>JAZKJV010010575.1:0-514292 GCA_037367405.1 Ottelia alismoides | reverse complement strand
TTCTTTATATTTAAAATTATTTTGGATAATTTTTGACTCTGTTTTCTATTTTAATCTCCATTTTAATCTCAGATTTATATTTTATTCCCTATTTTGAGTATTTGTAGCTTTAAAATACCCAAAAATTAGCAAAAACATAGAAAAATCACAAAAAAATCAGATAAATATAAAAAGCTTAAATAAATTTATTTCAATTATTTTTACCCATTTTTTATATATATACTATCTCTCTCTTACCTATATTGTATATATACTCTTATATGGTTTTATTATTTTATAAGGAAAGGAAAATATAAAAGAAAATATAAAATATAAAAAGAAGAAATATAAAATCAGAAAATTAAAAATCAAAATATAAAAAATATAAAATTATAAATAAAATTAAAAAATATAAAATTAAAAACCCACAAAAATATCACATATATAGACACATACTTCACAATCATTTTTTGAGCATTCATTACCCCGATCTACCTATTTGCTTCCTGTGTTTGACACTCTACACTACTTGCACATATACACACTTTTGTTGTAGAGTTATAATAAATTTTAACTCCGCATCACTTTTCATTATTTGATCATTGATGTGGGTTAATTATTGTAGAGTTATAATAAATACAGATGGCATGCAATGTATAGTGCAAGACATTTTTTTCGAATATATGGATGATATGCAAGAGTAAATAAGAATATTATTATTATTTATTTATTTATTTTATTTTTTAGCATTTTCTGGTATACCTCGTATTTTCAAAAAAATTACAAAGTATTTTACAAATATTATACAAGTATTATACAAATTGTACAACTATATGCAAAATACATATTATACAAGTATTTTACAAAAGGTTTTTTGTTTACCAAATTTTACCCACCCCTTAATTATGGCATATTATATACAAAAGCATGTGAAAGTATGGGCTATGGGTAAAGTATATATACACACCTCCCTATACTTAGCATGTGTTATGTCCTCAGAGCATGGGAAGCGAGGAAAAGACAGCTCATGCTAAGCGTAGGAGACTTAAAATAGCAAAAGTATAGAATTCGATCTGCCCCCTATACCTAGGCTCTGGTCAGCCTAAGTGTAGAAGAAGAGCAAAAATGGGGCAGATGAGGTTCAAGCGGAGAAATGGATGGGTATATACAAATGGCGGGCATCAGTCCCTCCTATACTTAGGCTCTAGTCAGTTTAAGTCTAGGACAGGAGTGAGTGTGAGAACTAATGAGATCTGGAGAATATACAAGGATCAAGAAGGTTTGTGATGAACCTTCTTGCGAGAGTGAGGAGGTGAGTAAATATACATATGTGTCGTTATCAGATTCGTCCTCAAAGGAATAATAGTGATGGGAAGGGAACGTCCAACAAGGGTCGACACATGGTTGTTTGCTCAAATATGGTTTAAGAACACCCGAACTGACCTCAATGATATAATTTACCTCATCTGGACTCGATGAAGACTCCTCAGAAAATTCCTTCTCTGGTATGTTGAAGGAAACTTTCTTAGTGGTTTTTCTAGAACCTGAAGCATTGAGAGGGAGATGAAAGTGATGCGCCTTGAGGGGTTTTGGGGGAACACCTCGAGGAATCAATTCTCGACTTCCTCACACTAGATAACTGACTAGAGGAAGGAGCAACTGTGTTTGTGGGTGGGGTCAATTCAGTCCTGGTGTCTACTTGAAGGTCTGGGATGTGGTGCGGTGCTGACTATGGGTTCCCTCATCAGATGAGTCACCATATAGATTGTAAAAATTCCTGAAGGTCAGCACACATCTAGGGTAAGAGATAGTGTTCTCAATTGCTTGGCATAGGTAGTGATGCAAGCAATGGGCATCATGGATTTGTGGGGAGTCTCTGATCCATTGTTCAGCTCAACAGTCGGTATTTCAGGTGTACCAGAGAGGTGGGACTCATCTACCTCTCAAATGTCACAACTGTCAGTAGATTTGTGTTACCTTAGAGTATAGTGTGCTAAAGAATGGGTGAGGTCAGAGTGCTCCCAATGTTGAAAATCGATCACCCAAGTCTCACAATCTATCGTCTCCTTAGCAAAGGCTAAGAATGCTTTCTCGAGAATAATCGAAGACTGGGTAAACTCTCCTCGGTGCTCAATGTCAATGACCCGTGAAGTCTACATGGAGTAGAGCACCTTGGTAATGATGAATGAAATGGTTCCTCTCGACCGCCAGCTGAACGATCTCTCTCGTATTCCTGCTTGACCCAAGTTCGAGCTTGGCAAACACGGAGATCGGGAGGATATGTATCGGTGAGTCATCATTGATTCTGGCATGGGTGAAGATAGTGTCTTTGATTTCACAGTCAACCCTAGGCAACCGCTTCACTCTGTGGATCTTGGTATTTCTCCCCGTCAATAAGGAGGTGGCCATAGACACTATGTGTCTCTCAGTTCTTGTCCTCTTATTGTACGACCTCTTAGTCATCAATTTTCTTCTCACAAATCAGTAGAGGCCGGAGAAGTGATCTATGGCCAATATCATGGGAAGCTTAAAATCAATTCCTCATCGAGTGCTTCCCTAAAGGTTAGATCCAATTTTTTTAGATCTTTTTCATTTTTATTTTGATAAGATTTTCTGGTTTTTCAAATTTTTAAACCTTTTTTGGATTTTTAATTTTTCTTGTTTTGAATAGGTGAAGGAGTGGGAGGATGCACAGACTCCATATTGGAAGGTGAATGGTTAGTAGAAGGGGAAGGTAAAAAGGACTCCAGCTGTATAATATGTGTGAGTTTCCGTGTGTCCTCTAGATTATTTCCAACATTGAATGCACTTATTTCATTCTTTACTTCCATACATGTGCTAGAATAAATTGAAATTAGTCGGTCGATGACATTTCATAATTTATCCTCAATTAATTCTTATCTCTTCATAATCCTAGAAATGTTATCTTCCAAAGATTCCTCATAGCAAATCATGGAAGTCGTTTGTTCTCTCGGACGATACCGATGAGATCTTGAAGTCTCATACTCAACATACCTAGACTCTAGCATGTAATGTTGGGTCAAGTATAGACTATTTGAATGGCAGATATTGGTCGGAGCCTCGAGTAACATAGTCTAGGAACGAGGGACTTGAAGTCTGTGCATGTGTAGGCTCTCCGAATGTGTGATATGAAGGCTAGTCAATGTAGGCTTGATTACTAGGGTCAATCAAGTTAGGAAGATCATATGTTGCAGGCCTATTTATTCGATTTGTTCGATCGACCATGTTATACCCTAATGTTAAGGCGGGATTTGTCTATGTGAATTATTGTCCAGTCCCAACTTGAGGTGACAATGAGGTATGTGGGGGCACATATTTCTGCCAATCATTTGTCTCAACAGTAGCTTGTTCTTAGAATTGTACCTTAATTCCAGCAAGCGTACGACTATAAGGTGAACCAACCCAAGGTGGAAGTTGATCCGTGTGTAAGAATGTGGGGTAGTTGAGAAATGTGAAGAGTGGGGGTGTCATTTGAAGGTCTGAATTTATAATCGGGTCGAGGTGGAACCAACCATGGATAATGGTCTCCTGCAGATGGTGGAGGATACATGAAAGAAGAAGGCAAAGACGAACGATATAAGGTCGAGGACGAGTGATCAGAGAGGTCAGGGTATGGAGACCAATATCCCGACATCTTCGAAAGATGAATGTAAGTGGATGGATGTCGAAAACGTGCAATTGCACAGAAGGATATGCACACAGGCATACACAAAACAAATGCAAGAGCAAACCCAAATTCACGAACTCAACACAAATGAAGACCGCAAGAGTTTGGTCTTTTATCTTTTCAATTTTATTTGGTGATAAATGCGAACTTTGAAAGAGTTAACGAGTTGTTAGGTGCACGCATTTCCCTATAGACTGGCCCGATTCTTATGACTAGTTGCACCCACTTTCAACTAGTATGGGAGTAAATACGGACCGTAAAAATACGGTTACCCGTTACTTGAGGATGGAGCCTTACACAATGTCCTCTAACCACCCACTCTACTAAGGAATTCCGGACCGTTTACTGGCTACCCATATTTCCTCACTAATAAGTAGTTAATTGTTTCTGTAGAACCACTAGTCTATATGAAAATTTGGGCTTGGCTCTATCCTAGTGTTCGTCCCTCTCCCACTTGCAAGTAAATTAAAATAATGAGGGGATTGCTCTCCCACAAATAAGTGTTAATTTTAAGCATTTTGTGGGTCAAATATGATTAGCAGTCCCAATTTTAAGTTAGATTATACTGATTTAAATCCACCAAACACAGCACGTCTATCATCTAGTCCCAATTTCCTTTAATCCTAAGTTGTAAAACGAAGTGGGAGGGAGTCGAGAAAAGCCGATGCAATCGAATAAATCAATGATGCATGACCAGTTCTGAAGACTTACAGTGATCCTCACGCTCTACATGTGGGATGCAATATAGAATTTGAAATTTATACACTATATGAAATGCAAGAGAGAAAATCGTTCCTAGACATGCAGTTCTATTAGCAAGTGGTGAACAATTTAATTTTGACTAATAGCTATGCGATCTACATGTGTCACGTTAAGTGTGATGTGTGGTCCTATTGAGTTCGAGCACAAGCAATAAAGTATTCTAAAAAAATCCTCTAAGAGCTACAAGTGCAGGCTCTAGTCTACGCCAAGCAAACCACACAACTACAAAGGGTCCAATGTCCAATCCTGATACACGTGCAAGATTCCAAACGGAATTTGTTACAAATCAAGCAATTATTACAAAATTTAAAATGAATGCAGGAAATAAAATCCTAGACTCTACGTGACTCGATCTTAATTTTTAATGTGTTCCTTTCAGTCAGCTTAATTCTCATAAAAGTTGGCCTCTAATGCTCCTGAGTTGCTCGGCCACCTAAGCGGCGCTCCGTTAGGTCGGTTCCCTCGCAATAAAACAAGATGATGGTCAGAGAGATAGACACAATAAAATAAAATAAAGAAAACAAAATAAATGCAAGAAAAGTCATCAGAGTAATAATTACAAGAAAAGCCAGGGATTATACTACCCGGGGGTGGAAAACCTAAAAATTAAATTTTCTAAAAATCAACATAAGTCGTGCCTCCCCGGTGACGACGCAATCTGATAAATCGAGATTTGTCCTAGTTAATTTGGTTAAATTTAACGTTTAATGTGAAAGTAGTAAACAGACAATTAGGATTAAAAAAATCGCTAAATTAATTAAGAATACTATTAAAGCGAGCAGTCAAAATTTTTTTACTTGGGAAAGCTCTAGGTCAAACTCAGAGAGGCCACTGCCTCCTAGTTTAATTATTAGTCGATCTAGAAGCCAGGTTTCCAGCGAGGCATTTTTTGTTTTTTCAATACAATATAAATGCAAATGCAAATAATGTGGTTGAACTAGGTTATTAAGAAATAAAACAAATAAGCTGAATTAAGTTTTAATGTGAAATTAATCTAATCTAGCCTGATATTTTTCCTGAAAATATAATTCAATGATGAATGCAACATGTATTTTTTGGATTTTTTGGGGTTAAAATGCAATAATGGAAAATGCAAAGTTTTTAGAGGTTTTTGTGCAATTTTTCGTGCAAATAGAATGCAAAACTTATGAAATTTTTAATTGAAAGTTAGACATGATGAAATGAAGCTACATAATATTTTTGGAATTTATTGAAAATGTGCTTTTTTTATGAATTTTTTAATGAAAACAGAATGACTACTAGTTTTAAATTTCTATAAATCCAAAAATTCTATTTATCTAAAGAGTGATTTATCTCAAGAAAATATTTTAATACGCAATTCAACAGAGTTAAAATTTCACAAAAATAATTTATGTGGATTTAACTAAAATCATTTAATTAAATCACACAATAATTTGTTGTGACTCGATATGCGTGCAAATATGATGACTTTTGGGCATAAGGTAGAACATAATTAAATCTATGTACTGTGAATTTTCAAGAACTTTTAGAGTTGTGAATATTTTAATAGCTATTTCAGAGTATAAAATGGGTAAATTATGCAAGTTTTCACCAAATCAATTATATCAAATAAATCGTAGCTCATAAAATTTTAATTAGATATTCACAAGATAAAGAAATGATTGTTCTACACAATGCAATTTTTATAATGATAAAAAGATGCTGAATGGATGTTCAAATTAAGATCCAAACTCAGGGACCTAAACAAAAATAAAGAAATAAAATAAATAAATAAAAGGAACATATGTACAATACACAAAGAGGCCCAAAATCCAAGATTCACATACGAACTCTGATTCTTTTGAATTTGATCTTAGTTTGAAGGTAATTGAGCGTACATTAATTCAAAAGTGAGTAGGGGTCCATAGGAGAGTGTATGAGAGAGATATTCATATTTTATGATTCTTAGTCTCAACCTAGGGTTAGGATTTTATTGGTCTATTTTATAAGTTAGTATTTTTTTGACATTTTTTATTTATTAGTGTTAGTAATATGTACACTATAGAGTTGATTTTATTCAATTCTGAGATAACTAAAAATAGATAAAAATAGGGAAAATATGATGAATATACATGTGATATTTACAAGTGAATTTGGCTTCTTATTTAATGCAAATATGCATGCTAAAATGCCGACATTAATTATAAGTGCATGAATGGTCATAATCAATAATAAATGGATAAATCAACTAATTACACTGGAATAAAGCTCTATTTTTTACTTTTAAAGTGTTGAATCACAGATTCATTAGCTAGCATGTGCCATGGCCCTCTATTCTGACTTAGCACTCGATATGGCAACCACAATATGCTTCTTACTCTTCCATGAAATCAGGGAATTCCCTATGAGCACAACAAAGCCTGATGTAGACTTTCTATCCTTTGGACACCCAGAATAGTCTGCATCTGCACATGCTGTAACTGAGCGAGATGTGCCTATACTGAAAAGAAGTCCCGTACTAGGTGAAGTCTTCAGGTATTTTAGAATCATATGGACTTCATCCATATGTGCTTGTCTGGACTGCTTCATAAACTGATTCATTTTGCTCACGGCAAAGGATATGTCGGGCCTGGTAATTTTCACATATAGTAGCTTGCCAACAAGCTCCTTGTATCTCCTCTTGTCGACCTCCTCAGTGTCAATCATAGAGCCTCATGCTTTGGTCAAGAGGACTACTAGCAGGTCCGCAATCTGCCATGCCTATCTCTGAAAGAAGATATGTAACGTACTTCCTCTAGGCCATCACTAGACCTCGCTGGTTCCTAGCAAACTCCAGTCCAAGGATGAAACGTAAATGTCCAAGGTCCTCGGTCACAAACTGCTGACCTAGGAAGTCCTTGGCACCTTGAATGCCTTGCTCGTCATCCCCTGTAACAATAATGTTATCAATGTAAACAAGAATGACGATAGTACCTCTATGGATCCTCTATACAAACAAGGAATGATCGGTAGTCTATCACACAAACCCTTGCTGCTCTATCAAGTTCGAGAGCTTCTGGAACCATGCTCTTGTACTCTGCTCAAGGCCATAGATAGCCTTGTGTATCCTGTAAACCTTCTGACACTCCCCCTCAACAACAACCCTAGGTGGTTGCTGCATGTAGACCTCCTCATTTAGATCACCATAGAGGAAGGCATTCTTCACATCAAGCTGGTAAAGGGGCCAATCTCGTATCAAAGCAACATAAAGTAGAATACTGATGAATCTCCATTTCATCACCTTTATTCTTTCATTTTGGCCTTCATTCCCTAGCTAGATGCATGTAGATATCATTATTTTGCATAAATTAACATCCATTATTCAATGTGTAATTATTGCATAAAAGACTATATTTAAATCCAAAAAAAGAATAAAGAAAAGAAATAACATACCAAAGGCATTTTATGACCCTAAATCCCGAGACCTAGGCATCACGATGACTTGGTCAACAAGGAATAAAGTAGGGGGAGATAAGGACCAAAAATAAAATACAAACCATATTCATTTATTGTTCAATAATTCATTTTTGGGGCCCATTTTATTCTTTATTATTTATATATCAAATCAATAAATGTACACAAAAGTAGTAGATAAAAATACAAAGAAAAATATAAAATTGATTTACACAATAATATACATTATTCATTCTACACTCAGAATAAAATCCCAAAACTCAAACTTCGCAGACTTGTATCTTATCCATATGAACTGAAAATGCAACAAAATCCCTTTAGTTGTATAGTAACTTTTTATTAGCTATTTAATGAAGGTGGTTTCACTTAGTTTGGAGTTATGATGCAAAAGTTAGGTTTTGGACCCCTATTTTACAATATACCTGAATAAAATATTCATTTTATTTATTCTTTATATTTTTCATAATTTTTATTTTTATAATTTTGTAAATATTATTTATATTATATTGATGAATCTCCATTTCATCACCTTTATTCTTTCATTTTAGCCTTTAAACCCTAGCTAAATGCATGCATGTATCATTAATTTCTCAAAATAAATGATCACTAATTTATACAAAATATTGTACATTTATTGTATTTATCACCAAAATAAAAGAATAAATGAAAGAAATGAAAAAGAGTGAGGTGTGAAGGACACTGAAGTGACCCTAGCCCCCGAGACTCAGTCACCACGATGACTTAGTCGACAAGGAATAAAGTAGGGGGAGATAGGGCAGCTAATAGTACATAAAATGCAGAAGGAATCACTCTACAAAATAGACCAATAATTGCTTTTTGGACCTATTTTATTCTTTATTATTTACACCTCGAATAATGAAACTCTGTACATGAAAGTTGTAGATAATAATATATAGAAAAATACATAATTTATTTCACACAAAAATAATATACAGTGTACATTTTATACACAAAATAAAATTCCAAAAGCCAAATTCACAGACCCATATCTCTCAAATAAAAACTCAAAATGTATCAAAATCAATTTTAATTGTATATACTTCTAATAAGTTATTTAATGTAGGTAGTTTCATATTTTTTGGATTTAAGGTGTGGAAATTAGGTTTTGGACCCTTATTGTATAATATACCCAGTTAAAATAATGAGTTTACTCATTCTTTATTATTTTTGTGATTTTACTTTTTTATACTTTTGTAAATATTATTTGTAACATATGTACATATGAAAACTGGAATAAAAACACAAAGAAAATATTAAAATAAAATATGTATATAAATTGTGTAGATTAATATACAATAGCTATACCGATATAATAAATACACCTATTTATTTAATTGTATATAATATATCCGAAAATTATAACAAAAATATATTTAAGTATATAAAAATAAGTTATAATTTTATAAAATAATATAATAATATAATAAAATCAAAAATAAAAAATAAAATAAAATACCTTAAACATAGGTAAATATACCTATATATGTACCCTAAAAAATAACTTGTAAATAAACACCTTCAAAAAATAAATAAAAATACGCATAAAATACTACAGAAAATTAGAAATACTTTTTATTTTATAAACTAAAAAAAATAAAATCAAATTACATTTATTATTCATTTTTCAAGGCATTTTCGCCTTGAAATTTCTTGGTTTGTCCACGTGGACCAACTGGACGCATTCTTTTGTTGATCGTAGGTCAAATGTTCGGCCTCCATTCCGACGCCTGTAGAAGACACGAGATCACCCTTTTGCCATTTTCTCCACACCTCTTCCTTCACTCATTATCCTCGAGACCACCACCATCCTGTAGCCCCTTCGTCCCTCATCCACGCCCATCCTTGCATCTCTACGTACCCTCGCTTGATCGCATGCCATCGCTCCTTGAAAGTCCCTCAAAACTCTCCTATAAATATATCCCCCTAACCCATTTTGGCTTTTTGTTCTCTTTTCTTCGAGCTTTAGCCCCTCAGATCTCTTCCTTGAGTTTCTCCATGGTGACAGCATGGTGAAGCTCACGATTTGCAATGAGGAGAGCGAGCGGAGAAGGTCTATCCAACCCACCACCGAAGTACCGTCGATTGGTTCTGCTCTTGGCCTTTCAGGCCGATTGAGCCCTTTGTTCATGCATTCCTTGGTTATTCTGCTGCTTCCTTTTCATTATGCACTTTCAATTTGTAATCCCATCGAGCGATTAACAATCAGATTAAAAATCCCCAAATCTTGGATCTTAGGTTCCAGGTCTAATTCTTCATAATCTGACCGTTAATCCACCTTGATTTCCACACCATCTCGCTTCCCACCACCTTCTCCATCGATCACCCACATCATCCCACCTAGATCCAACATGGATCAGGGATCCGAGCTCCCTCCACCACTCACGCTGGAGCTCCCCCTCCATTCCATTCCCCTGCCATTTTGCATAAACCCCGGGTCGAGGAGACATCCCTCGCACCCAAGAATTTTTTGGTGCTATCCTGTAGGTCTGAAGACGCATCTAGAGCCTCAACGACCACCTGGATATTCTCCAGGTGGTTCCACCTCGCCGGAGCATCCTACATCGCCTCTCTTTTCCTGGACCTTGTAGGCACACGCGGAGGAAGCCCAACTACCAGCTGGGCCCATCGGAGGAGACGAAGAGCACCAGAGATTGGAGAATCGATGAATCAAAGTTCACTGACGAGCAGTTCTTGCGCGTTCTTCCAGCGCCCCTTCCCGCCATTTGATAAAGAACATCGGTGCAGGTCTAATCTGGACTGTTGGTTTCCAACGAAGGGGTACACGAAGATAGATGTCAGATCAGCCATGTGGCGAGCCCATGATACTTGGATCTCAACGCTTAAATGGGTAATTTACGTAGCCTCCCTCGCCTTTTTATATTTACTAAAAGGTCTTGTAAATATTTTGTAGTTTAAAAACATTTGGATAGATTACATGTAACCCCTTGAGAGTTTTGTATATTGCAAATTAGTCCCTGCCTACATCATGTGTAAGCGCACACGTATCTTGTAAAAATTGCATGTAAACCCTCGCGAGTTTTTCTAATTGTCTTTTACCATATAAAGTTTCAAAATTAGTGTTAAAGTTTGGGTAAAATTGCAATGTGACCCTCGCCTTTATTTATAATTGCAATTATATCCCTGTCAGGCTGAACATTTTTGTGCTTTGTTTTCTATTTATTAAAAACAATTGTTGTGGTTTAAAATTCACCAAAAAATAGGAGTAGGTACAAGGATGCATGCTTGATTACGTTGTATTTTTACATTTGCATTTTATACATCTTTCCTATTTTCTAAAAATGAAATAGTGCACGATCGGCCCCTCTGTGTCTTTAGATGCTAAAAAAATATAAAATCATTTTCAAAAATTATAAAAAATATCTTACGCTTGTTTAAGTATTATAAACCTTCAAAGCTAAAATCATTAAAATTAGAAAAAGAAAATACTTAAAAAGTTAAAAAAACCCTAAAATCATTATAAAAATTTGTAAAACCCCCTAAAAATTCCAAAAATAGTGTTTTTTGTTGTATTATTTTCTTTATATTATTATATTTATATGAAAATTAATTTAGAGAAATTTTAAGACTATTTGATATTTTTCATCTCCATTTGAAATTCAACCTTGCATTTTTATCCCTGTTTTAGTGTCTTTAACTTTAAAATATATAAAACCTTAAAAACAAAAATAATAAAAAATTATTTAAAACCTAAAAATATTTTATTTCTTTTATTTTTACTATTTTTGTTAATATATATATAATTAGTATGCATTGTATATATACTTGTATATATCTATCTTGTATTTGTAAAGAGAAAAAGAAATATATAAATATATATATAAAGAAAAGTATAAAAATAGAAAATTTAATACAAAATAAAATAAATATAAAACAAAAATAAAATAAAATTTAAAAAATAATTGATTAAAAACCCACATTGTTTGATAAACATTGCGTATAGTTATTTATACATATACACCAATATTATTTATTTATAAATAATATATAGTGCTACTTCTTGTGTTCCATGTGTCAATTCCCTACTCTGCTTGTCACTATAGACATTTTATTGTAGGGTTTATAATAAATTTTGATCTATGTTTTCTTTATTGCCTAATATTTAATCTTGGGTTGATTGTTGAACAAGATCGGGTTTCTTGAGTGGTCACGACACCAATTGGATATCTCTCCGTGTGAGATTTCTAGACCCTCGCGGTGACCCCCTATTTCAAATGACACCATTGCCGGGGAGTAACAGATTGTAGAACATTTTTGTATATATAGATGTCATTTTTATTTACATTTTTTCTACCACTTATTCTTTGATAATTATTTGACTATTCTGACCCAAATTTTCTTGTTAATCTTTCTAGCGAGGGAACTCTTGACGAGGACTATCTCTTAGGAGGTGGGTGCACCTGAGGCAAGCGGAGGTCAGCTTTCTTCTTTTGAGCTGACTAGGAGAGAGCAGGTGAGGAGAACAGGGAAGGAGCAGAAGATTAACCCCTTTAGCACAACATTGTCTTTTTTTAGTGAGAGAGTGATTTATTTTCTGTAAATAATTTGTAATCAATTTGGACACTACTCTCTCCACCATACGAGGTCCAATGCTAGGTTTTCTGTTCACTAGGGACCTCATACCAGATTTTCGTGTTTTATCGCCTTTGTTTATTTTGTTTCCCGTAATTTGAACTTTCCACCTTTGTTTATATTTGTTGTATATGAGTGAGCTCTTAGATAGTAGGTTGTTTCAGTAGGTAAGTCCAAAGCCCTACTAACCTCGCATGCACCTATAGTGATACATGCTTGGACTTAGTAAAAAATTAGTTATCGATTATTTGGACTCGAGATCGAGCGTCGAGATAAGTGTTATACATTGCTTGCAGGATCCATTGTGGCAGGCACCGATGCACTTTAGAGACTAGAATTTTGGATCTCATTTCTAAGTAATTGATATTTGGTTCTTCCCAATAATAGCAGCTATTGTTTAGGACGTTTTCTCTCTTTTGCATATCGTCATATAATGTAACTATTTCAATTCAGTCTTGCATCTCGCATGGTGAGAGCTGGGAAGCACTGTAAGTAACTCTATCTTTGCACGCATCATTAGTCACTAAGGTGAGATTTACATCTTAGTGACAACTTGCACGACTTTTCCCTCCTCTCCCCATGTGTTTATATCAACTAGGACATAAAGGAAAAATACAAAAAAAATTGTTAGGCGGCTTGCTCTGAAAAATACTCAAAATAATTGAAAACTCAAAAATAAAAAAGGACTGTTAAATAAACTTGACCTTAATTAAAATTCTTAACAAACCATTCATTGTTTGGTGTTCATAAAGCCCACAATGTTTTCAGGTACACTCCAGACTGAGTGAGGCGTGATCCTATAAGGATAAGAACCCAAATCCCGATCTGTGGCGACTTGGTTATCACTTGGGTTGGCGAAGTATTGGAACTTCTATCGTACGTGATCGAGTAGGGCCTACTCGAGCAATGTGTTCCCGCCTTGTGTGGAGCATCCGACTTGGTCTGAAGTACTGAGCTTAGGCCACGCCCTCACAGTATGTCTGTCTCATCGATTTGTGTACGAGTAGGTCCTTGCACGCTCACGGGTGATTCCATTGCGAGCAAGGTCCGAAGTATTGGCTTCCTTTCTATTTCTTTGGCTGAGTAGTCGCCCAAGCACGAGATCAAGGACCTTTAAGCGCACATATCACACGTTACAAAGGAAGTGGAACAAGTACGGGGCACTTGCCTAGTAGTATACACGCTCCTATAGGGTTAGCGTACTTAAGGACTTGTTATAAGATTGCCAGAAAATAACAATAAAATTAAAAAGATAAAAAAAAGTCGAACTTTTATGCTTCACTTGTGTTGAGAAGGTGAATCCACCATTCTTTTTTGTTTGTTTTAATTAGATTAAGGTCCGAAGATAAGTCGTGCACAGTATGTGCTTTTTTTCTCAATTTCTTTGATTCCCTAATTGATCCCCCGCTCATTTGGAGCCTTCTATTGTTTTACACTCCCTTTATTTCTTGTTTGACCTCCGTATCATTCTTCAAATCTCGATATCCTCTTGACCTTTGAGATGGATACACACGGATGGTTTAGTCGGGACCTCGCTGACACCAACATCGATTCTATGTGCTCGTCACCTCTAGTAATTCAGGACAATTCCCGAGAACTTGGTTCAGACTCCGTGAACTGATCTCCAGACTCCCCATCTTCTCCAATAAATCAGGATCACTCTCATCCCGAAGCCTACCCATTTTGGATGGAAATTGATTTCACTCCATACACACAACTATCCTTAATGAAATTCTGTGTTGACCTTAACACAAATCAATTTGCTGCATATGATGCCTCCATACAGACTGATCAGGGAATTAATTCAATTGCAGATCAAGAGCCCAATATGGAGCCATAGATTGTGATAGAATCAGACTCAGGCTCGAGAAAGAGATGGCTCCTAGAGGGAAAGGGAAGGGACAACAACCACCATCTCAGCCAGATCAAAGTCAGCAGCTAGATCAGAATGTAGTGAATGCTCAGAACCTTGCTTCTATTCAAGCAATCCAACAGAAGCTCACAGAATAGGCCTTAGCACAGGTCGCCTTCCAGGACATGCTCAATAAATTGAGGAGAAGGGGAGAAAATTGAGAAGGATTCGAAGAAAATCCCAAAGGCGGAGGCGGTGGAGACCCAGATGATCCTAGAGTAGAGTGGCCCAAGCCGACTCTAAAAGAAACATATAATCTTGGGGAAGGACAACTCATTGAATGGGTCCAAATTCCAGCAATCCATGCCCATTTTGAATTGAGGCCTCAACTACTGCCACTCCTTCCCACCTTCCATGGAAATGCCAATGAAGAACCGTATATTCATCTACAATAGTTCGGGTGCATCTGCGGCACAACTCACTACCATGGTATACCTCTTGGGGTAGTCAAAGTGACGACATTTCCCTTCAGCTTTCAGGATAAGGCCCTTCATTGGATTAACCACTTGGGTAAGGTCGTCACTACTTGGGAAGAACTAAAGTTGGCCTTCTTGCACAAATACTATCCTCTTGGGTGACTCAATCAGATGCGTGCCCACATAATAAACTTCACCTAATCTGCACACGAATCCATTCATGAGGCTTGGGAAAGGTTTACTGAGCAACAAGAAAAGTGTTCCCCATAATGAGATTCATAGGACGAGCATGGTCCAACATTTATTCAGGGGACTTACAATAGAATGCCAGAAGCTTGTGGATGCAGCATGTGGCGGCTCCCATTTCAACAAAGATGGGGACTTCATCTGGTAGATATAGAAGAAATGGCAGAAGGAGAGGCTGCTCATTATCCTGCACCTATCAGCGCCAGCAACAAACTGTTCAAAAGCCTATGCATATGGCAGCAACCAACGAGCTGGACAGGGATGGGAGCTCCAATCTGAGCATTATTGGGAGAAACCTGTCCAAAGTAGACATCATTGGGAAGCAATCACAGGACCTGGAAAAACTTATTGTGATCGAACAAAGGACGAAGAACCTAGACAAACTAGACCAAATCACCAAGTAGCAGGAGTTGTTGGTGAGTACAATCAGCTCCTGCAACTCTTTGTCTGCATCAACCTCCACTCCATCTGAGATGAAGCAACATGCACAGCCACAACCTCCTCAGCCGAGTCAGCCCCAGCCGACGCTTTATCACGTCTATTACATGCAAGCCCCAAAGCCAACAACTCCCCAGCAGTCACAGCAGCAACTATTTGTCTACCAGCCAGAGCCCCAATACATTTGGGATCAGTTCTCCCCTCCACCACCTCTTATTCAGGAGGAAAATGGCGTATGGTCAAATGATGCGCAATGACCGTCCAGGAAGACGTCAGCAGGGTCAGGTTGCTAACTCTCGCTGGTTCCCTCAACAACAAGGAGGGAGGTTTGTCCAGAATAGCTAGCCTCAACACCAACAACACCAGTAGTCTCCACAATTCCATAGTAACTAGAGAAAGAATCGGTACCAACAACCTTAGTATCGACAATAACAACAAAACCATTTGTATGCGATTGTGCCTTATCAACAACACCCTCCTCAACAGTATCAACAACATAACCCTTCTCCTCAGTATCCCAACAAGCAATCTCAATACCATCAGTAATACCAGCGTAGCCAGCACACCGAGGTATCTAAAGCTGCATCTCTTGTGAACCTCGCCTTGGACTTCCTGGCCCATCTCGTCAAGGGCCTTGTAGATCTCATCCAGAAGTTGGACGATTTCATCGCAACCAAGACCTCCATTCCGACATAAGTGGAGGAAAACCCCAATAATTTTAAGAAGAAAGAGCAGTTAGAATGTAAAGCTCTCACTGGTCTTATAGAGTCAGATACACATAATTTGTTTTTAATCTAATGATGTCACTCTTAGGAGCGATAGGACCTTGCAGCCATCAACCACATGCAAGAGGAAGAATAAAGCAACCATGGAGGTGACATCATCTTCTTCTGCATCAGCCGAACCAACAACCGAACCGGGTGAGGAAGAAGAAGAAGGAGAAGAAGAAACACCAAAAATAAAAAAAATCAGCATAATCAAAAGCACTAAAAAGAAAGCACCAGCGACAGCAGTCAAAGCACCAGCCAACCAGTCTTGGAGGAGACTGCACCTGCAGTCGATCTAATGCCATCCGATGGAGCCTTGTTTGAAGATTTTGGATGCTTGCCTTTCTTGTATGACTCTGCTCATTTTAGTCATCCACATGTACAACCTGATGTGGGTGCAGATTTTGTTGTAATTAAGAACACTATTTCCACTATTGATCTCGATTCTGTAGATATTCTGTTTCCTGATGCGAAGAAAAATTCAAAAAATTGAAAATTGCCTTGCCTAATCCTGGTGTTGCGGAAATAATTCATATTCTTATTCATGAAATACCTCTTCTCGAAGCCATCAAGTACATGCCTAACATCAAGAAAGGTTTGAAGGAGGCATGCACCTCAAAGAGACAACTACGAAAAGCTCGTAAAAGAAATGTGAAGCACATTCTCACCGCAGCTACAGTAAATGCAATCAGCAATCTCCCAACAAAGAAGGACATGGGAGCTCCTCTAGTCAGTTGTTTGACCAAGAGTTCAACCTAACTATACTTGACAGTGGATCCTCAATCAACCTAATGCCCACATCACTGCTCAAGGAATTTGGGTTAGGACCGCTCAAGTCCACTAGAATGATTTTGCAGTTCACAGACACATCTATTAAGCAACCCCGAGGAATCCTGGAAAATGTTGCCGTCCCCATTCAGGGAATGCAGTTCCCTACAGACTTCATAGTTCTAGACAAGGACACTTCACCTCCTCTTCTGCATACCCCAATAATCTTTGGTCGATCGTTCCTTCGAACGGCCGAGGCAGTGGTAAACTATGGCACCCAACATATAACATTCCATTCAAATAGTGACAAAGTGCCAATTGAGATGATCCAAGTGCCCAAACTTTCAGCATCTGCATCAGACGAGAGTGAGCTAGCAGAGCAACGAACTGAGGACTGTGACCTTTTAGCTGAAAATCCGGGATACCAACCTATTTATGGACAACATTGAAACCCAATTTTTCCTCTCCACAGAGAAAGGCTTGGATAGCACAGTCGAGTTTCCAGATTTCCTTGAAGATGAGATTCTTGCTGACTTGCCTAATGATTACATTCATGGCCACAAGTCCTTGGCAGAGCAAGAGGACATCATTACAAATTTTTGCGAACAAGATTCTATCATCAAAGAATTATATGTAGCACAACACTTAGAGACTACAATGACAATGGTGGACACACGACAGATGAAAAATCCAACACCATCACCATGCACAATAGCAGAAATCATCACTGAGCTGAGCCAATCCCCACTTGAGCTCAAACCACTTCCAGCAAACATGAAGTATGCCTTCCTTGTAGGCGCACTGAATATGTTCCATGTAATCATCAATTCACAGCTTACCGAGGAATAAGAATCTCGTCTGCTAGAGCATCTATAGAGAAACTGCAAGGACATAGGCTGAAAAATTTCCAATCTCCATGGGATAAACCCCTCACTGTTCTCGCATCACATATACCTTGAAGAAGATAGTAAGCCCTCTCGCGAATTCCAGCACCGATTGAATCCAAACCTGTGGGAGGTTGTGATGAATGAGATAACGAAATGGTGCGATGCAAGATTCATATATCCCATCTCCGACTCAAAGTGGTTGAGTCCCCTACATGTTATGCCCAAGAAGTCATGGATCATCATAATCAAGAATGACAAAGGAGAGGAGATCGCCACCAGAGTTCCAACACATGGCACGTATGTGTGGATTACAGACGTCTAAATTCAGCGGCCAAGAATATCATTTTCCACTCCCCTCCATCGACCAGATAGTCGAAAGACTGGCCGTGAAGGAATATTTCTATTTCTTGGATGGATACTCTGGTTACAATCAAGTCGTCATTGCTCCTGAAGATCAAGAGAAGACTACCTTCACCTATATGTTTGGGACATATGCCTTCCAAAGAAGGCCGTTCGGGTTGTGCAATTCTCCAGCGACGTTCCAGCGATGTATGTTGGCAATATTTGCAGATATGGTTGGAAGTTTTCTTGTGGTCTTCAAGGACGATTTCTCGATCTATGGAGACGGCTTTGATCAGTGCTTATCTTATCTAGACCAAGTTCTGAAAAGATGATGTGAAGTGAACCTTGTGCTCTCGTGGGAGAAGAGCCATTTTATGGTGATCGAAAGTATTGTGCTCGTCCACATCTCAAAGCATGACATGGATGTTGTTCATGCCAAGGTAGAAGTAATTACAAAGTTAGAGCCATGTACAAATTTGAAGCAGGTCAGGGCACGTCAGCTTCTACCGACGATTCATCAAAGATTTCAGTAAGATCGCCTGACCCCTGATCTAGCTTCTAGGAAAGGAGGCAGATTTTATTGTCGATAACCGAGTCCTCCATGCCTTTACGAAGTTGAAAGAAATAATCACTCATGCCTTTATCCCTCAACCGCCAGATTGGTCTCTACCATTTGAGATCATGGCTAATGCCTCTGATTATGTCATTGGGGTAGTTTTAGGATAAAGGAGAGATCATATTCCATTTGCTATTCACTATACCAGTAGAACTCTCGATGAAGCACAAAGAACTGTCACTGAAAAAGAGCTGTTGGCAGTAGTATTTGCCCTGGAAAAATTCAGATCCCATTTGCTTGGATCCAAGGTCATAGTGTATACAGATCACTCGACCATCAAGTATCTACAAGCCAAGAAGGATGCCAAACCACGGTTGATCATATGGATCCTTCTACTCCAGGAATTTGATCTAAAAATTCGTGATAAACCTAGAGTTAAAAATGTGGTGGTCGATCGCTTGTCAAGATTGTCAGAGCCGGACATTCCTGAGCAGAGCCTATTAACGATTATAGAGACTTTTCCAGATGAGACCATCTTGTCAGTCACCTCGCTCCCCTAGTTTGTTGATATTGTGAACTATCTTATATCCAAGAAAAGTCCATAAGATTGGCACAAGCTGAAAAGAGACTGATTTTTGTCAGATATCTACTTCTACTAGTGGGAGGATCTATATCTCTTTCATGAGGGTGCTAATTACATCTGAAAAAGATGCATTTCATAGTAGGAGGTCCACAGTGTCCATGAGCATTGCCACTCCAGAGAATCAGGAGGTCACCACTCTGGAAGAACGATGACAACAAAAGTACTACAGTGCAGCCTTTGGTGGCCAACTCTATTCAAAGACGCAGAAGGCTTTGCCAAACATTACACGAACTATCAGAGATTGGGCGGTACCATTGGAATGAGAGACACAATACCTCTAAAGTACATTCAGAATTTAGATGTGTTTGATGCGTGGGGCATTGACTTCATGGGCATGTTCCCTAACAGTCAGGGATTCGAGTATATTCTGCTTGCTGTCGATTATGTAAGTCGTTGGGTGGAAGCTATCCCAACCTAAACTACTGACAGTTGTACTGTCTGCTGATTTCTAAAACATCACATCATCACAAGGTTCAGGATCCCCAAAATATTGATATCTAATAGAGGTAGCCACTTCGTCAATAGCGAGGTAAAAAAGCTAACACAAGAATTATGCATAGAACATCAAGTCACCTCTCCGTACCTCCCACAGTCCAATGGCCTAGAAAAATGTTTAGGGAGATAAAGAAAATATTGTAGAATCTTGTACGCCCTGACATGAAGAATTGGTCTTAGTTGCTAGACTCAGTACATTGGGCCTATTGGACCGCGTACAAGTCACTGTTAGGAATGTCTCCCTACCGCTTAGTATACGGTAAGCCATGCAATCTGCCTGTGGAACTTATTCACAAATCATTATGGGCAATCAGCATATGTAATTTGGCCTATAAGAAGGGAGGACATAATAGAAAGCTGGATCTGAATCAGCTCCTTAAATTCCGCGAGTATGCATATGACAACATCCTAATGTACAAAGAAAAGGTTAAAAAGTGGCATGACAAGCACATTCACCGCAAGACCTTTGATCCAGTACAGAAAGTTTGGTTGTTCGATGCAAAGCTCAAACTATTCCCAAGGAAATTGAAGAGCAAGTGGACATGGCCTTCCATAGTGAAACAGGTGTGTGACAATGGAAGCATCGTCAGATAGGGTCTGTCAGATGACGCACATCCATTCGTGATCAACAAATAACTTCTGAATCCTTATCTTGAACATGACATGTTTCTGTTCGTGGTCGATTCAATCCAGGTGGTCCACGACGAAAAATTCACGACCAAGCAGCCACCCTTGAAGAAGAGGCTAGCAAAAACATTTTTGAATAGTTAATCAATTTCTTCTTTTCTTCTTTTCATTCGTTCTTATTTTATTCTTCCGAAAAGTAGCATTCATCCCAGACATCATTGTTATACTTAGGATATGCTTCATCCTAAGTATAGGGGGATGAATGCATTTAGGTGCTCATTCTTTGATCCCTCGCATGTCTCCTCAAATTTTGACATTCTTTATATACTTAGGGATATTTTACCCTAAGTATAGCGGAAGACAGGCCAAGCCGTGAATTAGTCATTTATTCGTTTCCCACCCTTGACCCTCCCTGCATTGATATACAGACTACTATACTTAGGATTAATTGATCCTAAGTATAGAGGGACAATCGACTTCTGATTCTTTAGTCGTTTTAATATAGATTTCTCTAACTTAGTACGAGTTATGTCTTCCTTTCTCTTCTATCTATGAGGACAAAGCTCAAGATAAGTATAGGAGGGTTAATATATACTTTGTATATAATTTAGCCATAACTCGTACATTCGTATTTTCAATAAATATGGCTAAAACATTGTAAATATGTATATATACACACAAATCCATCAAATTATTTAATAAAAATGATGTTTATTATTCTTCAAAAAAAATTTCACATATTGATTAATAAGTCAGGCGAAAATACTTTTGCAAAATATTTTAACAAAGTAGTTTGAAAATCCTTGTTAAAAATCTTTTGAAAACTATTTGAAAATTATTTTGAAAAATGTTTTCAACCTTTATAAAATATTTTGTTTGTAAAATTTCTTGTTCTTTGCGTGAAATAAAACTGTTTGAAAAATGATTTGCAAATGTTTGGAAAATGGTTGCAAAATATTTTGAAAAAAATCTATATACACTGTTTGAAAAACCTTTGCGAAATGATTTTCAAATGTGTGTAAATGCTTGTATAAATTGATCGTAAATTATTTTGGACTGTAGTTTTTAATTTTTTTTTGTAAAATAATTTTCAAATAAGGTTGAGGAATATATACATCACTCTAAAAATAAAGCTTTTGAAATGTATATGTATTTCTATAAAAATGATTACTTATCCCTTGTAAATTCTTAAAAACCTAACTCTTGTAAATAAAAGATGCATCCCTATGTAAATATTTATACGTATTTTCATACAAAATCCGTTGATTGAAAAAACCATAAAAACATTTGCAAAATCAAAATACCAAAAACATTTGCAAAATTAAAAAAAAACTCTGCATTTGCGTCATCTTTCCAAAAACCCATAAAAAGAACAGAAGTCTGAAAATTGCTTCATAAAAGTATTTTACTTCATTGTACATAGCATGAGAATTTTTTGGAGTAATATAGGCAGTTGAACAAGTCCAAATAAAGTCTAAAGATTGGAGCTTTATGAAGACTTAATACACTTAATTTCAGAGGAACTCACAGAGGACTGGAATTGGAGATACTTCATGTCACCTTTACTTAATTCTTTGGATTCCATAAGACTACGTTCATGATCCAATTCAATGTACCTAAATAGAACCTTTCATATCATCCGTACGACTCTTGAGACAATAACTTGACTGGATCTCGCACTTAACACTTACCTCAACCTAGATGGTCTGATGAAAAATCTTGGGGTCTAAGTCGGGACGATGCAAGACCACTTCGTCAAGGGTGGCTCAGGAATCATTCTTGGGGATTGCTGACACCGGTACTCTAACCCACTTCTTCTGATAATAATGATATCTAAAGACTGGAGATGGATTGAAACAATGCTTTGGATGAGGAATGGTCTAACGGCGTAACTTATCCTAAGACCCCAAAATAGTGGGTGGAACAAAAGATGATATATCCACCAGGGCATAAAAGAGGATACAGAAGCTATCCAAAGTCAAAGAAAATATTCAAAGAATCCTTCAACCAAAAATTCCACAAATATGAGCTTCAGAAAAAGCGTGCTTATTGGTGAAGATCCAACTACACTGACTGGCTTCACGTGGGAATGAAGACTGCACTGGTCCATTCCCACTACTCTTCCCATTCTTCTAACTTCCTATCCCCTTTGGTTGTAAAGATCAGAAGCACCTGACCTTAGAAGGAAATATCTGACTCCACGAGGATGAGTTATCAGAAGAGCAAACACCTTGGTAGTTTAATGGTTTTGTCTTGGGAGAGCTAAACAATTTCACACACATGGTTCTATCAATTCAAGATAGCAATAGTATGCGACTGAGAGGATGGTTTTGACCTGGCTGTGAATTGGATTGGATAATAGGAGTATGGAACCTAAAGGTTGTTGTGTCACAAATCCTAACCTCTAAGTGGTTCCGCACACATCATTAATCCAAAGATTTTCTCTGAGCTCCAAACTTTGACATTATTAAGACAAACTTAAAAGCTGAAAATTATTCCAGGTTATTTCTTTTCTTTTCTTTTCTTTATTTTCTTCTCCGCACTTATAGGCATAAGTGTTTGCTAGGGACTAGCAAAGGCAAGTATAGGGGGATTATGAATCTCCATTTCATCACCTTTATTCTTTCAGTTTTGCCTTGAAACCCTAGCTAAAAGCATGCATGTATCATTAATTTATCAAAATAAATGATCATTAATTTGTATAAAATATTTTACAAAATATTGTATGTTTATTGTATTTATCGCCAAAATAAAAGAACAAACGAAATAAAAGAAAAAGAGTGAGGTGTCAAGGATACTGAAGTGACCCTATCCCCTGATATTCAGTCAATAAGGAATAAAGTAGGGGGAGATAGGACGACTAATTGTATAGAAAATGTAGAACGAATCACTTTAAAAAATAGGCCAATAATTGCTTTTTGGGACTTATTGTATTCTTTATTATTTACACCTCAAATAATGAACTTTGTACAATAATGTTGTAGATAATAATATATAGAAAAATCGAAATTTATTTCACACAAAAATAATATATTGTGTACATTTTATATACAAAATAAAATTCCAAAAGCCAAACTTCACAGACCCATATCACTCAAATAAAAACTAAAAATGTATCAAAACCTTTAATTATATATAACTTTTGATAAGCTATTTAATGAAGGTGGTTTCATATTTTTGGAGTTAAGGTGTAAAAATTAGGTTTCTGACTCCTATTGTATAATATACCCGGTTAGAATAATCAATTTATTCATTCTTTACTATTTTTATAATTTTATATTTTTATAATTTTGTAAATATTATTTGTAACATATGTACGTACTAAAACTGGAATAAAAACACAAAGAAAACACTAAAATAAAATATGTATATAAATTATATAGATGAATATAAAATAAATATACCTATATAATAAATACAACTACTTATTTAAGTGTATATAATATATCAGAAAATTATAAAAAAAATATATTTAAGTATATAAAACTAATTTATAATTTTATAAGATAATATAATAAAATAATAAAATACAAAATACAAAATAAAATACCTAAAACATAGGTAAATATACCTATATATGTACCCTAAAAATAACCTATAAATGAACACCTCCAAAAAATAAATAAAAATGTGCATAAAATACTATAGAAAATTAGAAATATTTTTTAATTTATAAACTAAAAATAATAAAATCAAATTCTATTTATTATTCATTTTCCAAGGTATTTTTGCCTTGGAATTTCCTAGTTGGTCCACGTGGACCAACCAGACGCATTCTTTTGTTGACCATAGGTCAACTGTCCGGCCTCCATTCTGATGCCTGTCAGAAGTCACTAGACCGCCCTTTCGCCATTTTCTCCACAACTCTTCCTTCACTCATTACCCTTGAGATCACCACCATCCTGTAGCTCCTTTGTCCCTCATACACGCCCATCCTCACATCTCCACCTACCCGCTCCTGATCGCACGCCATCGCTCCTAAAAAATCCCTCAAAACTCGCCTATAATTATATCCCCTCACCCATTTTGGCTTTTTGATCCCTTTTCTTCGAGATTTAGCCCCTCAAATTTCTTCCTTGAGTTTCGCCATGGTGACAACAAGGTGAAGCTCGTGATTTGCAGTGAGGAGAGCGAGCGGAGAAGGTGTATCCAACCCACCGCCGGAGCACCGACAGACGGTTCTGCTCCTGGCCTCTCAGGCCAGTTGAGCCCTTTGTTCCTGCATTCCTAGGTAATTTTCTAGTCCCCTTTTCATTATGTACCTTCAATTTGCAGTTCTATCGAGCAATTAACACTCAAATTAAAAATCCCTAAATCCTGGACCATAGGTTCTAGGTCTAATTCTTCGTAATCTGACTGTTAATCCACCCCGATTTCCATGCCATCTTGCTTCCCTCTACCTTCTCCATCGATTACCCACGTCATCCCACCCAAATCCATGGCGGATCAGGGAACCGATCTCCCTCCGCCGCTTCATGCCGGAGCTCCCCCTCCATTCCTTTCCCCCTGCCATTTTGCGTAAACGCCAGGTTGAGGAGATAGCCCTCACACTGGTAGTTTTTTTGGTGTTATACTACAGGTTTGAAGACACATATGGAGCCTCAACGACCAGCTAGAGCTGCTTTAGGTGGTTCCACCTCACCGGAGTATCCTACGTCGCCTCGCCATGACCGGATCGTGTAGGCGCACGCGGAGGAATCCCAACTACCTGTTGCGCCCATCGGAGGAGACAAATAACGTCGTAGATTGAAGAATCGATGAATCAATGTTCGTCAATGAGAAACCCTTGCACATTTTTCCAGTGCCCTTCCTGTCGTTCGATCAATAATAACAATCCAGATCTAATCTAGATCGTTGGTTTCCAGCGAAGGGGTACGTAAAGATAGTCATTCGATCAGCCATGTGGTGAGTCCAGGATGCTTGGATCTCGGCGCTTAAGTGGGTAATTTACGTAGCCTCCCTTTGTTTTTTTGTATTCAATAAAAGGTCCTGTAAATATTTTAGGCAGTTTAAAACTTTTGGATAAATTACTGTAACCCCATGATAATTTTGTATATTACAATTTAGTCCCTACCGGCATCATGTGTAGGCGCACATGTATCTTGTAAAAATTGCATGTAATCCCTCGTGGGTTTTTCTAATTGTCTTTTAGCATATAAGTTATTAAAATTGGTTTAAAGTTTGTGTAAAATTGCATTGTGATCCTCGCCTTTGTTTATAATTGCAATTATATGCCTACTAGGCTGAACATTTTTGTGCATTGTTTTCTATTTATGAAAAATAATTTCCATGCTATAAAATTCACCAAAATATAGGAGTAGGTATCTGGATGCATGATTGATCATGCTGTAATTTTACATTTGCATTTTATGCCCCTTTCCTATAATCTAAAAAATCAAATAGTGCACGGTCAGCCCATATGTGTCTTAAAAAAAGCTAAATATAAAATAATTTTCAAAAATTCCCAAAAAAATAGCTTAGGCTTGTTTAAGTATTATTAATCTTCAGAACAAATATCACAAAAAATAGAAAAGGAAATACTTCAAAATTTTAAAAACCCTAAAAACATTTATCGAAATTTTTATAACCCCAAAAATTAAAAATAGTTATTTATGTTGTATAATTTTCTTTATATTATTATCTTTATATTATAATTAATTTGGAGAAATTTTGAGACTATTTGATATTTTTTATCTCCATTTTACATTCGGCCATGCATTTTATACCGTTTTTAGGGTCTTTTCAACATTAAAAATATATAAAATTAGCAAAAATTCTTAATAAACAAAAAAGTAAAAAATTATACCCAAAAATATTTTATTTCTTTTATTTTGACTATTTTTATAAATATCTATATCTATATTAGTATGCATTGTATATATACTATTATATATCTATACTGTATTTGTAAAGAGAAAAAGAAATATATAAATATATAAATATATATATAAAGAAAAAATAGAAAATATAAAATATAAAATAAAATAATAAAATAAAATAAAATAAAATAATTGATTAAAAACCCACATTATTTGATAAACATTGTGCATAGTTATATATACATATACACCTATATTATTTATTTATAAATAATATATAGTGTTACATCGTGTGTTCCGTGTGTTTGACACCCTACTCTGCTTGACACTATACAAATTTTATTGTTGGGTTTATAATAAATTTTGATCCACACTATCTTTATTGCCTAATATTTAATTGTGGGTTGATTGTTGAACAAGATTGGGTTTCGTGAGTGGTCACAACACCGATTTGATATCTCGTGCTGTGAAATTTCTAGACCCTCGCGGTGACCCCCTGTTTCATATACATACATATTTAGAATACAACAAAGCCATAAAAATTATATTAAAGTTAAAAAATATATTGAAATACCTATACTTATACTTATATAATAAATACATCTATTTATTTAACTGCACAAATAACATCAAAAAAATACAATAAAAATATATTTGTTTTTATCTAAATATGTTATAAATATATAAATTAAGTGTATAAAATAATAAAATATAAAATATGAAATAAAAATAAAATCCACATAATATAGGTAAATACACCTCTAACTATACATGTAAATAATAACTTATAATAATGGCCCCATAAAAATAAATAATAATAGGAATAAAATACTACACAAAATAATAAACCTTTTTTATTTTATAGCCTAAAATTAATCGATTCGCTTACTAATTATTATTCATTTTACAAATCATTTTTGCCTTGCATTTATCTGGTTGGTCCACATGAACCAACCATTTCGCTTCGTTTATTGACCTGAGTCAACTTGCCCTTTGACGCCTCTGACTCGTCTGACACCTCGAGCCTTCTTCTTTACTACATTTCCCCTAACAGTCTAATGATCAAATTGCTTTGAGCATTGAACAATGATTGCAGATGGGATCTTCGTGATTCACACCTGCTACTCAAATCCCATCGACCTACTTCGCATAGTCCTTGAATCGATTCACATCTTCACCCATTTTCTATTTATAAATAAGGTCCTCTATCGACAATTCAATTTTTGATCCCTTTTCAAGCCCTCAACCCCTCCATCCCTGACCAAGAGCGTTCCCTAGTGATAGCAGTGGAGCCCCTGAGGTCCGAGGTAGAGCAAGAAGGAGAGGAGGCGGTCCACGGTGGTGCTCCGACGTCGCCCTGTTTCTTGGCATCAAACCAGATTCGAGATGAGCACTTTATCTTTCCTAAGTAGATTTCTTTGCCGTCTTTCATTTTTTGCATTTAATTTCATGTTTACGTGTTAATTTTAGGATAAAATCCAGTTAAATCTATCCTCGGATCCCTCTGCTCTGATCGTATTTAACCAAGTTTTTGATCGTCTCCGACAAACCTATCACGCCCCCTTCATTCCCCATCACGGTCTACATTGATTTCACCCATCTACTCAACTTGATCGATCCCAAATTAGCGAATCAATACCCATCCTCCACCTTTCATCGGAGCATCACTGCCACACCCCTATCTTCGACTATTCCATAAATAACGGATTGAGGACCTTCGCCTGAGCCCCCTCTATTTTTCATGAGCGCTTGCAGGTTAAACCACCTTTAATAGTCAGAGTTCAAAGGGGATCTCAGTTCTGGAGCTCCGCCTCTGACGTTTCTTCCTCGCCACCTTCTTTGAGGTGCGCTCGGGCATTCACCAACCAAGCCCCATCTTCGCAAGCCATCTGGAGACCTCCATCAACCTTCAGAGAACCCCCTGACCACCGAGGAGGATTCCAAGGATCACCGGAAACCCGTTCTAGCGCCGCCACTCACGACGGTGCTCATCCGGGAAGGAAGTATATGCGTTGTTGGATTTCCCCTAGTTCAGAATGATCCAACGACCCAATTGCTTCCATGATGACGAACCCGAGCATGCAGCCTTATTCAGAACTAAGCGAATGCCAAAGCAACCAAGCGTCACCCTGTGGCCCGAACCATGCATTGCTCAACCCGAGCCTGACCTCACGTGTTTCTTACACGTGGGGTTGGTATTTTGCAGCGCCGCCCCTGCCGATTTTCTTAATTACAAAAGTACCCCCGCCTAGGTGGTAGTTCATAAATTCTAGGACTGGTTTTTAATATTTGCATTTTAGTCCCTCTAGGGACATATGTGTAAGACTTTAATTATGTTTTTATTGCAGTTATGACCCTGGATTCAATGATGAATAAAGTGAGCATCTTTTTTCGAAATGAAGAGATTTTATTGGCATTTTGTTCCTCATTTAATTGTCTTTGATATGATATGATTTATTTCCTAATTAGACAATTAAAGAAGGATGATTTTTTTAGGTTCTATATAAATGCTTCCATGTTTATTATATGAAACTTGACTCTAGTTTGAACCACTTTATTAGACTCGAATTAAATTGATTAATTGCTAAAGTTTGATAAATCATTCTAGGACATATTAATGTGTATATTTACATTTGCTAATGTAATATCTTTCCGTGGTGATTTCATTTTGGTATTATTTCTAACATGCAATAAAATGTTTTAAACTACATTATGTTTCATTCATGCAAGCATTTTGATGTGCATTTAAATGTTGTGCATTGTTTTGACCTAGGTGATTTATCGATCTCTTTACTTTGACATATCACATCTGAATAGTCGTATTATGGCATGTATCCTAGAGTTCGACCCTGGACTTCCCATGTTTATAAATTCAAGTCGAGAACCTCATCATTGAGATTCTTCTCAATTCTGCATGATTCACTAAGTATCCGTATTACAACGAGTGCATATTACAACATTTATTTAGCAAGTTATCAGACATCCACTCTTATGGAGTATCCTATGATCATCTTGGTATGACCTTTCCTTGCCTCAATGAGAGGCATTATTGATTATGGATATGGAGAGATTCTCTTTTGTTTTGTTGATGAGAGCGGTGTGTTGATCATCACACCCACTACTAACCGGAGACCTGCATATGATGAGATTGTGCATGTGTTAGCTGACCCCGAGAACTATGACCTATCTGCTGATATCAAAGAGGTTTGCTTTTTGATGGATGATACTGAGACCCGAGGATTCCTTTTGGTGAGGAAGACTCAGAAAGCATAGACCTTGGAGTTTCCTCTTCTGGTGAGTGGAGATGCATTGATGACATCCACGACATATACACTATAGACACTTTAGAGCAGAGGGAAGACTTAGTAGATACTGCACATGCTAAATTTGACCTTACTTCTTTCATAAAGGAATTCAGGAACCTGACCACACAACTTCCATTGGCCAGTTCGTGCCTTTTCATTCTGAGATTGCTGAGGATTTTCATCGGTCAATCTCGGTTTGTGTCTGATGATAACCTTTATATCATCCTACACCTTGTTAGATCCATTCCTCAACGATCACGGAAGAAGGTCTGTTTTCTACCTTCTTGATCCATGTATATCCATCTCTTTGTATACCCGCTTTCATTTTATTTCATTCCATCTGCTGTTTTTGCTCATCCACCTCATTCCGTGTGTTTTGCCTTTCTTAGGACATACTTTGTCCTAAGTATAGGGGAGGTGGATGAGTTGAGTGATCTTTCTTCTTTTCTTCTTTTCATTTTAAATTTCTTTTTCTTTCAAAAGGTGTTGCCCCTTCTTCTTTGCTATACTTAGCATATACTTTGTCCTAAGTATAGGCGGGTGTATACCTCGAGTTGTTCATTCTCTGATACTTCACATGTCCCCTCAACTTTTGACACTTTGTCCATACATAAAGATATTCTACCCAAAGTATGGGGGGACAGGTTGAGACGATGATTTTGTATATTCCCACCCTTGACCCTCCCTGCCTTGTGTACAATCTGCTATACTTGGGATTATTTCACCCTAAGTATGGAGGGACGGTAAACTTCTCATTCATTATTCTTTAACCATTGTAGTATAGAATCTTTTATACTCAGTACAAGTTATGTCTTCTCTTTTTCTCTCTGATCTATGAGGACATTGCTCAAGCTAAGTATTGGGAGGTCGTATATACTTTATATATACTTTAGCCATAACTCGTATTTTTGTATTGTCAATAATTATGGCTAAAATACAATTAATTACACCCTTGTATTAAATTCATTAAATACTTTTTACAAACTAATTAATAATTAGATCAACAATATTTTTGCAAAATGTTTGAAAAATAATTTGAATATCCTTTTAAATTTTTTTTGAAAACTATTTGGAAAATATTTTGTTAAATATTTTCAACCTTTGTAAAAATATTTTGTTTATAAAAAAATCTTCTCTTTGTTTGAAATAAAATGTTTTGAAAATCTATTTGCAAATTATTTGAAATTTATTGCAAAAATAGTTTGACAAATCTATGCATATTATTTGAAAAAACTTTGCAAAATTGTTTTCAAATTTTGTAAAATATTTGTAAAAAATTATTTGTCAAATTAGTTTGCAAAATAAAGTTTTCAAAATATTTTCAAAATCTTTTCAAATTATTTTGAGAATTATGTACATTCCTTACAAGCCTTGTGTGTGTATTATATAAATCTTGTAAATTCCTAAAACCCTAACTCTTATAAATAATAAAAAGTGCTCCCGTGTAAATATACGTACCTATTTCTTTTCTTAAAAATCTTTTATTTTGAAAACATTCTCTACAATTTTACAAAATTAAAAATCTCTAAAACCATTTGAAAAATCTTTTGAAAATTGCATAAAAATAGCAAAACTTTTTTTAAAAAATAACAAAAAGTTCAAAACAAGAAAATTACATCACAAAAATATTTTCCATGCATTGCGCACAAAAGACGCATTTATCGGATTGAGTTTGATAATTGAACAAGTCTAAGTAAAATCTGAAGATTAGAGCTTGATTGGACCTTAAATCTACTTAATCACAGAGACCTTATAGGAATTAGAATTGAGATGCCTCAAGTCTGTTAGACTTAATTCTTTGAGACGATGAGACTTGGTTCAATGTCATCTTGACTACCTAAGTATTTCAGAGCACATGCATGACTCTTGTTGATAATGACCTTACTTGTACACTTGCACCTTACACTTTACTCACCTCAATTGAAGTGGTAGAGGACTGGATTTGCCGGCATGAGACACAAGCCAATGGAAACATCGGAAGTCACACATTTGTGGCCATTGTACCCCATCCCGATCCAGTAACGAAGTGGTCTAAAGACAGAAGTTGTGGGTTGCAATAAAGCTTCAAAAGAGGTATAGTCTACTGGCTCAAGAAGAAAAATCCATATGTGAATGATGTTGTATATAGTATTCAAAAAAATCAAAAACTCTGAAAAAATGGACAACCCTGAATGAAAATAAAATGCCTATTGGAGTATATATATATATGTATGTATAGTCAATCAACAAGCTTGATTTTCAAAGTCATATATATATGAGCCTGCAGTCGGATGACTTGGCTACATTGGTCAAGCATCATAGGATAAGTAGATGCACTGGTTACCATCGATTCTTCTCTCCACCTCCTCTTCTTGAGCTGGTTGTACTTGAACTTAGAAGGGAATGCCCCACTTCTTAAGGAAGGAGTTGTATGATTGGGGAATTAGGGTCACCATAATGGAGAAGATTGACCTTCACTGCTTCAGCCAAGGAAATCTACATATCACACACACTATCCAAGATAGATTCATAGTCATACAGGTTTGCGTATGAGTTAACTTATTCTGACCTTGTTATTGATGAGACTTGAGTAGGGTCTTGTGATTCTTAAAGGTTGTTGTGTTTCAAATCCAATTCCCAATAAGGTTCCAACTGCACCTAAAATCCAAAGTCCGATTTAAGCTTCAAACTTTGATTTTATGAAGACAAGTCATGTGTCATCCCACGTGAGGATGCGATTTTGGACTCAACCCCCTACGGGGTTTGTAATTTCGATTTAGTCCGTAAACTTTAAATATTAGCTGTAATATCTTCGATAATTTGCATTGTATCCTCTATCTTTATTTTCAATTGCAAAAATACCCTTTCAAGTTCAATAATTTTTGTAGTTGTTATTTAATTTTTATAAATATCATCTGTGCTCCAAAAAATATGCAAAATTAGGGTTAAGTGCCTACTAGCATACACTTTCACGTTATTTTTAAATTTTACATTTAGGTATTTTAACTATTTATTAAAAATAAAAAATAGCACGAAAAGTCTTTGTTTGTAATTAAAAACCCATAAAAATATAAAACCTTTTTGAAAAATATGAAAAAATGTGTATTATAGTATTTTATAACTCTAGAATTAAAATCCCTAAAAATAAAAAAAGAAAATCACTAAAAATCAAAAATCTCCAAAATCATTTATAAAAAAAATATAAAAATAGATACATAGTGCCGAGGCCTTTTGATAGGGGTGGTGATGGGTAAAGACTGATTTCTCAAAGGACTATCTCCTTTGACAATGGCCTATGAGAATGCCAGTACCCAACTTATTTTATATAGTTTCGGGGAGCGATCAGAAGCGAATGATGAAAGGTGTAATGGAGGGAGGAAATAAAGAAATAGTTATTGTCAGTCATTAAGTAACAACAACTGGCAAAGAAAAGAGCAACTTCTATCAAAGCCATAACCGCCAGATCGTCTTCTCTTGTGTTTTTGCTATAATACCATCACCAAAAAAATCCAAAAATATTTATTTCTATCTTTAAATTTTCTTTTTATTATTATCCATATATTAAAATTGATTTGGAGAAAGTTGGACCACTTTTTGCTATTTTAAATCTCAAATCAATTCCGCCCATTCATTTAAACTCGGTTTTGGGATATTTTGAACTTTACAAATACCTAAAAATTAGCAAAAAAATCTCCAAAAATAGTAGAAATTTATAAAAATAAAAAAATTATTATGCATTTTTTGTTTATTTTAAATTGTTTTGTAATTATATTACTCTATATTATCTATATATATTAATATATTATTTATTACAAAGGAAAATTTAAAAACCAAATAATATAAAAACAAATGAAAATTATATAATTAAAAACAAATTAAAAATATAAAAATTAAAATCCATAAAAAATATAAATTAAAACACCACGCAAAAAGAAAATAATTAGACAAAAAGAAGGACTAATTTTATATTCTATTTCACAATCTATTGTTTGCTTCTTGTGTTTGAAACTCTACACATACTTATACCTATACACATATTTGTAGAGTTATAATAAATTTTAGCTCCACACATTTATTTTGCTCTCAAGTGTTATATCTATTATGGGTTAATTATTGAATTATTCGGGTTTCAGAAATATCACTTGCAGGTACCGCCAGAGGAAGTGAGACATTAGGAAAATGAGGAGCAACAAGGAAGAAGCTTCATAATGGCCCTCATTGTTGTGCGTCGATAGGAACAATGCTATCATTGAGGGACCACTGCAAACCTCGTTGACAACCGTAGCCCAGCACCTCCTACATTAGTGTTTGTGAAGGAATGATTGAAGAAGGAGGAGTCCCTCGTCCTACATATATCATTTGATCAAGGTACTCCTCGCATTAGAGCCGTCGATGCATGCTTACCGAGAATGTAGCCTCGGGTGGATCCATAGCACGCCTCAACATGCCACATGAATCTTCGGGTTCCCAAGACTCTGATACTCAACCATCATCCATAGCAACGAAGGAGAGGAACTAAAGAACTCTCGGGACTACAGTTAGCCTCGGATCTAAATTCCCCTTCATCCATTTCATCCAAAAGCCCCTTCATTCTCTGCCGCATATCAGACCATCAGGGATCAGAGAAAGCTCAACATGGCATGTGAACATGCACTGATCAAGAGAAGCCAGAGCGCCATCGAAACCATTAAACCAAGTCACAAGTCACTTGTACGTGGCATGGTACTTTTGCACTCACAACTCTAATCTTTCAAGAAAATACATAGAAGCCTTATGTCCTCATGTAAGTTCTATCACATGTGTGGGTGAATTTACGCCCGCACTCTTGATGTCTATGGGAACTATATAGAGGCCCCCATGCGAGGAGTAAATTATAGAGGACCCTCCTAGAGATTCCAAAAATTGCAAAGAGGCCCATCTAAAGGTTACTTTTTAGAATCGTTATTTATTTTATTTACATATAAATCCTAAGACTTATTTCGTTGTTATCTGGAGCATGTATGGTCCAAATCTGTGTTCTTTATATCGTTTGGTAGCTTAATTATATATATAATATAGAATAGTGAATTATCAATTTTGAGACATTATATGATATCAACAAATTTGAATAGTTTATTTGTTAATTGAGAGTTGTCTATTATTTGAAATTGATTTCATTGCTCACTGAAATTGTGGAAAATTTGGGGCATGGTTTGAAATTAATCTAAAAGTTATTAGTCACATAATTTTTGTGAAATTAATTGATCATTGGGGCTCTAGGATTAAATTGAGTGCCCTGCTTATTTTCTTGCACCATCTATATTTGCATCCATTCATTCATCATCACTTATAAATTAGAAAAAAATAAATTTATTTATTCTCTCATACATCTCATCATTTTCTTGCATAAAAAAATCATACATCATATTTGCTTCAAATTAATTGCACCTTTGATTTTAAAATCTATAAAAATTTTCAAAATCCAAAAACCCTTAAAAAACACATCTTTGAAAACCTGACACCCTAAATTATTTGAAAATTAATCCTAGGCATTCATATAACATCCTTAAGTTCAACCTTGAGACTTGCCCAATTAAAATAAATAATCGATCACATATGATTAATTGCATATTATTTTTTGTGTAGTCATTTTCTATTATGTGCTCTTTATCACCGACTACAACTGACATAATTCCATCTAATTAAGAGAGGTAGAGAGTGTGTTCAATCAACTTCTCCTCACATATCTCTACTCTTTGACCCCACAAAAATCTCTATTTGGGTCATCTCTCTGTTGTTTTCGATGAACTAAAAAATATGAAAATCACATATTATGTTTATCATAATTTTTAATATAAATCAAGGTGTCGAAACTTACAAATTCATCCTTTAGCATATTCGTGTTCTTCCAACCCATCTTATGAGTGGACTTGAAGCCTTTCGCATGGTTCAAAGAATTTTTTGTTGATACTGCCTAGTACCATTTCTAATTAGTACCATTGACGAAAAGACATAAGAAAGTTTGCAAAGTTTGCTTTACTTAGCACGAATTCCTCACTATACCAGAAGTTGATTAACTCTCTCCATTGCTTAGTGGTAACGTCCGGTGAGATATTCTGCACCAGTTGTTCATAGGGGATTTATGGGTTATAATACTACAAAAATGAATACAAAATTAGGTAAAGGGTCATTGAATCTTATAAAAAAAAGTGCCTTATTGTTACCTTGGCCTTTACATGTCCCTTATAATGATGTAACATCTCTATCATATGAGACATAATCTGTCCATCGACCATCGAATCTCGATCCCAAGTAAATGCAATAAGAAGTTAATTTAAATCACAATATACCAACTTTAGAAATACAATAGTTGTATAATAAGGTACCTCCAAATCAAATATAATGGAAGCCTTGATAGCCTGAGTAAGCTATTGAAAGTCTACAGTAGAGATGGGGACTCATGCATGAGCAACCTGACCATGGTAGCTTTGAAACTTCGTGGAGTTCTCACCCACGATATCGCCCAATGTTTATCTACGAGGGAGGCGATCTAGGAACCTACACTGAGAGGGTCTTTATCGCCTTTGAGAACTGTCGTTATCAGGATCGGATGAGGCTCATTGTGTTGGACGAGTGGATTCATGATTTTCCCGAATACATCTAGACCTAGGCACCATACTTGCAAGTAAAGAGAATATAATTCCAATATTAAATGTAAGTAGCACATATAAATAAATTAAACCTCTCAATAATTCTTCATGGATTGTATTACCCATACATAAATATCATCATGAAGGCTTATCTACAATAAAACATCTATAAAATTACCTAAAACTGAAGATTTATATCTCTTACTCTTTTTTATTCTGAATGTTTAGATACAACAAACTCGTTATCTATGTATGCCTTATCAATTAAACAACTAAAGCTCATCATATAGTAGGAATTCAAAACTGGAGAGTAAAGTAATAAGCATGATATCTCTCCCTTCAAGCTAACAACATGGCAAGAATATCTCAAGTAAAGTACTTAGAAACGTCAATTTGTATGTTGGAAAAACTACTCCATAACTTGATAATAAAACAAAAATTAATATATATATATAAGAACATCCATTCCCTCGCCAAACATCCATTCCAAGGAATCAAATCTTCATTTATACATTAATACAATGTCAACTTCAATAAAGAAATGACTTATATTTCATAAGTTACCCAGATTTGTCTTGAAGGAAATGGTAGAGGAGATTAACAGAGAGCGTGACAGGAGAAGAGGAGGGTGTCGATGGACGAGAGGTCTAAGGGACGACAATACGACCAGAGAAGAGGAGGGAGGTCGAGAGCTCGAGGATGGAGAAGGGCTCAACAAACATAGAATGAGAATGAAACCTTCACAACCCATAAAATAAGACCCTCGGGGACGGTAGTCCAACCAATGGACGGTAATTAGAGACTGTCCCCTCCGAGCTCGAAATTTTCCCCAATTTATGGCCAACAAATAGAGGTGACGGTGTCGAACGACCATCCCTAATAGCAAACGTGAGGGTATGGTCGTGACTGTCCCTTACGACCATCCCTAATAGCATTCCTGAGATGCTCACTAAGAGCTGAATGGGACGGTCATAACCGTCCCTTCTGAGTTCGTACACAAGAAATAGGAAACACTGGTAAAGTAGAGAGGGGACGCTTAATGAAGTGTTCCGTCAGTTAACGATGGGGACGGATCACCCCTCTAGTTCACACTTTGGTATAAAATCTTAAACTATATAAGCCAGGACATTCATAGTGACCATCCCATATACTAAATGTCGAGGATGGTTACGGTCATCCCCAAAGTTTACATGTGTAATTAAGGTCACGAGCAGTGGAGACGTGCATAGATAACATATAGGGACGGTCATAACCGTCTTCTACATATATGTATTCACAAAAACATGTGTAGACAAGGGGGCTACAGAGGATGTTCGTGACCCCTCTATTTCTCATGAGGGATAATTGTTTGTATACTATCTCTAATGATTATGGAATCGGGGATGATTATATGTGAACTTCTGCAATGGTGGTCAAAACAGATGGTCGAAAGTCGACCGTCCCCTCCTACTATAGATGGGACGATTATTTTTTGATGGTCCCTTTTCTACCATCCACAAAGATCGGTTTGTTTGTAGTGTAAGATTCAATCTATATGATTGGATTTTGGAAGTGAAATCGCAAAAAAATTATTATAACTGTCACGACCCCAATTCCGGGTCATCGGATCCTCTCATATATGAATCTGGTAACTCAGCAATAATTTATTCACAATGACAACTAACACTCAGAAGCAGACTGTAATTAAAAATACACAGAAGGATGTATTTCAACACTTTTCTATTCACAAAATAAAGTTCTCATGATACATTATCCCACTATAACCATTTACTTGTACATATCTCGAAGGAAATACACAAAAGATTACTAACTACCTTACATAGTAAAGTTACTGTGGCTAGCTGGATGACTATGTTTGTTGGCTGGATTATTAAAGTCCTTGTGCTGGCTCACCGGCACCAGATGGGTTTTCCAGAAGTCATAGGATAACAATTATCGAGTGCTAAGTGATAATTCCAAAAATCGATCGGTCTCTTGTTCCACACAAGGCGGGAACACAGTCGAAGTGTCAACTAATCAAATCCTAAAATTAATCAACAATTAACCCACACTAAAGATCAATAATTAGAAATAAATGTGGAGTTAAAATTTATTTTTAACTCTGCACAAATGGTGTATAGGGACAAGTATGCAGAGAGTTCGAACACAGGGAGCAAGCAGGGTAGATCAAATACAAGTGTGTGTGTGAATGTGTAGTGTCTACACTAAGCAAGCAATCAAAGGACTTTTTGTGGGTTTTTTATTTTTTTTATTTTTTTAATTTTCTTAATTTTTATTTAATTTTTAATTTTGTATTTTGATTTTTAATATTCTGATTTTTATAATTTTATATTTTATTTTTTTTCTTTTTAAAAATTGGAATTTAAAAACAATGTAATAAAAGACAAGATAAAGTATTTATAAAAATATGCAAAAATAACTAAAAATTCAGAAATAAAATGTTTTTGATATTTTTAGGATTTTTTACTGTTTTTGTGATTTTTGGGTATTTTTAAAATATTTTTGGTATTTTTAAATAGCAAAATAAGTCAAAACAGTGAAATATGTGCTGGCTGTGAGTAAAATGGGAATTAAAATTAGCAAACAGCAACCAAAATTTTTCACTAATTTTCAAATAAAGAGAATGAAATATGGAGTAAACAGGAACTGAGTTTGCTATTTTTGGAGTTTTCTTTGATTTTATAAATTTTTTTGAAGTTTTTATGTATTTTCTTATTTTTAGGGTTTTTCTTTTGATATTTTTAGTGATTATTGGACTGAGACTAAAATAGGTTAAAAGACACACTAGGGATTTTTTTTGGAATTTTTCGAGGATTTTATTATTTTTTTGTATTTTCTAAGCTAGACAGTAAGTAAAAAGCATGTTTTTTATTTTTAATAAATATAAAAATAAAATAAAATCAAAAACAAAAAATATGGCGTTACATTACAAGCACACAGGAGCTTAACTTCAAATTTTTAGAATTTTTGGGATTCAAATGAAGCCTTAAATAAATAGATCTAGCAAGCACAAGTTAAAGGCCTGGCAGGGGCTATATTGCAATTATCCAAAAGTCCAGGGGCTCGTCTGCAATTTTCACAAAAGTTTTTGAACTGAAACAGAAAGTATCTAGACTAAAAACCAATAGCAAAAGCTGCAAGGATGCCTTTACAAAATCTCCCAGACGCACGTGCGTTGCACGCGCGCCTGGCGGGGGCAAAAATGCAATATCCCAAAAATGCTAGGACTAAAATGTAAATTGTCCAGATGCTTTACAACTGCATGTGAGAATTTTGGTACTACAACTAAATATGCGAAAACCCAGGGGGTGGCCCTTGCAAAATAGCCAGGTCACGTACGCGACGCACGTGACCTGGCGAGGGCTGAAGTGCAAAACAATGAAAACCGAGGGCGTAATTATAAATATTACAAAAATAAATCAACTGCAGACAAATGTTTCGAGGTTATTCAATAAATACAAAAAACAAGTTCGGTTTATGGCGTAAAATACCCAACTTAGGCGGGCACGGACGATAGATGAGAGTGGCTTGACACGTGGCAGCGATCCATGGCCCGATACCCCTTCGATTATGACGGCCAGGATTAGATGGTACTCTGATGATCCGAAGGCTGGCCTTCGCAAAATCTGACGGTCCTATGTGCTTCGAAGAACAGGCTGCAATCCAACGGCTCGGCCTTGATCTGCAAGAACAGCCGAAGAACAAGAGCTTGACGAGAATGAATCGACGCAAGCTCCGTCGTCCGGCGTGATCTGCAACTGCTATGGAGCCCATGAGCTAGCTGGAGGTCCCTGTTATGGACAGGGGTGATCAGGAGGTTCTGAAGATGGCCGAAGTGCACCCGTGGAGGCCGAGGAGCAAAGAAGCTCCAGGAGGTCCGGCCGGATGTGCAAAATCACTCCAGGCACGCGTAGGAGGCTTGAAACTGCAAAGGAAAGTTAAGGGGGGCCGCGGGCAAACTGCCGTGACCCACTTGGAGGAGAGATAGAGCGGTGGAGGGCGAGCTGGAAGCTCGCCGGAGCTCGTTCCGGCGAGAGGAGGGGCTGGTGATCGGGTGGTTGCGAAGCGAATCGAAAAGGTGGAAAGTGATTCTATGTCTACCAGAAGCTAAAGCAAACAAAAGAAAGAGAGAAAAACGTACCTCAGAGCAAAGTGCTCGAGATTGGACCTCGACGGCCAAGTGGCCGGAGGTGGCTTGGAACGCGCCCAGGAGCGCCTGGGTTGCACCTCAACGTGGCCGGGAGTCGACCTGCTGTCACCAGGGACCCAATGGCGAAGCTCGGAGGTAGTTGGCCCTAGCCGAAGGCGGATCAAAGAGAAGAGGGATGACTGGTGCTTCTTTTGAAAGATGGTTGTCAAGGCCCAAAGATCGAGACGTCAGGAGCGTCTTGATGGTCCATTCCCCGAGCAAATCAGTGGGTGGATATCATCGATTCAAGGGGAGAAAAATGCAGAAGGGCGCGACCCCAAAGGGTGAAAGGGTAGCCCACGAAAAACCCGAGAAGGTGGGCGCTCGCGACGGTCCAGAAGTCACAAACTTGGGGTAAAGGAGTTTACCCCCGGTCAACGGATGGCGTGGCCTAATTGGGCCACGTCATCCGCAAAAAGACAAAATTTAATTGGAAAACTTGTAAATTAAATAAAAAATAATAAATGAATTAAATAATTTCAGGTTATTTAATAAAAAATATTTATTTTTTAATTAATAAGGAATTTTATCATGATTTTTAATTATTTTTATGAGTTATATTTTTACAAGTTGCTTTTATCCCTTTATAGGTATAATACCTATGTGTTTTAGCATTTTATTTTTATTTTGTGTATTTTAATTTTATTATTTTAATTTATTATTTTCTAAAATCATGAGATACTTTTGTGTACACAAATATATTTTAATTTTATTTTTCTGATTTATTTTGTATAATTAATAAATTATAAGTATCAAAAGTATAGGTATACATATAGGTAGGGTACCTATGTATTCTATATACAAGTATTTTTATTTTGTATTTTCATTGCATTTTTATTCTAATTTTAATGCACATAATTATTATAAGTAATATTTATATTATTATAAAAATATAAAAATACAAAAATAATGATTAAATAATAAATTGAATATTTTACTCTGTACAAGTATACAATATGGGTCCAAAACTCAACTTTCAAACCGTAGCTCCGCTAAATGCGAAACCACCGCCATTAAATAGATTATTTTATTCTATATACAATTAAAGGTGAGTATGCTACATTTGGAGTTTTCGTTTGTGAGATACAGATCTAGGAAGTTGGGATTCTAGATTTTTATTCAGACCATAACTTTTTATCTGTACATTATTTTTCTTTGAAATCAATTTTGTATTTTTCTTTATGAAATGATCTACAACTTTCATGTACAAAGTTTCTTTATTTGATGTGTAAAAAGTGGAACCAAAAATAGGTCCCAAAATGAATAAAGAATGAATAGAATAATATAGGTATTTGACCCTTATCTCCCCCTACTTTATTCCTGGTCGACCTATTCATCAAGATGCCTAGGTCTCGGGGTTTCGGGTCATAAAATATTTACAGTATTTTATTCTTTTTCTTTTCTTTTATTTATTCTATAATTTTGGCCTTAATTACAGTAATTTATACACTGTTTAGATGCACATGCATGAATGCTAAGATGATGATTTTAATGCTATTTACAGGCATTTGCTAGGGTTTTTGGTGCCAAAATGATATAATAAAGATGATGAAATGTGGATTCATCATCCTCCTATACTTTACCTTTGCTAGTCCCTAGCAAACACTTATGCAATAAGTGCAAAAAGAAAAAGGAAGAAAAGAAAAAGAAGAACTTGGATTTAATTCGATCATCAAACTTGTCTTCACAAAATCAAAATTTGGAGCTTAAGTCCGACCTTTGGAATTTTAGTGCGGGTGGAAACTTAGTGAGAACCGAATTTGAAATCCAACAGTCCTTGAGAATCCCAAAACTCTATCCAAGTCTCCTCAATAGCCAGGTCAGAGATACTTCAACTCATACGCCAACTCTTACGTCTATGATTCTGACTTGTACAGTGTAAGTGATGGTGGCTCTCCTCAACTAGAATGACAAAGAGGTTGACTTCTCCAGTACGACAACCCAATGATTCCCCAATCCAATAACTCCATCCTCGAGGAGCGGGGTATTCCCTTCTAAGTTCATGTGGCAACCGGCTCAAGAGGAGGGGTGAAGAGAAGAATGGACGGTAGCCAGTGTAGCTACCTATCCTGGGATGCAAGACCAGTGTAGTCAAGTCATCCTGCTGCAGGCTTACATGTTTGACTTTGGAACTCAAGCTTGCTTATTGACTTTGTACATACTTTGCAGGCTTTTTATTTTTGTACATGCCTAAATTTTTTTTTGAAATACTATATACAGCAGCATTTACATAAGGAGTTTTTCCTCTTGAGCCAGTAGACCATCCCTCTTTTGAAGCTTTATCGCAACCCACAACCTCCTGTCTTTAGACTTCCTAATCACTGGATGGGTTGGGGTGCACTTCCCTCCCTAGAGGAGGACAAATGTTTCCACTTGTGTGCGTCTCATACCGGCAAATCCAATCCCCTCACCACTCCAACTGAGTTGAGCCATGTGAAAGGTGCAGGTGTCCAAGTTAGGTCATTATCAACAAGAGTCGTGTGTCTGCTCCGAGATACTCTACTTAGGCAGTCAAGAATCCATTGAACCTAGTCACATGATCCTCAAAGAATTAAGTCAACTAGACCTGAAGTACCTCAAACCCAGTTCCTATAAGGTTCCTGTTATTAGGTAGATTTTAAGGTCCAATCAAGCTCCAATCTTCAGATTTTACTTAGACTCATTCAACTATCAAACTCAATCCGAAAAATGCGAATGCTATGCAAATGCAATGCAGAAAATATTTTTGTGATGTAATTTTCAAAGATTTTGAACTTTTTATGGATTTTTGAAAAGATGATGCATGCATATGCATATGCAATTTTTTTGTATTTTTCAAAAAGACTTTTCAAATGTTTTTGGATTTTAATTTTGCAAATGTTTTTGGGAATTTTGAAGACAAAAAGATTTTGGCTGAAAACTAGGTGAAAAATATGTACACGGGAGTGCTTCTTATATATGCAAGAAGTGGATTTTAAGAATTTACAAGGGTAAGTGATCAATTTTATAGATATATATAAAGTGGATTTTGGTGTGATGTATATATTCCTCAACTTATTTGATACAAGTTTTTCACACAATTTTTGAAAACTATAGTCCAAACTAATTTTTACAAATATTTTTGCAAACATGTACACACATTTGAAATCATTTTGCAAAGGCTTTCAAAACAGTATATACAGGTTTTTCAAATATTTTTGCAACCATTTTTCAAACCATTTGCAAATCATTTTTCAAACATTTATTTCACATAAAGAAAATAAATTTTGCAAACCACACATTTTTACATGGGTTGAAAACATGTAACAAAATATTTTCAAAATAGTTTTCAATAAATGTTCACAAGGATTTTCAAACTATTTTTCAAACATTTTGCAAAAAACATTTTCACCCGATTTATTAATCAGTAAATACAAAAAGAATTTGAGGAATAATCACATCTTTTTATTAAGGATTTTTAAAGAATTTTAAAGAATGATTGGCCATATTATTAGGAAAATACGAAAGTATGAGTTATGGCTAAAGTATATACACAGTATATACGACCCCCCTATACTTAGCTTGAGCTATGACCTCATAGATCAGAGAGAAAAGAAAAGACATAAATCGTACTAAGTATGGGCAAGTCTAAAGAATAAATAAATAAAGGAATGGATGAACAAACGAATGAGAAGTTGACCGTCCCCCCTATACTTAGGATCAAATAATCTTAAGTATAGCAGACTGTATACAAAGCAGGGAGGGTCAAGGGTGGGAATGAACAGGTCGTACTCAGATTGTCTCCCCCTATACTTAGGGTAAGATATCCCTAAGTATAGACAAGAAGAGGAGACAACGGAGAGGATCGAAACGAATGAAAAAAACTCGGGTGCACACCCCCCTATACTTAGGACAAAGTACGTCCTAAGTACGGAAAACTGTCTACAAGGGCGGCATCTTTTTGATAGATAAAGAAAATAGAAAAGGAAAAGAAGAAAAGAAGAAAAGAAGAAAAGAGATCGGAAAATGGATGAAGAGATCATGAGGATGTACACACCACTCCCCCTATACTTAGGGTAAAAGAAGCCCTAAGTATAGGCAACAACAGGAGTGATGACACGAAACGAAGAATGAACACTCAACTTGTCTACCCCTCCTATACGTAGGACAAAGCACATCCTAAGCAAGGCAAACACGAGAAATGGGTAGACGAGCAAAAACGGGAGATGGAAAGAATGTCACAGGATAGAATCTACAACATAAATGGGTGATCATCAGAAGGTGAAAAGCAAACCTTCTTGCGGGACCGTTGAGGGATAGATCTGATATGGTGTATGTCGACATCGGGGTCCACAGTGGACGGAAGCCGATCAGGGTCGAAACGGTGAAGGCCCTCAGTGGAATCAAAACGGAAAGGGACGAACTGATCAATGGAAGCAGTATGGCTAGGTTCTCCCTTGGTGGTCCTATGGTGTGAAGGCGCAGACTGGTGAGTGGAAGAAGTGTGGTCAGGTCTGGCCTTGGAAGTCTCGCCGATATCAAAGTGAAATGGGACGAACTCATCATCCTCGGAAGAAGTGTAATCGGAGTCGTCCTGCGAGTCCTCGTCCAGGTCAAAATCAAAAGGAACGAAATCATCAGTGGAAGTATACAAACTCAGATCGTCCTCAAGAGTCTCACCTGAATCATTGTCTTCAACAAGAGGTCTGAATTTATCAAAATAAATGGCAGCATCATAACCGTCCTCAATCATCTTTACTTGTGAAGGACCAGGCACGGACATATCAGTGGAAGTAGTCAAACCAGGTCCGTCCCGTCTAGTCTTACCTAGGTCATTTGTTTCCTTGTGAGGTCTCTCAAAATAATGGGCAACTTCATAAACATCCTCAATTATTTTGGTATCTGCCCCCTGCTTAAATGGTTCAATCACGTAGATACTCTGGATTTCATCAACACATCGCCACACACCAAGAGGAGGATCAGTGAGGTCCATGCTTTCCGATTTCCTCCCCTTTTAGGGGATCCGTTGGGTCTCATCAGTGGTCGCTAAGGAAGTATCTCTAGTAGCATCAGATCGGTCACATGCCTCAGAGTCAGCTATAATCGGTGAAGGTGCATCAGGTACGGGTCTCTGGTCAACTGTGGGTGCAGTGATCGACACTTCGCTCCCGTCAACAAGACGGTAGCGAACCTCTCCTGATCCATAATCAATAACGACCCTCGCAGAGGCGAGGAATGGTCGTCCCGGGATGATTGGAGATGGCTCCCCTGTGGAGTTCTCCATGGGCAACACGACAAAATCAACATGGTGGCTCGTGCCCTGAATAGAAATGACGGCGTTTTCAAGGATACCCTTCGGCCTCTTGATAGATCCATCAGCAAACTGAACGATCATCCTGGTCTTCTTGAGAGACCCTAAGTGAAGAGACTGTACCAGCGAGAAGGGTAATATGCTAATAGATGCACCGCCGTCTAGGAGAGTGTGATCACACGTATAGTCAGAGATGGTGCAAGTGATGAAAGGTGTAGCTGTGTTCTTCTTCTTGGGAATGGGACGGTGTGTGATGGTGAGGGCAGTGGCCATGGTCAGAAGGTGACGCTCAGATCTGCTCCTCCGCTTTCTCTTCTTGGGAAGAGGAGCAGATAATTGGGTCATGGCCTGCTGAAGTGGGGCACGGATGATCTCATGAATAGTAGCCACCACTTCGGGTTCAGATAACATTTTTTTGAATTTTTGGACTTCCTCCATACAAGGGAGGAAGTCGGAATCAGCATATACACGAGGCATGCCAAGAGCAGTCTGTACAGTGGCATTCTCGGGGTCAAAGGTGAGACTGGGTGTGAATGCATGTGTGGTCCAGGGTTCTGGCAAGTGGACTCTCTCCTCAAAATATTGATCAACCAATTGTCTCCCGAAATCTTTTTGGTCTTTTAAATTTTTCTCATTTTTTTGTATTTTTGGCGATTGCAAGCTCCCATGATCACCTACAAGTGAAGCTGTATTCCCGACGAAAGGAGCGTTAATCTGATTCTTCCTCAAGAAGGCAATATCGTCATTCATCAAATCAATGCGCTTTGTCATCCGATTCAAGATATCACTCATAGAGATCAAGGGAGGTGACTCCATCAGGTCAGACTCGGGTGGATGTGAAGGTGGAGATGGATAATACACAGGTCGGGGTGGGTGTGGATAGAACTCCGAGTCGTGATACTGCGGCTGAGGCGGGTATGTACAAAAATCTGAAAAAAAGAGGAAGAGAGTCCTCCTGATAAAAGGGAGGTGGACCGATTGGAGCGAGCGAGGGACCCGCAAAGTCCGGATAAAATGCACTCCAGGGGTCCATCTCGAAAACAAAAGGAAAATGATCGGGAGAGCACAAAGATCAAGTCAAGAGAGTGAAGAAGAGAGGCGCAAATGCGCGGAAGCGATCTAGGACACACACAACAATCTCAAGCAAAAATGAAAATAAGACAAACCCTCAATTCACCTACTCAACTCGGTAGAGACCGAAAAGTCGGTCTTTTTATCTTGTCTGTTTTAGAGTTAGGTGAGCACTCAAAAGTTTGCACAAACACTTAGGGGGCTGAATGGGATTTGGGCACTATCCTTAGTGTGTGCGCGAGCAATGTAAAACGAAGACATTGAGGGGATTACTCGCCCCAATTCAAGATTTTTCTTTTGATCGGTTTTAGGGTCAAGTAAAATTAGCAGTCCTAATTTTATGGATTATCACTTTTTTTGGATTTTTAATGAGAAATGCATGATTCTATCGGGGAGTCAATTCCTTTAAGCTCCTAGGTTGGCAAAATCAGAGGTAGAAGCGAAAAAGCAATGCAAGCGGCAAAACGATGATGGATGCTAAAGAGAAATGCTCACCTTGCCTCCAGCACTCAACATGCAAGGATGCTCAGCAGAATTGAAATCTATCTATATGCAAATGCAAAAGCAGATGAAATCGCCCTAAGTTTCAGAAATTGCTATTATTGGGAAGAACCACAAGTTGACCGACAATCCTCAACCCTAGAGTCCGGTCTAGGCTCACCCCTCCTCTGCTCAACACACTTGAATTTAGGAGAAAGCACTTTGTGGGGAGAGCTCGCGGCGCGACGGGTTGAAGGTGATGATCAACTGTTTAAAATTTGACTAAGTCCAAACGAAACTATAGGCACATGCAAAATATTAGGTGTTTGGCCTTAGTCTATCGCAAGCAATCCTAAAATTAGGGGCTCAATCACACAAAAGAAATAAAATCGAAAAATAAAACAAAATAAAAAAATGCGATGAAAAGCCGTAAAAACCGCGATGAGCCCCCAAGTGAACAATCACTTGGAAATTAGGCTCAAGAGTCCAAGTCCGGGGGTACCTGTATTATTACAATAATAGGTCTCTCTCTCACAAATTACACAAATAAATGCAATAAGAGAAAATGCAAATAAAGTCGAGCTCGGTCTTCAAAACTTCTCTTCTCGTCTCCTTGGTACTAGGTGGGCTAGAGCCGGCTTCACGTGGGTGCATCGGCGCCTCGAGTGACGTGCCTCCCTCGGTCCGCGGTACCTCGCAAAAAGTCAACAAAGAAGAGGGATTAGACAGCTCAAAAGATATATCAAATATAATACAAATAGAAATAAAAATGAAATAGTGAAAAGAAAAGCCGCAGAGTAGACAACCAATCACAAGTACAAAGCAAAAACTGAACTACCGTTGTTGCTCCCCGGCAACGGTGCCATTTGATAATTCCAAAAATCGATCGGTCTTGTGTTCCACACAAGGCGGGAACACAGTCGAAGTGTCAATTAATCAAATCCTGAAATTAATCAACAATTAACCCACACTAAAGATCAACAATTAGAAATAAATGTGGAGTTAAAATTTATTTTTAACTATGCACAAATGGTGTATAGGGACAAGTATGCAGAGAGTTCGAACACAGGGAGCAAGTAGGGTAGATCAAATACAAGTGTGTGTGTGTGTGTGTGAATGTGTGGTGTCTACACTAAGCAAGCAATCAAAGGACTTTTTGTGGGTTTTTAATTTTTTTAAATTTTTTTTAAATTTTTTTATTTTTATTTAATTTTTAATTTTTTATTTTGATTTTTAATTTTCTGATTTTTATAATTTTATATTTTATATATTTTTTCTTTTTAAAAATTGGAATTTAAAAACAATGTAATAAAAAACAAGATAAAGTATTTATAAAAATATGCAAAAATAACCAAAAATTCAGAAATAAAATGTTTTTGGTATTTTTAGGATTTTTTACTGTTTTTGTAATTTTTGGATATTTTTCAAAATGTTTTTGGTATTTTTAAATAGCAAAACAAATCAAAACAGTGAAATATGTGCTGGCTGTGAGTAAAATGGGAATTAAAATTAGCAAACAGCAACCAAAATTTTTCACACTAATTTTCAAATAAAGAGAATGAAATATGGAGTAAACGGGAACTGAGTTTGCTATTTTTGGAGTTTTCTTTGATTTTATAAATATTTTTGAAGTTTTTAAGTATTTTCTTATTTTTAGGGTTTTTCTTTTGAGATTTTTAGTGATTTTTAGACTAACACTAAAATAGGTTAAAAGACACACTAGGGATTATTTTTGGAATTTTTCAAGGTATTTTAATATTTTTTTGGTATTTTCGAAGCTAGACAGTAAGTAAAAAGCATGTTTTTGATTTTAAATAAATATAAAAATAAAATAAAATCAAAAACTAAAAATATGGCGTTACAGTACAAGCACACAGGAGCTTAACTTCAAATTTTTAGAATTTTTGGATTCAAATGAAGCATTAAATAAATAGATCTAGCAAGCACAAGTTAAAGGACTAGTAGGGGCTATATTGCAATTATCAAAAAGTCCAGGGGCTCGCCTGCAATTTTCACAAAAGTTTTTGAACTGAAACAGAAAGTATCTAGACTAAAAACCAATAGCAAAAGCTGCAGGGATGCCTTTACAAAATCTCCCAGACGCACGTGTGTTGCACGCGCGCCTGGCAGGGGCAAAAATGCAATATCCCAAAAATGCTAGGGCTGAAATGTAAATTGTTCAGATGCTTTACAACTGCATGTGAAAATTTTGGTACTACAACTAAATATGCGAAAACCCAGGGGGTGGCCCTTGCAAAATAGCCAGGTCACGTGCGCGACGCACGTGACCTAGCGAGGGCTGAAGTGCAAAACAATGAAAACCGGGGGCATAATTATAAATATTACAAAAATAAATCAACTGCAGAAGAATGTTTTGAGGTTATTCAATAAATACAAAAAACAAGTTGGGTTTATGGCGCAAAATACCCAACTTAGGCGGGCACGGACGGCAGATGAGAGTGGCTTGACACGTGGCAGCGATCCGTGGCCCGATACCCTTCGATTATGATGGCCAGGATTAGATGGTACTCTGATGATCCGACGGCTGGCCTTCGCAAAATCTGACGGTGCCTGTGTGCTTCAAAGAACAGGCTGGAATCTAACGGCTCGGCCTTGATATGCAAGAACAGACGAAGAACAAGAGCTTGACGAGAATGAATCGACGCAAGCTCCGTCGTCCGGCGTGATCTGCAACTGCTATGGAGTCCACGAGCTAGCTGGAGGTCCCCGTTATGGACAGGGGTGATCAGGAGGTTCTGAAGACGGCCGAAGTGCACCCGTGGAGGCCGAGGAGCAAAGAAGCTCCTGGAGGTCTGGCCGGATGTGCAAAATCACTCCAGGCACACGTAGGAGGCTTGAACCTGCAAAGGAAAGTTAAGGGGGGCCGCGGGCAAACAACCGCGACCCACTTGGAGGCGAGATAGAGTGATGGAGGGCGAGCTGGAAGCTCGTCGGAGCTCGCTCCGGCGAGAGGAGGGGCTGGTGATCGGGTGAGGTTGTGAAGCGAATCAAAAAGGTGGAAAGTGATTCTATGTCTACCAGAAGCTAAAAAAACAAAAGAAAGAGAGAAAAATGTACCTCAGAGCAAAGTGCTCGAGATTGGACCTCGACGGCCAAGTGGCGGAGGTGGCTTGGAACGCGCCCAGGAGCGCCTGGGTTGCAACTCAACGTGGCCGGGAGTCGACCTGCTGTCACCAGGGACCCAACGGCGAAGCTCGGAGGTAGTTGGCCCTAGCCGAAGGCGGTTCAAAGAGAAGAGGGACGACTGGTGCTTCTTTTGAAAGATGGTTGTCGAGGCCCAAAGATCGAGACGTCAGGAGCGTCTTGATGGTCCATTCCCGAGCAAATCAGTGGGCGGATATCATCGATGCAAGGGGAGAAAAATGCAGAAGGGTGCGACCCCAAAGGGTGAATGGGTAGCCCACGAAAAACCCGAGAAGGTGGGCGCTCGCTGACGAATCCGAAAGTGCAGCGTTTAAGAAGTTGTTTTTTATCGTGTTGTGTGTTGTAGGCGGCAATCGGAAACGATCAAGAAAATACCACAATAAATTATTCAATTTTTAATCTCGTGGTTTTATGTTTATTTTACTTGGGCAAGTCCCAAGGTCGATCACAAGGAGGCAAAGGAACAACCTAGAATTAAGTCTATCAAAGTTAGAGTTCGGTTTTCGAGGCGGTCTTTTTTTTTGGAATTTTTAATGCAATATGAGATGCAAAATGCAAGTTCGGCCTATTTTAGGGACTAAAACGTAAATTTCAATCAAACAATGTCCGAAAAATATAAAACTTGGCCACTATGTAAATTATAATGAAATGTGTGCACTGTAATTTTTTTTGGAATTTTTGGATGCAATATGAATTTTTTTATGGATTTTTAAATGCAAACCAAATGATTTTCAATATTTAATTTTAATAAATATCAAACCTACTTATTTTCAAGGATCAAAATTATCTGAGATCTATCACTAGGTGGCGGATCTCAGAAAAATCCTAAACCTCGAAAATGTGGGGTTTAATACCTATTAAAATTTAAATACTAAAATGTGCAAAATGATTTTTACAGGATAAAATATGCATGAAAATGCAAATCTTTTTGGGCACAATGTTAAGAATAATTAACTCTACAAGATGTGATTTTTCGAGAATTTTTTTAGAGCAACAGTTAATCAACTATTAATTTCAGAGCAAGAAATGGGTAAAATATGCAAATTTTCACAAAACAATTATTTATTAATTAACCATCCGTCACAAAAATACCCACAATATGTCAAAGTATAGAGAATCAATTAACAAACATCATGCAATTTTTGGATTAAGAAAATAATGTAGAGATGAGGTCCAAATATACGAGGGAACACAGGGGTACAGATGCAAATATTTATAAATAAATATAAAGCTGCAGGGGGGACTTATAAGAGCAATTACCAATAGGCCTAGGGAGACTGCTACAAAATTTCCAGTGGGGCACGTGCGTGTCACGTGCCCTTGGCTGGCGGGGCTCTTTGCGCAAAATGGAGATCTCCCAGGGGGGTCTTCGCAATTTTTCCCACGGTCACGTGCGCAGCACGTGACCCTCCTGCTCCTGATGACGTCGGGCTGATGAGGTGCTGACGTGACCCCTCCCGTCACGTGCCTCGCACGCGGGGAGGGCCTCGGGCCTGAGCGCCCGACGATTGGTGGCGGAGGGCACGACCTTGGCGTGGTGGTGCGACGGTGCTTGGACGGTGGAAGTGGGGCGCGGCGTTCGTCGGAGGGGCGCTGGAGTCGATGAAGACGTGTCGAAGACGAAGGGGCGAAGCTGCTGAAGAGGATGAAGATGGCGATGAAGGGGCTCCAGCAGGCGGTGGTGACCGACAAACGGCCGACAGTCGTCGAGGAAGAAGGGCCGGTGGCGCGGTTGTCGAGCGGCGATGTCAGAGGCGGTGATGATGGCGTGTCGAAGACGACGAAGAGACGGCGATGGCGGAGTCGAGGAAGATGGAGGTTGATGGCGTAGCGTTGGCGATGGCGTGTCGGTGAAGCGTCGTTGGCTCGACGGCTGGCCGGAGCTGAAGCAGTACGCGGGGAGGCGTTGCGACGGCCACCCGATGGTGACCGGACCTCGCCGGAGACGAAGAGCGGCCGGATGTCACCCCGGTCCTCTGTGATGCTAACGGCGGATCGGTATCGAAGGAAGCGGCGGAGGTTCTTAAATAGGAGGAGGGGTTTCTCGCCGGATATGGCAGGAGGGGGGTTGATTGAAGGGATGGAGGTGGAGATCCGGTGATGGATTCGACTGGGGATCTGATTGGGGATCGGGGGGATACGCGGGCGGCGATCGGAGATGGGCGGAGCTCGCGAGATCCGCGGCGGCCCGAAGAGGAAAGGGGAGGAAGATGACTACAGGCGCCGTCCGATCGGTGCGATCGAACGGCCGAGAATGGGGCACGTGGCGTGTGGGAGGAGCGCACGTGCTTGGCGCGTGCCTGGGTGGCACGTGCCTCGCACGTGTGTGGTTTTATTTTAATTAATTTTTTTAATAAAACCGAGTTTAAATAAAGCCAAAAATGGCTGACACGTGGCGGCACCAGGTGCTGCCACGTGTCAGCACCAGAAAATTCGCAATTTAAATATCTTGTAAAATCGAAAATAAATAGTAAATGACCTCGGATCGAAAAACTTTCTTCACAAAAGTTGCTCGTCTCAATGAGATCTATAACTTTCATGAAGACATCAAAACTAAAATCGATCATTTGCAGAAAGTGAATTTTTGGGGGTATCCTATGTACATAGAATACCTTGATTTTTTGGGTTTTATCATTTTTTGTCATTTTTAAACAAGATAAAAATTCGGAAAATAAGGAAAAATCAAAGATAAATAAAAGACACTTAATTCTAATTTTTTGGATTTTTATTAATCAATAAAATATGTACATATAATAAAGGTCAGAAAACCGCGAAATATACAATGTACAAAAGAAGCCCAAAACCCAACTTTCACATACGAGCTCCGATTCACTTGAACTTGGTCTTGTTTTGAAGGTAATTGAATGTACATTAGTTCAAAAGTGAGTAGGATTAAATCGGACACTGGATGGGGAAGATATGAGGCTTTTAGTCCGAAAATCCTGAAATTAGGGTTTGGGTTTTTGGTCCACTTATTTGGGTTAGTTATTTTTTTGTATTTTTCCCTTTATTCTTGTTAGTGATATGTACACAGTGGAAGTGGTTTTGAGTCATTCGGAGTTAGCGTGAATGAGTTAAAAATCTGTGAATTTAGGCTATTTACAGGTCATTTTGGCTTGGATTTTTGGCTTCTTATTTTGTGCAGATTTTCGTGCTAAAATGCAATTCTTATGGAAACATGCATGAATGCTAATTATGCAAAATAGATGCAAGAATGTTGTTGATTTTTAGGGATTTGAGCTTAATAAATGAGATTTAGAGTGATGAATACGAGATTCATCACTCGCGACGGTCCAGAAGTCACAGACCTGGGGTCAAGGAGTTGACCCCCGGTCAACGGATGGCGTGGCCTGATTGGGCCACGTCATCCGCAAAAAGATAAAATTTAATTGGAAAACTTGTAAATCAAATAAAAAAAATAAAAAATGAATCAATTAATTTCAGGTTATTTGATAAAAAATATTTATTATTTAATAAGGAATTTTATCATGATTTTTAATTATTTTTATGAGTTATATTTTTACAAGTTGCTTTTATCCCTTTATAGGTATAATACCTATGTGTTTTAGCATTTTATTTTTATTTTGTGTATTTTAATTTTATTATTTTTATTTATTATTTTCTAAAATCATGAGATACTTTTATGTACACAAATATATTTTTATTTTATTTTTCTGATTTATTTTGTATAATTAATAAATTATAAGTATCAAAAGTATAGGTATACATATAGGTAGGGTACCTATGTATTCTATATACAAGTATTTTTATTTTGTATTTTCATTGCATTTTTATTCTAATTTTAATGCACATAATTATTATAAGTAATATTTATATAATTATAAAAATATAAAAATACAAAAATAATGATTAAATAATAAATTGAATATTTTACTCTGTACAAGTATACAATGTGGGTCCAAAACTCAACTTTCAAACCGTAGCTCCGCCAAATGCAAAACCACCGCCATTAAATAGATTATTTTATTCTATATACAATTAAAGGTGAGTATGCTGCATTTGGAGTTTTCGTTTGTGAGATACGGGTCTGGGAAGTTGGGATTCTGGATTTTTATTCAGACCATAACTTTTTATCTGTACATTATTTTTCTTTGAAATCAATTTTGTATTTTTTCTTTATGAAATTATCTACAACGTTCATGTACAAAGTTTCTTTATTTGATGTGTAAAAAGTGGAACCAAAAATAGGTCCCAAAATGAATAAAGAATGAATAGAATAATATAGGTATTTGACCCTTATCTTCCCCTACTTTATTCCTGGTCGACCTATTCATCAAGATGCCTAGGTCTCGGGGTTTCGGGTCATAAAATATTTACAATATTTTATTCTTTTTCTTTTATTTTATTTATTCTATAATTTTGGCCTTAATTACAGTAATTTATACACTGTTTAGATGCACATGCATGAATGCTAAGATGATGATTTTAATGCTATTTACAGGCATTTGCTAGGGTTTTTGGTGCCAAAATGATAGAATAAAGATGATGAAATGTGGATTCATCACTAAGCAACGAAGAAAAGAAAAGCAAACAATTGTGTAATTTTTAGAACTTGTTATCACAAAAAGATCCATTCATTCTTATTAGTTTAATTATTATTCCTTTCTATTCCATGTCAGGGATTAGTCCAGGGAACTACCTCACCGCTATATGGAATCTGAAGTTGTGGACAATTCGGGATTTGAGATTACGTTGATCTGGTAAGCTTATGCCGTCGCACATCACCTCAACCAATCCTCCTATACTACCTTGACAATTTTCTTTTCTTTTATTAATCAGGATCTCAAATCCTCATCCTGGAAAACAAAGGAACACATCGTCCTCAAGGATCTGGTTTCTTAAAATCTCAGGCTAACCTTTAATCACATAACCTGGCAGCTTTAAATACATGTTATCGTAACTCAGTCGCTATTGAACCACCCATGCCTCCACATGGAATGACCACATCTTCCGTCATTCAACCCGAATATATTAGCTACCGGTACCAAGCGTTGCAAATCATTCATTTCGTGCACACTTATCATAACATGGCAATTGTGTACCACCTAGGTAGGGCGACGCCAATACGGGTTCCTTCCGACAAACCCACAGGTTGCATGCCCGACCTGTAGTTCTACTCCCCAGTCATTCTTGACGTAAGACACAATCCTTTTCAGTATCCAACTCAAAACACATCAATTTCCATTATTTAACTCTTCCGTTAAGCCTTTGATTTGCATAAACATCAACATTGAGTATAGACTCACACACACATACACACACACACACACACACACACACACATATATATATATATATATATTAATTCATATATTTATGTACTCATATTTATGCTCATTTTAACTTCTAAACCCTAACTTTCCAAGCCACTGCATCAATACAATGCTTAGACCTTATTTTACTTGAAATCACAAAGCAAGTTTTCGTACTTTCCAACAATAGTCAAATTAGGGTTCTTCATAGCAAGGAGCATAATATCAGAAATCTCAACGATCTCATATGAAAATCTAAACCGAGCTCTCTCTCACATATGCAATGCTTTATCGTGATTATTTTTCAAGAAGGATGATTTGTAGCTCCCGAAACGATCAAATTTCATTTTTGTATCAAAGATGCTAAGAACGTGCAAGAATGTGAAGAACGAATGAACAATATGAAGAACATATGAAGAACACGAAGAACGTGAAGAACATATGTTTCTCTTAAAATTTCAGTAGAGTTTCCCTTATATCAGGACATATTTCTATAAAAATTTTGGTAGAGTTTCTCCTAACATCGGGACATATTTCTATAAAAATTCTGGCAGTGTTTCCTCTTATATCAGAACATATTAAAAAACGAAAAGAATTTCTTTTATAAAATCACCGAGAAGAAAACAACAAGGAAACTAAAATAATATAATCATACTACAAGTGAAGGAGAATCGGTAGACACCATACATCTTAGGTTAGTAAAGGTATGACGAATCATAGTCACTTATGTGCATAGCCACCCGCACCTATGTAGGGTATTACATAGATTTCTCCATCAAAACAACTATAAACGGAATCGGAAGAATAGAACCATAAGTGATGGAGAATCGGTAGGCACCACATGTGTTAGGTGAGTGAAGGTGTGATGAATCACAGAGTTCACTGACGTGCATAGCCGTCCGAACCTAAGTAGGGTGTTACACAGATTTCTCCTTGAACCACAACAGCAAATGAATCGTAAAGAAGGATGAATCGAAAACAAATCTAGAGGAAGATGAATCGAAAAACCTAGCTCAAGTTCGAGCATATTTACAAAACCAACTATGAGAGGATCGTACATTCTCCTTCTCGTTCTCCCAGTAGCGCTTCACTAACGCTCCTTCCTCGCCTCCCACTCCTCCTGACCTCTCGACCCTATCCCTTGGGGTGGTCGTTGTAGTGGGAAATCATAGAGAATGAATGGGTGGGGGCTATTTATAGGCTCCAGAAAACTGCTAACCATGGTTAGAAAAACATGGTTTAGACCTTAACTGCAGTTACCGGCCCATGTTTTGACCAAAACTTATCCAAAAAGTAGGGCTTAAGTTAGAACTATCTAGAAGACTCTATATTCACTAATGACGCTTAATTAGCTCTAATCGTGATTAACTTTTACTAATCGTGATTTAACCTTCGCGGCTTACGCTTAACTTCGCTAATTGTCATTAACGATCCTCAATATTTCATTAGTTTCTTTAATCATATTTAATTAGTCTTAATGACAGTCATTAAGAGTTATTGACGTCCTAAACCTCCTTACTTCTCTTTCTTTCGAAAATCATAACAAATCGAAACGAAGTCCGATTCACACGAAACAAATTCCGTTGGTTTCCTCTTGACGAGCCGGATCTTATGATATAGGATCCGAGAGATGACCAAGTTCAAGGTTTTAAAATTATAACAACCTTAAAGGATGTCTCATCCTTGAGACTTACAATGTATGCATAACAACCTTAAAGAGGATTGAAACCATAACAACCTTAAAGAAAATGAAAGTGATTTCACTTTTTTAGAAGGTACACACAATACATAGTGTTATCACTCAAATAAGTAGGGGTATTTTTCTCTCATTTTTGCCTCAGGTTTTCGTGTGGCTTCTTCAAACTCTTGGTTTCGCCACAACTCTTTAACTAGAGGTACCTCTTTATTTCTCAACTTCTTGTTATCCCTGTCTAGTATTTGCACAGGTATTTCTAGGCATGTCAAGTCTGACTCAACATGCAGATCATCGTAGTTTATCTTATGCTCAGGATCCTTAATATACTTCTCATATTTGACACATGAAAAACATCATGTATTGACAAAAGATGTGGAGGAAGTTGATAAACCCCTGAGAAGACCCTCAAGACCCGGGTGAAGGTAATAAAACAAGGGTCGTTGCGACCCGGATCTCAGAGGATGGGTATATCAAGAAAAATATCGAACCGCGAAATAAATCAGAGATCAAAACACGAAGTGCGGTCCTAGCTATGAGAATAACCTGGTATAGCACCCAGGGTCGAACACAAGGAGCACGGGTTGGCCTAGGGCCTACGAAGTAGTAAAAAGAAATAAAATAAAAGAAAAGTATTTTTAGGGGTTTTTAATGATTTTTATAATTTTTTGGATTTTTAATATGTGGAGAAAATAAAAGAAAGTAAAAACAAGCACACTTGAGCAATTTATTTAACACACCAAAAATCAAGCAAAAGTTCAAGAAAAATTATTTTTATGTTTTTTAGGTTTTTAAGTGTTTTTGGTGAATTTTTGATATTTTCATAAGGTGTAATTTATTTTATAAAAATCAAACAGTACTAAAAAGAAAAGGTACTGTCCAGCAAGGCCCAAAACCCAAAAAATAAAATATTTAAGGATATCAGAAGGCCCTGGAGGTAATTTTCCTGTATTCTAGAGAAAATAAGGAAAATGTGAGCACTAAAATTATTGTTTTTGGATTTTTATATTATTTATTATAATTTTTATGAGTTTTTTGGAGGTTTTTCAATTTTTAGGGCTTTTACTCAATGAAAAATAGCCAAAATTGGCTAGAAAATCAAACAACACACAAGAAACAGTACCTAAATTTTTTAGAATTTTTGGAGGTGTTTTTATATTTTTTTGGGATTTTTAAATCTAGACAGTAGCTAAAACAGAGGTTTTTGAATTTTTAAAAATACTAAATAAAATCAAAAATGTCCTAAAAAATTCTCAAAAATCTAACAACATGGCAGGAGCCATGTGTCAAATTTTCATCGAATTTGGAGGTGGTTTGAGATTTTATTCAAAATCAAAAAGAGGGCACAGTGCACAGGGACTTAAGTGCAAATACCCGAAACTCTGGGGGTCCAGGTGCAATTTTCCCAGCAAGTCACGCGCGTGGCGCGTGCCTGGGGCACTCAGGGACCTTCTGGTAATAAAAACCAACTCCTAGGACCTTTTGGTAACTCGTACCAAAAAGTCCAGGGGTTCGGTTGCAATTAACCCACTAAAATCCGCACATGTTCAAATAAAACATTCACAGGGGTAGATATGCAAATACCAGAAAGTATTCATTCATTCATAAACCCATCAGAACTACAGGATAATAGTTGCAAATAACCCTAAACTACACGTGACGAAGCACGTGTCTCACACATACAGGGGCATAAATGCAAATATCAACAAACAGGAGGTCCAATGTGCAATTTACCCTACGTAAATAAAACCCCTAAAATATTTACAGGACTAGGACTGAAAACAAAAACTAAGAGGGGGCCCTAAGTAAATTACCCCCTATTACGTCGATGGCTGGATGGACGCCACGTAGATGATCGGACGGTCCTGGTGAGTGGCGCCTCTCTCTCCTTCGCACGTGGGCCGATCGACGGTGCAGAGCAAGGCACGTGGAAGATCTAACGGTGCACAGGGGCTGGTGCCTCTCTCCTCTGCCTAACGGTCTGGATGCAGCCTTGAGATGATCAACGGCAACTGCTCCTCGTGGAATGGACGGTCGTGATGCGAACTGGGGAGCTGAGGCTGATCGGACGGTGATGGAGGTCCCTCGAAGAACAGGTGGCCGGCGAGGTTCTCCGGCCTCTTGCGCGAGCTGGGGGCCTCCTCAGCTACCTCTGAAGATCGGAGCAGGTCCGCACTGACGTTCTGCAGCTGTGGGTGCTATCCGATGGCCCGGCCGAGCCCTGGAGGGGCTCCGGCAAGGTCAGCGGAGTCGAGCTCCTGGCCTGGAAGTGAGGGGGCCTCAGATGGCCTCCTCTTGACCTGCAAAATGAACCAGAAGCTTCGCGGGTCGAGGGCAAAGTGCCTCGACCCGATGAAGCGGCGTGAGGGTGGACGGTGCGTCGGGGTGAGTGAGCTCCGGCGAGCGGAGGACGGTGGAGCTCGAACCCCAGCTCCGGGGCGAGCTGGGTTGAACGAAGGGGCGAAGAACGTGCGCGGAGGGATGGCGATGGTGAGTGTGGGTTCCGATGATCGAGAGGGTATACGATGTGGCCGGAATCGACGGAACTCAGCGGAGATGCGATTTGGGGGAAACTCAAAATTAAGCTAAATGGAAGGGCTAAAGGGTTACCTGGGCGGAGTGGAAGACTGTGCTGGAGCTTAGGTAGCTCATGGTCGTCGCCTCGAAGGTTGTCACTGCCTGAGGCTCGAGCTCCTGCGATGGGGCGGAGCACGGCGGCGCAAAGCTGCCGGATCGATGGTCCGGGCACCCCCTCCTCACTTCGACAAAGGCAACCGCGAGCTGTCACCTCGAGGTTTGCAATGGAGGTCACGGGAATGAGAGTGGCGAGCCAAAGATGGAGAATGAATGCGGCGGAGCTCGGTTTTTATGTGGGTGCAGGTCCGGGAAGAAGAGCTCGGGTCCGGCTCGATTGAGCACGGATCCCTAGGATTAATGTCGGGCGAGATTCCCGGATACCTGGGGAGCAATTAGGATCTTGGATTAGGCGAAATGGTGATCGGGTTTGGTGGGAATAATTGGGCGAAGTTGGGTCCGAGAACAAGACCCGTGGGAAGTGGTCCACAGGGGGGAGTTGACCGGGCGGTCAACAATCCCCGTGGACCAATAGGAATCAGCCATGTCAGAAATTTTTATTTGATTTTTTTGGGCCATTAAATGGCCGAATTTTCAAAAACTTAAAACATGAAATATTTTTAATTTATTTTTTCTATTTTTTTGTGATTTTTAATTAATTTTTGGAAATGAAAATAAGGTATTTACAATATAGGTCTATACATAGGTATATATACAATATAGGGTTTTTAATTTTGATTTTTAATTAGTTATTTTTATACATTTTTATTCCTATTTTATATTTTATTTATTTATAGGATAAAATGAGGAATAAAAGGATATTTTTATTTTATTTTTATTATTTATTTACATAGAGGAAATAAATAGTTATGTACAACTATATACATGGTATATGTACAACATATTTTTGTAATTTTGACTTTTGTTATTTTTATTTGATTTTTGTTTTGTTTCTTTTTATTTATTTTATTTATATATCATAGAATATTTACAAAGAGTTTTAAAAATAAATAAATTTATTTACAAGGTGAAATAAATAAAGGATCATGGTCTATGTACAAGGTGAAGGGGTCTTTTTGAATTTTTGATTTTTAAAGTTCTTATTTTGTTTTTAATAGCTTATAAATATATACAAAATATATACAAGCATATTTTTGGTTGAGGAAAATATAATTTTATTTATTTACAAAAATATGTACACATGAGCCCCTATCTCCCTCTACTTGGCTTTTTATGCGGTCAGGCTCATGCTGAGCCCTCCCTTGGGTTAGGTTGCTCAATATTTATTCTAAATATTTCCCTCTTTTTCTTTTTCATCTTTATTCTTTTATTTTTGCACAAAAACATGCTAATTATCTATATTTACAAAAATGCATGCTTTTGCTAATTATTCCTATTTACACATATCTACATGCATTTGCATAGGTTTTTGTAGCTAAAATATAAGAATAAAGAGTGATGAATGGGTATTCATCACCCCCCTATACTATACTTTGCTAGTCCCTTAGCAAACACTTATTTGAAAAAGAAGTGAAAAAGAAAGAAAAAGAAAAAGAAAAAGAGAATGCACATGGATCAAGGTTGATTATTAAACTTACCTTCATTAAATTGAGGTATGGAGCTCAATCAGATCTTTGGATTATTAATGTGTCGGAACCTTATTTAGACTTAAGCTTAAAACCTAACAGCCCCTAAGTTCCACTAATCTATAATCAAGACTCCTCAATGCTCCAGATCAGAACAAGTCATCAACCACAAACCCTGAAGACCATGAATCTTTTCTTGTCCTGTGAAAGTGAAGTCTAAGCTCTCCACCTCAGAAATGGCAACTTGACAACCCTCCCCAACAAGGTAACTCTATGACCTCAATCTGGCCACTCTTTCCTCGAGGAGCGGGGTATTCCCTTCTAAGTTCAAGTACAACCGGCTCAAGAAGAGGGGGAAGAAGAGAATGGGTCAAGGCCAGTGTAGCCAAGTACCCTTGGGAGCTTGACCAGTGTAGCCAAGTCTCCCTGCTGCAAGCTACAACAGGTGGATCATGAAACCAAGCTTTGCTTATTGCACTTATATACATACTCCGGTGGGATTATCATTTTCTCTCAGACCCACCACTTTTTTGGAGTTCTTTTCTTTTTGCACATTTTTTTTTCGAGTGCATCTATACAACATATACATGTGCAGCATATATACAAGGAGTTTTTCCTCTTGAGCCAGTAGACTATCCCTCTTTTGAAGCTTTATTGCAACCCACAACTCCCGTCGTTAGACTTCATGGCAACCAGACCAAGTTGAGACGCACTTCCTTCACTAAATGAAGAAGAGAGGTTCCGCCTAGAAGTACTACCCTCATATGCTACCCCAAGTCAAGGAAGACTGCCTCCTCACCACCTCATCCGTAGAGAGCTCGGTGCATAGTGCGGTTGTCCAAGTAAAGCCATAATCTATATGAGTCATGTGTTGTTGTTAAGTGCTCTACTTAGGCTCATTGAGATGACATGTGATCATAGCCTAGTGGACTCAAAGAATTAAGTCACCATGGACCTGAAAAGCCTTAAACCTAAGCCCTATAAGGTTCCTCTTAGAATTAGGTGGATTAAGATCTTAATCAAGCTCCATTTCTCAATTTGGTTCCCGGCTAGTTTAAATGTCAACTATCATCCAGAAAAACTATATACATATGTACAAAAAGATGCATATTTATACAATATTTTACAATCATGCAAAATTTTTGAAAAATGTTTTGAAATCATGAATGGATGATGCATGAAGTGCAAGTTTTGCAAAAAGATATTTACACACATTTACACAAGATTTTTGCAAACTTTTTGATTTTCAAAACATTTTGGAAAAATTTTGTACTATATACATAATTTTGGTACAAAAATATTTACACAAGCTTTACACACAGAAGATTTTTGAAATCATTTTTACAAAAAATAGTTTGTACATTAGCTATGTATGTGCAAATAAAAGAAGATTATGTACATGAAAAATTTTTAATTTTTGTGGTTTTTAGCCATTTTTATTTGTTAACACACTCACACAAAGTACGAGTTATGGCTAAAGTATATATGAAATATATACACACCCCCCTATACTTAGCTCGAACGATGTCCTCAGAGTCAAGAGCGATGAAGAAGACATAACTCGTGCTAGGTATAGGGACGTGAAAAGGAAGGCTATACAAAAGGAAATGAAAAGTCAAGAGGATCTCGGGTCTTCCCCCTATACTTAGGATCAAGTAATCCTAAGTATAGCAGGTTGTACACAAACAGAAAACCGAGTGGAGAATGTACAGGGTCTACCCCCCCATACTTAGGGTAAGATGCCCCTAATTATAGGCAGCAAAACAGGGGTAGACAGAAACAAAAGAAATACCCGAAATGTCTCACATCCCCCCTATACTTAGGGTAAAGTGCACCCTAAGTATAGCATAATCACAAGATGAAGGAAGGGATGTGGGACTAAAGAATGTGATGATATGGACATCTGGATCTATATACAGCAGAAGATCAGTGAAACTCAGGCGTGAGATGCATTAGATGTGAGTCAAAGACCACATCTCACGCAAAATGAATAGGGGTAAGATCCACGACCCGCGGCTCATGATCTAGAAATGGCTTGAGCCGCTGGCCGTTCACTCGGAAGGTACTCTCAGAAGACAACTCAGATATGTCGATGCTACCGTTGTCGTGTACCTTCCGAACCAGATAAGGTCCTTTCCATTTGCTCTGTAGCTTCCCTGGAAATAATCTAAGCCTCGCATCAAACAGCCATACTCTCTGTCCAATCTCAAAATGCTTGTGGCTGATATGAGAATCATGCCACTCCTTGACTTTCTCCTTATAATGTAGGCTGCTCGAGAAAGCTGCATCTCTAAGCTCCTCCAGGGCAGCTAGCTCTGCCCTCCTCTGGTTTCCTATACCATCTGGATCCATAAGTATGTCTGTAACTGCCCAAAGTGACTTGTGCCTCAGCTCAACAGGTAAATGGCATGGCTTGCCATATACGAGGCGAAAGGGAGATGTACCCAAAGGTGTCTTGAAAGACGTCCTATATGCCCACAAGACCGAGTCCAATAGCTGTGACCAATCCTTTCGGTCAGGGCGGACGACTTTCTGCAGAATAGTCTTGATCTCCCTATTCGACACTTCGGCTAGACCATTCGTCTGTGGATGGTACGGTGTAGCAACACGATGATCTATGCCGAACTCGCTAGCAAGTGCCTTTACCTGGTCGTTGATGAAGTGAGATCCCCCATCAGAAATAAGAACTCGTGGAACCCCGAACCGCGTGATGATGTGCTTCCTCAAAAATCTGCAAACGGTCCTCGCATCAGCGGATCGGGCGGGGATAGCCTCCACCCAACGACTCACATAGTCTACGGCCAACAGAATGTACTCGAATCCCTGACTCTTAGGGAATGGACCCATGAAATCGATGCCCCATGCGTCAAAAACCTCACAGAAGTGAATGGGCTGCATCGGCATCATATCACGCTGTCCACAAGTGCCCATCCTCTGACAGTCAGTACACCTCTTCACGAACTCATCTGAGTCCTTGAAGAGGGTAGGCCACCACAAGCCGGATTGGAGCACTTTCTGTGCCGTTCTCCTCCCAGAATGATGTCCTCCTGCCTCAAGCTTGTGGCAGTAAGTGAGGACGCTATGGTGTTCCTCCTGAGGAATACACCGACGCCAGACGCTATCCCCTCCTTCGTGGTAAAGGATGGGATCCTCCCAATGGTAAGACTTGGCCTTCGCTAGGAAGGTCTCAAGCCTCTGCCTGGGCCAATCTTGTGGGACTTTCCCAGCAACGAGAAAGTTCACAATATCGGCGTACCATGGGAGTGAGGCGATAGCAAGGATCGCCTCATCTGGGAAGGTATCTCGGATAGGATCAGTCTGCTCAGTCTCCTCAGGCTGCTCTAATCGGGATAGGTGATTCGCCACCACATTCTTGATTCCAGGCTTATCCTTAATCTCAATGTCGAACTCCTGGAGTAGAAGGATCCATCTAGTCAGTCTGGCCTTGGTATCCTTCTTTGCCATGAGGTACCTGATGGCGGTGTGATCTGTAAACAAAGTCACTCTAGATCCGATGATATATGATCTGAACTTATCCAGGGCAAACACTACGGCTAGCATCTCCTTCTCTGTGACCGTGTAATTCCGCTGGGCGGAATCCAATGTGCGGCTAGCGTAATGTATAGCAAATGGCACTCCATCCCTCCTCTGTCCCAGCACTGCCCCTACGGCAAAATCGGAGGCGTCCGTCATGATCTCGAATGGGAGAGACCAATCAGGCGGCTGGAGGACAGGAGCCTCAATCACACACTGCTGGAGAGTAGCAAACGACGAAAGACACTTGTCATCGACAAGGAACTCGGTGTCTTTCGTCAAGAGGTCGGTCAACGGTCGGGCAATCCTGCTAAAATCCTGAATGAATCTCCTATAAAATCCAACATGCCCCAGAAATGACCGTAACTGCCTCAGATTGGACGGCGGTGTGAGTTTCCTAATGACATCAACCTTGGCCGGATCAACCTCCATGCCCCTGTTGGAGATGATGTGGCCAAGCACCGTCCCTTGAGTCACCATGAAGTGACTCTTCTCCCAAGATAGCACCAAGTGATACTCAATACATCGCTGGAGTACTCGGTCTAGGCAGTCAAGACAGGAGTCGAATCCGTCGCCGTAGACCGAGAAATCGTCCATGAAGACCTCTAAACACTCCCCTACCATGTCCGAAAAGATCGACAGCATGCACCTCTGAAAAGTCGCAGGGGCATTGCATAGCCCAAATGGCATGCGTCGAAAAGCGTATGTGCCGAAGGGACAGGTAAAGGTGGTCTTCTCCTGATCCTCAGGAGCGATGGCCACTTGGTTGTAGCCCGAGTACCAATCCATGAAGCAATAATGGCTCTTCCCTGCCAGTATCTCAATGATCTGGTCAATAAAAGGCAGGGGGAAATGGTCCTTCTTGGTGGCTTGGTTGAGTCTCCTGTAGTCAACACAAACCCTCCAAGAGGTGGGTACTCGTGTAGCAATCTCCTCTCCCGACTCACTGATCACAGTCGTGATGCCCGTCTTCTTGGGCACCACATGCAAGGGGCTGACCCACTTGGAGTCGGAAATGGGATAAATAAAACATGCACCCCACCATTTGGATATTTCCTTCATCACAACCTCTCTCAGGTTGGGGTTCAGACGCCGCTGGAACTCACGCGACGGCTTCGCCCCATCCTCGAGATAGATATGGTGGGAGCACACTGATGGACTAATCCCATGGAGATCTGCTACGCTCCATCCGATCGCCTTGCGGTTCTTTTCAAGAACCCCCATCAAACGGGATTCCTGCTCTCCGGTCAACTCGGCGGAGATGATGACTGGGTACATCTCTGGCTCGCCCGCAAGGAATCGATACTTCAGCGAAGTAGGGAGCGGCTTCAGCTCTGGAATGCTGGGTGCCGGCAAATCTGGCTGTGGAAGAAACTGAGTGAAAGCTGCAAGATCGGCCAAATCTGCCTGGGAAAGTGAAAGCGTACTCTCGCAAACTGGATCGGGAGAAGGCGGCTCAACTGTACTGTCTCTGCTCGGCTCTGCATCTACCTCCTCCTCGTCTCTAGGCTCAGATGGAATCAGGTCTGGCATCTGATCATAACAATCGGCCCAATCAGACTCTGAATCCGAGGGATCTGTATCAGAAGCGGTGGTATCAGTACCACCGGGAAGCAAGGTGGCATCAGCACCACCATCACGAGTCATCGTGCTGCGATCAAGGACCGGCTCTGCTGCCTCAATGGTATCCTGAACCAGGTCTGTGCTCTCCAGACTCTCCTCTGCTGTCATCTCTGCATCAGTTGTGTCTGAAAGTGAGAGGGTGGTCTGTGTCTCAAGATCTGCCCAAGCTGCCTCATCATCTGTGATCACAAAATCACAGTCCTGGTGGATGTCTGGCTCTGCGTCTGTCAGCTGCTCTGAATCGGTACTTGCATCTGAGCGGGATCTGAATCTGGCTCTATAGTCCTCGACCGTCTCTATTTGTATACTCTCGCCCTGGACGCGAAAGTACACCTTCCCGCTATCATGATCAGTCACCGCCTTGGCTGTGGTCAAGAACGGACGACCAAGGATGATGGGGGTATCGGCCACTGACTCAGGGATCTCCATGTCCAACACTACGAAGTCCACGGGGAATTGCAGGCCCTGAATCGTGACGATAACGTCTCGTAATAACCCCTTCGGCCTCTTGACAGATCGATCAGCGAACTGAAGGACTGTCCTGCTCTGTCGGAGAGTGCCCAACTCGAAGTGGTCGAGAAGGGCTGCCGGAAGAAGGTTGATCGACGATCCGCTATCTAGAAGAGTACGGTCGAACCACTGCTCACTAATCTGACATCTGACATACGGGGCCCCTGCATCTGGCCTCTTGGCTGGCAGTCGGTTCTGGATCGCAAAGCACGTGGCTTTTGTCAGCACATGTATCTCTGAAGTGTGGTTCCTCCTCCTCCTTCTGACTGTAGTCCTCTCTCTCAATGATCACTGGAGAAGGGGGATGTGCTGCAAAGCCTCCTGGAGGGTCAGCTGAATGTGAAACCGATCTATCATGCTCTGGCTGAACTCCTCAATCTCTCTCTTTTTGGGATTTTCTGTTTTCTTCCCCTTCCCCATCTGAAGGGCTCTAGGGAAGGGGATCACTGGGTCCTTCTCAGATGAAGGACTAGGAAAAGGTCTAAGCGGTTCAAGGACCGGATCCACACATACATCACGCACCACAGTGGGACCAGAAGAAAGTAAACCTTTTCCTTTATTCATAGCAGAATTCTGAGATACATGGACACGAGGAAAAACAACATCTCTGTCTCTACAAACACCGGTGGCCTCAGTACCACCACGGGCTGGCTGCTCTGCTGCTGCTGAAGGTAGACGTCGCGCGGCATCAGTACCGCGGGCTGGCTCGGCTGCATGGGTGGCGTCAGTACCACCTCCTCGATCTGGTGAAGTGGCGGCCTCAGTACCGCCAGTGGGATCAGCATCCTTGGTGGCCTCAGTACCACCGTCATCATCTGGAGCGGCCTCAGTACCGCTCTCCTCCTCCTCCTGTGGCGCCTCGGGATGAAGCTCAGCTGAGGCGCCACCGCCGGCTGGGGTCCTACCGCTCCTAAGCGTGGCAAAATCAACATCAAATAGATCCGAAGAAATATCATCAAATGGATCACTAGGAGTGGCTAACTCAGTAGGTACTACCTGCTCAGATTTCCGCTTGAGGCTGTTCGGATTGGGCTCTATCTGGGCTGGTATGGCGGCCTTCCCTCTCACCAGGTCCCGCATCTCCTGGCGGAACTCGTCCATCTCCCGTCGGAATGTAGCCTGCTGGTCCGTGAGGAGGCGGGCGATGTCATCCAAAGCGGGGCTCTCGTGGGAGCCCGACGGGTGGCCTCTCTGTGGGTGAGGCTGCTGGAACTGCTGCTGGTGGTAAGAGGGGTAGGATGGAGGGTGCTGCTGCTGGTATCCCTGGTGAGCCTGCTGCTCACGTCTCCAAGGCTGTCCCTGCTGCTGATAGGGACGCGGACCGTAGGATGACTGCTGCTGATACGCTGGAGGCTGCTGCTGCGGCTGGTGCTGGTCTCTCTAATGGGAGTACTGCCCTCCCTGTCCTGACGGCTGCTGCTGGGGCTGGGCACCACCACTCCCCCACCTGAATCCGGGATGGTCTCGTCGGATCCCAGGCTGGGGGCGGTCGTACCAAATCCCGTTGACATCCATCAACGGCTCGGCATCGAAGGGGGCTGGCGGGAGTACTGCCAGAGGCTGGTCCGGCTGGTAGACCACCATCTGCATCTCTGGAGATGGTGGGGACTGGTAGGTGGGCTGCGGCTGCTGGTACGGCTCCGCCTGTACAAGGTGAACCTGTCTAGGCTGCACTGGGGTGCTGGAGCGCTGGGACGAGCTGCTGCTGCTGCCGGCATCGCCTCGCGACTGAAGACGGGGCTGAGAAGCCATCTGTGCCTCCTGGAGACACATGAGCTGTGTCTTCATGTCGCTCAAGACCTGTGCCATCTGCTCCATCTACGTGATACTCTGGCACTGCTTCTTCTCTATCAGCTCCATGCGGTCCAACTTCTCGCTGATGATACCCATGTCTGCAGCTGATGACTCTGCCTGTGCTGCTGCGGCTGCAGACGAACTGGAAGGACCTGCATCTACCCGTGCTATCCTCTGGTACTGCACGGGTCCTGGCTGATGTGGCTGGGTCTTCTGAGTATAGAGCCGGGTCTGGGACATCACCATGTAGTTCTCTGCCATCTCCTCAAAAATGGCCCAGACCTGGTCGTGGTCCTTGGCGAAGTAGGACCCGCCACAAGAAGCATTCACCAGGCCCTGTAGCTCTGGTGACAACCCGCTGAAGAAGCTCTGAACAAGGTTCGACTTCGTGATGTCGTGGTGCGGGCATCTGTCCAAAAGCTCTCTGAACCTCTCCCAAGCCTCGTGAAACTGCTCGTTGGGGAACATGGAGAAGTTACTAATCAGGGCCCTCGCTGCATTCGTCCGCCCGAGTGGATAGTACTTGTTCAAGTACTCGGTGCGGAGCTGCTCCCAGGTATAGACAAATCTCCCCAAATGCTTCATCCAGGTGGCTGCTCTATCTGCCAGTGAAAAGGGGAAAGCGACATCCTGATCGTGTCCTGGTCCACATGTCTGTCATGGACAGTACTGCAAATCATCAAAAACTCCTGGAGGTGGAGGTGGGGCTCCTCTGTAGCAAGTCCATGGAACCGAGGAAGCATCTGCAACATGTTCGGGGGGAACTTGAAGTCCCCCACGATAGCCGGAACCACAACCCAATGGTGCATCAGTGTAGATCCGGGGTTGTGCAACTCCCGCATCGGTCTAGGTGGTCCTGCTCCTCCTGCGGCTGCTGCCGCTGCGGCGGCGGCCGCGGCTGCTGCTGCTGCTGCTGCGGCTTGTGCCTGTGCATCTGCATCCGGAATCTCCTCGGGCTCGCTCTGCTGATCTCGCTCTACTCTGAGCCTCTCCAACTCACGCCTCATCTCAATCATGAAAGCTCCCTGATCGCGGAGCTGCTGCTGAACTGTATCGAGTGATGCGATCAGGGTGGAGTTGATCGCTCCCTGGTCTAGTACAATATGCTCTGGTCTACGGGAGTGATCATCAGAACTGCCTGCTCCGGCCATCTCGACGTCTGCAAAATCAAACGAGCCCAACTCAGGTGTTGTCAAGTGTATCAATCTCTCCTCGGGCTCGTGTCTCTCAGGAAGGTCAGAAAGGGGATCGAGGGGGAACAGGGTGGAGTCGTACTCGGGCTCGGAGAGCGGGTCTGAGCTCTCGCGAGCCAACCTAGATGATGAGGTGGACGCGCCCGAAAGCGGTGCAGCCAGAGGCTGCCTAAGAGATCGTCTACCCATCATCTTGATCTGGCGAGTAGGGCGGATGAGATCTGGAAAAATTATGATCTAAAAACAAACCCCCGGTTCACCAACGCAACGCGAGCTGAAGACCGTGAAAGTTCGGTCAAATTATCTTGTCAATTTTATTTTGGTGAACACTCAAGATATCAGAGCGCTTACGTGACCTGTTGGGATATCCGCTGCTAACCCCAACCGACTGGCCCGCACGGAAGAGTCGGTAATCAGTCGGGTTTAGCCGCGGGGGGCTCTACCTAGTGTGCGGGTCACTCTCTCGCGCATACAAACCAAGCAATGAGGGGGTTGCTCTCCCCAAGACAGAATTTTTAGGGTGAGCGAGTTTTAAGGTCAATAATCTTAGCAGTCCCAATTTTATGGTTTCACTTTTTAGGTATTTTTCAAATCAAACAAAACGCCTAACGAATTTTTCGGTTCTCCTGGTTATTAAGTCAAAAACAGGGGGGAGAAGTCGAAAAAGCCGATGCACGAAAAATCAATGATGCATGCAAAGTCAGAAATGCGTACCTTGCTCCAGCTCTCTACATGCAAAATGATCCGCGCATAAAATAAAAGACAGAAATAAAACTAAGCTAAATGATGCAGCGGGAAGCCGAGTCCTAGACGAGCAACTTCTAGCGAAGAACCGTCTAACCGGTCACCGACCTCCAAGCCAAAGGGTCCGGTCTTGGCCCGTCCCTCCCCTGCCCGACAAATCGGGGGTAGGAGTAAGCGCTTTACAGGACGGGCTACGGCACGTAGGCTACGGAGGCTAGCGAGTCGGTTATTTTTATTATTTATTTTAAGTAGGTCCAATTACGGTTCTATAGGAACATATATGCAATTAAGGTGTGTGGATCCTACTCAATTACGTCACAATCACCAGAAAGTCCTAAATCTAGGGGCTCGAACAAAAACCGCGAAAAACCGGAAAAGACAGAAAGAAAGAAAAATAAAGCCGCGAAGAAAGCCGCGAAAAACCGCGAGGTCCTAATGGGTCCCCCGAGCACACCGGTGCTCGGCGAAACAGACCCGCTACGGTAGTCAAGTTCAAGCAGTCCAAAAGTGTCCTGTCCCTGTATTATTACAATAATAATAATAAATGAAAAATCTATCCTAATACCTCACCCACTCAACTCTCTCTCTCTCTCGCTCTCTCCTGCGGCTTCGTAGAGAAAGAAGCCGCCTCCAAGTGCCGTGGCTGCACCGGCTCCTCGAAAGTCGCCTCTGCGGTCCTCGGGCCCTCGCAAGACAGAGAAAAGAGTGGTCAGACCAATAAAAAATAATCAAATGAAAAGAAAAAGAAATGAAAATACAAGTCAGGGTATATGTGCAAAAAATGTAAACAAAATAATCACACAAAATAAAACAAAAATAAAAGAAAATAAAAATAAAACAAAACAAAACAAAAAAAACTAAATACAAAAGCCGCGAAAAGCCGCGAGCTCCGAAGAGCCGCGAAAAGCCGCGAAAACAAAAACGAAAATAAAAACAAAAATAACTACTAAGCCGTGCTCCCCGGCAACGGCGCCACAACTCTTTAACTAGAGGTACCTCTTTATTTCTCAACTTCTTGATATCCCTGTCTAGTATTTGCACAGGTATTTCTAGGCATGTCAAGTCTGACTCAACATGCAGATCATCGTAGTTTATCTTATGCTCAGGATCCTTAATATACTTTCTCATATTTGACACATGAAAAACATCATGTATTGACAAAAGATGTGGAGGAAGTTGATAAACCCCCGAGAAGACCCTCAAGACCCGGGTGAAGGTAATAAAACAAGGGTCGTTGCGACCCGGATCTCAGAGGATGGGTATATCAAGAAAAATATCGAACCGCGAAATAAATCAGAGATCAAAACACGAAGTGCGGTCCTAGCTATGAGATTAACCTGGTATAGCACCCAGGGTCGAACACAAGGAGCACGGGTTGGCCTAGGGCCTACGAAGTAGTAAAAAGAAATAAAATAAAAGAAAAGTATTTTTAGGGGTTTTTAATGATTTTTATAATTTTTTGGATTTTTAATATGTGGAGAAAATAAAAGAAAGTAAAAACAAGCACACTTGAGCAATTTATTTAACACACCAAAAATCAAGCAAAAGTTCAAGAAAAATTATTTTTATGTTTTTTAGGTTTTTAAGTGTTTTTGGTGAATTTTTGATATTTTTATAAGGTGTAATTTATTTTATAAAAATCAAACAGTACTAAAAAGAAAAGGTACTATCCAGCAAGGCCCAAAACCCAAAAATAAAATATTTAAGGATCTCAGAAGGCCCTGGAGGTAATTTTCCTGTATTCTAGAGAAAATAAGGAAAATTTGAGCACCAAAATTATTGTTTTTGGATTTTTAGATTATTTATTATAATTTTTATGAGTTTTTGGATGTTTTTCAGTTTGTAGGGTTTTTACTCAATGAAAAATAGCCAAAATTGGCTAGAAAATCAAACAACACACAAGAAACAGTACCTAAATTTTTTAGAATTTTTGGAGGTGTTTTTATATTTTTTTGGGATTTTTAAATCTAGACAGTAGCTAAAACAGAGGTTTTTGAATTTTTAAAAATACTAAATAAAATCAAAAATGTCCTCAACAATTCTCAAAAATCCAACAACATGGCAGGAGCCATGTGTCAAATTTTCATCGAATTTGGAGGTGGTTTGATATTTTATTCAAAATCAAAAAGAGGGCACAGTGCACAGGGACTTAAGTGCAAATACCCGAAACTCTGGGGGTCCAGGTGCAATTTTCCCAGCAAGTCACGCGCGTGGCGCGTGCCTGGGGCACTCAGGGACCTTCTGGTAATAAAAACCAACTCCTAGGACCTTTTGGTAACTCGTACCAAAAAGTCCAGGGGTTCGGTTGCAATTAACCCACTAAAATCCGCACATGTTCAAATAAAACATTCACAGGGGTAGATATGCAAATACCAGAAAGTATTCATTCATTCATAAACCCATCAGAACTACAGGATAATAGTTGCAAATAACCCTAAACTACACGTGACGAAGCACGTGTCTCACACATACAGGGGCATAAATGCAAATATCAACAAACAGGAGGTCCAATGTGCAATTTACCCTACGTAAATAAAACCCCTAAAATATTTACAGGACTAGGACTGAAAACAAAAACTAAGAGGGGGCCCTAAGTAAATTACCCCTTATTACGTCGATGGCTGGATGGACGCCACGTAGATGATCGGACGGTCCTGGTGAGTGGCGCCTCTCTCTCCTTCGCACGTGGGCCGATCGACGGTGCAGAGCAAGGCACGTGGAAGATCTAACGGTGCACAGGGGCTGGTGCCTCTCTCCTCTGCCTAACGGTTTGGATGCAGCCTCGAGATGATCAACGGCAACTGCTCCTCGTGGAATGGACGGTCGTGATGCGAACTGGGGAGCTGAGGCTGATCGGACGGTGATGGAGGTCCCTCGAAGAACAGGTGGCCGGCGAGGTTCGCCGGCCTCTTGCGCGAGCTGGGGGCCTCCTCAGCTACCTCTGAAGATCGGAGCAGGTCCGCACTGACGTTCCGCAGCTGTGGGTGCTATCCGATGGCCCGGCCGAGCCCTGGAGGGGCTCCGGCGAGGTCAGCGGAGTCGAGCTCCTGGCCTGGAAGTGAGGGGGCCTCAGATGGCCTCCTCTTGACCTGCAAAATGAACCAGAAGCTTCGCGGGTCGAGGGCAAAGTGCCTCGACCCGATGAAGCGGCGTGAGGGTGGACGGTGCGTTGGGGTGAGTGAGCTCCGGCGAGCGAAGGACGGTGGAGCTCGAACCCCAGCTCCGGGGCGAGCTGGGTTGAACGAAGGGGCGAAGAACGTGCGCGGAGGGATGGCGATGGTGAGCGTGGGTTCCGATGATCGAGAGGGTATACGATGTGGCCGGAATCGACGGAACTCAGCGGAGATGCGATTTGGGGGAAACTCAAAATTAAGCTAAATGGAAGGGCTAAAGGGTTACCTGGGCGGAGTGGAAGACTGTGCTGGAGCTTAGGTAGCTCCTGGTCGTCGCCTCGAAGGTTGTCACTGCCTGAGGCTCGAGCTCCTGCGATGGGGCGGAGCACGGCGGCGCAAAGCTGCCGGATCGATGGTCCGGGCACCCCCTCCTCACTTCGACAAAGGCAACCGCGAGCTGTCACCTCGAGGTTTGCAATGGAGGTCACGGGAATGAGAGTGGCGAGCCAAAGATGGAGAATGAATGCGGCGGAGCTCGGTTTTTATGTGGGTGCAGGTCCGGGAAGAAGAGCTCGGGTCCGGCTCGATTGAGCACGGATCCCTAGGATTAATGTCGGGCGAGATTCCCGGATACCTGGGGAGCAATTAGGATCTTGGATTAGGCGAAATGGTGATCGGGTTTGGTGGGAATAATTGGGCGAAGTTGGGTCCGCGAACAAGACCCGTGGGAAATGATCCATAGGGGGGAGTTGACCGGGCGGTCAACAATCCCCGTGGACCAATAGGAATCAACCATGTCAGAAATTTTTATTTGATTTTTTTGGGCCATTAAATGGCCGAAATTTCAAAAACTTAAAACATGAAATATTTTTAATTTATTTTTTTCTATTTTTTTGTGATTTTTAATTAATTTTTGGAAATGAAAATAAGGTATTTACAATATAGGTCTATACATAGGTATATATACAATATAGGGTTTTTAATTTTGATTTTTAATTAGTTATTTTTATACATTTTTATTCCTATTTTATATTTTATTTATTTATAGGATAAAATGAGGAATAAAAGGATATTTTTATTTTATTTTTATTATTTATTTACATAGAGGAAATAAATAGTTATGTACAACTATATACATGGTATATGTACAACATATTTTTGTAATTTTGACTTTTGTTATTTTTATTTGATTTTTGTTTTGTTTCTTTTTATTTATCTTATTTATATATCATAGAATATTTACAAAGAGTTTTAAAAATAAATAAATTTATTTACAAGGTGAAATAAATAAAGGATCATGGTCTATGTACAAGGTGAAGGGGTCTTTTTGAATTTTTGATTTTTAAAGTTCTTATTTTGTTTTTAATAGCTTATAAATATATACAAAATATATACAAGCATATTTTTGGTTGAGGAAAATATAATTTTATTTATTTACAAAAATATGTACACATGAGCCCCTATCTCCCTCTACTTGGCTTTTTATGCGGTCAGGCTCATGCTGAGCCCTCCCTTGGGTTAGGTTGCTCAATATTTATTCTAAATATTTCCCTCTTTTTCTTTTTCATCTTTATTCTTTTATTTTTGCACAAAAACATGCTAATTATCTATATTTACAAAAATGCATGCTTTTGCTAATTATTCCTATTTACACATATCTACATGCATTTGCATAGGTTTTTGTAGCTAAAATATAAGAATAAAGAGTGATGAATGGGTATTCATCAGAAGTGCAAGTCTATATGCGACTTTCCCAATCCCTTGAATAATTTCAAAGGGACCCATGAACCTGGGTGCCATCATCCCACACAAGCCAAATCTCTAAACTCTCTTCATAGGAGATACTTTTAGGAATACGAAGTCACCTACCTTAAACTCAAGGTCTCTTCGCCTGGTATCAATATAGCTTTTCTAGCAACTATGAGCAGTTATTAGTCTTTTTCGAGCAAGCTCTACAGGTTCACGTGTCTCCTGGAGTCTATCTGAGTCGTAAAGGTTCTTTCTCCCGACCTCTTGCCAACACAAAGGAGTAGTACACATTCTTCCATATAGTGCTGGTACCATGCCAATACTTGTATGGTAACTATTGTTGTAGGTGAATTCCTCAAGAGGCAAATGTTTCACCCATGATTCTTTCCATTCTAAAGTACATACTCATAGCATATCCTCTAAAGTCTGAATCGTACATTCCGATTGACCATATGTTTGGGGATGATATGTTGTGCTCAAGCATAGCTTTGTGCCTAAGGCTTTTATGAAGTTCTCCCAATAATGTAAGGTGCATCGTGAATCTCGATCGGAAACTACTTCCTTTGTGATACCATGGAGGCGGATCACAAGTGTAACATATAACTCAGCAAGCTGATCTGGAGTAGAAGATAAGCTTATTGGAATAAAGTATACTACCTTGGTTAGACGATCTATTATAACCCAGATACTATTTTTAGTACCAGTCATCTGAGGTAATCCAGTAACGAATTTCATGGAGATGCTTTCCCATTTCCACTCAGGTATAGAGAGGGATTGTAACAATCCTGGTGGCTTTTGGTGTGAAGCTTTTACCTGTTGGCAAGTGTAACATGAATTCACAAACTCGGCATCTTTCTTCATTCCTAGCCACCAAAAGTGTGAATGAAGATCCCTATACATCTTCGTAATTCCTGTATGAATAGATAATCTAGAGAAATGCGCTTCACGTAAGATGTCTTTCCTCAGTTCAGGTGTGCTTGGTACACAAACTCTGTGATGCTTATATAGTAACCCATCTTGTATCTGGAATCCCTCTATCTCATTCTTCTCAAGTTGTTGTCTCAAGTCTTTAAGGACTGGATCATCCTCTTGTCCTTTCTTTATTCTATCCTAGATCTCTGATTTGTATCGGTGAGGAATAGTTATACTACTGGCACTACTATCAAATGGTTTCCATTCACTTATCGTTGATAGTATACCCCAGAAGTGGATATCACTCATCAACCCATGTGAATAAGTTCTTCTACTAAGGGAATATGCTACGACGTTCCCCTTGGGGTGGTAGGATATGGTGCAATCATAATCCTTCAACAGGTCTAACCACCATCTCTGTCTCATATTGAGCTCCTTCTGATCAAACATATATTTCAAGCTTTTGTGTCAGTGAAGATTTCAAAAGTAATACCATAGAGGTAGTGACTCCATATCTTTAAAGTGAAGACTACGACAACTAATTCAAGGTCATGTGTCGGGTAGTTCCGCTCATGTGTTCTGAGCTGTCGTGATGCATAAGCAAATACCTTACCATGTTGCGTAAGAACTGCTCCAAGTCCTTCTTTAGATGCGTTAGTGTACACTGTAAACCCTTCACTCTCATAGGGTAGACTAAGGATAGGTGCAGATGTTAGGCGTTCTTTCAATGTCTGAAAACTAACTTTGCATGCATCAGACTATATATGAATGGGACTTTCTTATGAGTCAGCCTGGTCATTGGTAATGCTAGTTGTGAAAAGTTCTTCACAAATATTCTATAATACCCAGCTAATCCAGAAAAGATCATATTTCTTTGACAGTCTTCGGGCGTTCCCAACTCCTCACCGCACTGACCTTTGTAGGATCGACTGATATACATTCCCCAGAAATAGCATGACATAAGAAGGATACTTCGGACAACCAAACGTAACATTTGCTATATTTAGCATAAAGTTTGTTCTTCCTTAGTATTTCAAGTATTTGCTGGAAATGGTGTTCATGCTCGCACTTATCCTTGAAGTAAATAAGCACGACATCAATAACGACTACTACAATGTTGTCTAGGAACTCCTTGAATATTCTATTCATGAGATCCATGAAAGTTGTTGGGGCATTTGTTAATCTGAAAGGCATAATTAAAAATTTATAATGTCCATGTCTAGTTCGAAAGGCTATCTTGAGAATATCATCATCTTTAATCTTCAATTGATGGTATCCAGATATTAAGTCAATTTTGGAATATACAGTTGAACCCTGCAACTGGTCAAAGAGATCATCTATTCTTGGTAGAGGATACTTGTTCTATACTGTCTTCTTATTTAACTATATATAGTCAATGCACAGCCGCATTGACCCATCCTTTTTCCTCACAAACAAGAGAGCACCCCATGGTGAAGTACTAGGATGAATGAATCCTTTATCTAACACTTCTTGTAATTGTATTTTTAACTCTCGTAACTCAGTTGGTGCTATCCTATATGGAGGGATAGAGATAGGCTGAGTAGCAGGTGTGAGAGAGATTTCAAATTCAATCTCTCGCTCAGGTGATAATCCAAGTAGTTCCTCTTGAAATACATCAGGAAACTCGCACACTATAGGTACATCTTCTATCATTCTGTCTAACCCTGACGTAGTGGTTACATAAGCTAAATAGCCTTGGCACCCTTGCTCTAACAACTGTTGTGCCTTCAACGTAGAGATATATTCAATATTATCATTGTATATCTTTCCAATGAACTGGAAATCTATCGAGTTAGGAAAGTTAAAAGTTACTGTCTTCTAAAAATTGTCAAGGCATGCACGATGCTTTTCTAGCCAGTTCATCCCCAAGACGAGATCAAAATTATTCATATTTTAATAAGTAGTAGAGAAGCTTGTAAATGATTTCCTACAATAGATATCACGTAGTCATCTAGGATCTCTTGGATTATAAATACTTTACCTTGTTGTACTTTAACTAAATAATGATTTTGTACTTCTATCGAAATCTTATATTTATGGTAGGAATCAAGCAAAAAAATTCTGCCTAAGGAGGGCCTCCTACATGGCTCCTCCGATAGGAGTAGTGGTCTGCTCAATGGAGTTAAGTAACTAGATCTTCATAAGAAGGATGAACATAACCCTTAGCTCTAGCATTCACAGGTCTGGATGACTTTGATCTCTCATTGTGGTATTGAGTCCCTGCTCTAATGCATGCTACCTTTGCCCCATTTCTTGCAGTATTGTCATCATAGCCGCTAATTGCTCAGACACGTCTTGGTCTGTCGTGATCCTAGGATGAGTCAAGGACAAAGGTTAGGTCCTATACGTTTTAGCATGATGCACATAAGGGACAATGACTTGTGAATCATGTTGTAGTCACTTATTAAGATCAAATGATCTTCAGAAAACCTTAGTTCCTGAATACCGCTTAGAGTTATAAATTATTGAGTAAATTAATAGAATAATCGAGCTCTGATACAAATCTGTCACGTCCCCAATTCTGGATCGTCGGATCCTCCCATATCCGGATCTGAGTACTCATCAATAATTTATTCAGCAATGATAACTAACATTTAGGAACAAACTACAATAAAAAATACTCGAAAGGAAGTATTTCAACACTTTTCCATTCACAAAATAAAGTTCTCATGATACATTTTCCCACTATAACCATTTACTTGTACATCAACTTGAAAGGAAATACAAAAAAGATCACTAACTACCTTACAGAATAAAGCTACTGTGGCTGGTTAGATGACTATGTTAGTTGGTTGGATTATTAAAGTCCTTGTGCTAGTTCACCGACACCTGTTGGATTTTCCATAAATCATAGGATAACAATTAACGAGTACTAAGCAACGAAAAAGAGAAAAGCAAATACCTTTATAATTTTTCAAAGCTTGTTATCACAAAAAGATTCAATCATTCTCATTAGTTTAATTCCTATTCCTTTCAATTCCACGTCACGGATTAGTCTAGGGAACTATCTCACCACTATATGAACTCCGAAGCTGTGGACACTTCGGGATTAGAGATTGCGTTGATATGGTAAGCATATGCCGTTGCACGTTGCCTCAACCAATCCTCCAATACTACCCTGACAATTTCCATTCTTTTATTAATCACGATCTCAAATCCTCAGTCTCGAAAACAAAGGAGCACAGCATCCTCGAGGATCCAGTTGCTTAAAACCTCATGTTAACCTTTAATCACATAACCTAGTGGCTTTAAGTACATGTTATCGTGACCCAGCCGCTATTGATCCACCTGTGCTTCCACATGGCACGACCGCATCTTCCGTTGGGCTCCCAGTACCACGCATTGCAAATCAATCATTTCATGCACACTTATCATAACAAGGCAATCGTGTACCCCTTAGTTAGGGCAATGCCAATAGGGTTCCTTCCGACAAACCTACATGTTGCATGCCCGACCTGTAGTTCTACTCCTAGTCATTCTTAATGTAAGACATGATCCTTTTCAGTATCCAACTCAAAACACATAAATTCCCATGATGTAACTCCCCTATTAAGCCTTCGATTTACATAAACATCAACATTGAGTATATACTCATATATATATATATATATGTATATTCATATATTTATGTACTCATATTTATGCTCATTTTAACATCTAAACCCTAACTTTCCAAGCCATTGAATCAATACAATGCTTAGACCTTATTTTAGTTGAAATCACAAAGCAAGTTTTCATACTTTCTCAACAATAGCCAAATTAGGGTTCTTCCTAGAAAGAAGCATAATATCAGAAATCTCAACGATCTCATATGAAAACTCAACAGCAACAGGAGGGATTTCCTTACCTAATTGAGCTCTCTCTCGCGTATGCAATGCTTTATCATGATTGTTTTTCAAGAAGGATGATTTATAGCTCCCAAAACGATCAAATTTCATTTTCGTATCAAAGACGCTAAGAACGTGCCAATAACACGAAGAACGAACGAAGAATGCGAATAACACATGAAGAACATGAAGAATGTGAAGAACATATTTTTCTCTTAAAATTTCGGCAGAGTTTCCCCTTATATCGGGACATATTTCTATAAAAATTTCGGTAGATTTTTCCCTTATATCGGGACATGTTTGTATAAAACTTTCGGCAGAGTTTCCCCTTATAACGGAACATATTTCAATAAACAAAAAGAATTTCCTCTATAAAGTCGCCGAGAAGAAAATAACAAGGAAATTGAAAGAATATACTCAAACTGCAAGTGATGAAGAATCGGTAGACACCATGCGTCTTAGGTGATTGAAGGTGTGATGAATCATAGGGCTCACTCATGTGCACAGATTTCTCCATCAAAACAACTATAAAAGCGGAATCAAAAGAATAGAACCATAAGAGGTGGAGAATCGGTAGACACCACACATCTAAGGTGAGTGAAGGTGTGACGAATCACATGGCTCATTGATGTGCATAGCCACCCACACCTTAGTAGGGTGTTACACAGATTTCTCATCGAACCACAACAAAAAATGAATCAGAAAGAAGGATGAATCGAAAACAAAGCTAGAAGAAGATGAATCGAAAACCCTAGCTCAAGGTCAAGCATACTTACAAAACCAACTAGGAGAGGATCGTACCTTCCTCATACTCGTTGTCCCGACAACGCTTCGCTAGGCTCCTTCCTCGCCTCCCACTCCTCCTCCCGACCTCTCATCCCTAGCCTTTGGGGGTGGTGGTGGTGGTAGTGGAAATCGTAGAGAATGAATCGGTGGAGGGGGGTGGGGGGCTATTTATAGGATCTAGAAAACTACTAACCATGATTAGAAAACCATAGCTTAGACCTTAACCGCGGTTAGTGGCCCATGATTTTGGCCCATGGTTTTGGCTAAAACTTATCCCATACATAGGGCTTAAGTTAAAACTATCCAGAAGACTCTAGATTTGCTAATGATGCTTAAATAGCACAAACTGTGATTAACTTTTACTAATCGTGATTTAACGTTCATGACTTATGCTTAACCTTTGCTAACTATTGATTAATATTCCCTAATGATCATTAATGATCCTCAATCTATCATTAGTTTCTTTAATCCTTTTAATTAGTCTTAATGACAATCATTAATAGTTAATGACGTATTAAACCTCCTTACTTCTCTTTCTTCCGAAAATCATAACAAATCGAAACGAAGTTCGATTTACACGAAACAAATTCTGTTGGTTTCCTCTTGACGAGTCGGATCTTATGATATAGGATCCGAGAGACAACCAAGTTCAAAGCTCTACAATAACACCTCTATTGTAATATGTAACTCCCGTTACAATAGAGGATCAGAGTCAAAAAAAGAAAAAGAGGAAGTCGTAGGTGACGTCAGCACCCTCACGGCTGACATCACCTGTGTGCACCCTTTCCTCCTCCTCCTCCTCCTCTCTCTCTCTCTTCGTCTTCTCTCATGATTAAGTGCGCATGACATCACCTCCTTCTGCGGGCAACAATCGATTGTCGCTCAGGCTTCTAACACCATCATCCTGCATCCTCTTCCTCCTATAATGCCAATGACACCTCTACAAATTTGAGAAGGAGAAGAGGACCATAGAGGGGAACCCATTGTCGGAGCTCGAGCTCCAGAACCTAACTAAGGATTTCATACCTAAAAACCAATCATTGTCACCTATTTCTGCTATGCATATGCAAACTCCCCCTTTTTAGCCCTTCTCAATGCAGGTGGCGATCGTGTCAATGGTCCCTGACCCCCTTCTCTCCTTCGCTCACCACCATCATCCTCCAATTGTCGTCACCTTTCCGTTTATCGCCGTGAGCTGCTAAGTCAGCGTTGTCTCCACCGACCACCGATGCTGCCTCTCCTTCACAATTGTGTCGCTATAAGGGTGGTGCTCCGGTTGTATTTGCCTGTAGTGTTTTATGGACACGGTTCGTCTGCTGTAGAGGGAACCGCATCAGAGTCTGCAATAACCACTGGAGTCGCTCGATCTTGATCAAGAGATTCGCATGATTTAGTACTTTTTGTTGGCCCGTACCGTACAAAATCGAGTGAACCGCTCGATCAAGATCAAGCGGCTCACGTGGTTACTACAGAAACACCCCTACAACCACTACAAGAAGCTGGACCTAAGGCAATGAACAATTTGAATATTCGTTGCCATATCTTTTGATGTTAAAGATTTAACAATGAATATTATTCGTTGCCAAATCATATTTTATACTTGTAATTAACAATGAATGTTATATTCGTTGATAAAGGTTCATATAACATTCTGTTGAATTATTCGTTAAAATCCACACTAATCATTGCCAAATTTAGCAACGAATAGACGAAAAATTCAACGAATAATTGTTGTTATATGATTCGTTGCGAGAAATATAGCAACGAATACCATTATTCGTTGCGAATTTAAAGAAGCAAGCAACAAATAATATTCATTGTTATATATTTAACTACGGAAGATATGGCAACGAATATTAAATTATTCGTTGCCTTGATCATTTTTCTTGTAGTGAACAGAGGATCCTCTCCGATGCTCTACCGACCACCATTTCAACTACTGTCTTGGTCAATTTATTATATTTCCAGTTCCATTTTTTACAATTTTGGATCTAGTTATAGTTTCAAAGAGTTCGAGTTTAAGAAATATTCACAATTTCAATATTCAGTTCCCTTTATTTTGAAATCTTTTCATTTAGTTTTCTCTAAAATACATTTCAACCCCTGGACCTATTTGTAAATACTAAACTCCATTTACATTATATGCAATTTATCCAATTGTCAATTTTTATATTTTTATGAAATTTGCAAATTTTTATATGAATATTTTCCTAATCAGATTTTAGTCCCATACGGACCATTATGCAAATTCATAAACATGTTTTACTTCTTTTGAAATTTTCCTATTAGAATATTAAAATAAAAAGTTACTTCTATCCAGATACTTAATTACAGATATACCCCAATCTTAGTGTAATTACAATTATACCCTTGAATTTTTTTTAAAAAATTACAAGAAACCACTCAAACGAGCAAAGTTACCAAAAAAATAACATAAAAATTCAAGCAATTCCAGTGATCCTAATGATGTTTGGAAAGTAGTGAACTTCAAGGTCCCTGGGTAAAAAAATATAGTTTTTTTGACTAAGTGCATCTAAAAATAAAATAAAAAATTGTGTAAAATGTCTGAATTCATGTGGATCGATCATCTGCTTACCTTATACTTGTTTGATATCTTTGTACTTGTAGTTAAATAAATTTTATTTAAAATCTCTTATTTTTTATGTGTGCACACAACGATACGTTAAAAGCACAACGCTACGTGAAAATACATTTTTAGTGCACCGACAAACTCATTTTAACCCCATATCAATGTCCGGTTGATGGACAGATCACCGATTATTCGTCTTTCATCAGATGGATGTTGTGCATGCATGCAAGCGAACTTACATTATAATTCGTATTTCATCGTCTCACCACCCACTGAATATGTAAAATGTTAACATTTCTTGTTTTAAAATCTAATTAAAACATATGATTCCAAGCAAAGGTTAAATCGCGTACATCGTATAATAAAGAAAATCCAAGGACATCACAGTGAAGAATTTGCATATATGGCACATGTAACGTCATAAGTCAATCGTCTTTATAAAAGAAGATTGATTCCACAGCTACAAGAGAGTGCTTTTCTCGTTGCTAACAAATGCTATGATTCCATGCGATCTCTATCTAAAGCTCGTCCTGGGTTGTTGCCATCACCTGCGCAGCTGGTGATCCACGAGCTAAACACGATCGAGAGTTGCTCAAGCTCCCGATCACTATCTGATCACGGATTGTCGACATGCAGTCGTCATTGCGGTGCCATGACCATGCAGCATGGGTCTCGTTCAGGACCCGCAGCCGCCCATGCCCAAAGCTTGCCTCACGGAACGCAGAGAGGGCTGCAGAGTTGTCATCTTCGTCGAAGCTAGAAAATGGAAGGAGCTTTTGATTTGTAATGGACACATAAATACTTTATATTTAGATTTATGTGTTTGAATTGATATCAGTTGTCAATCTAAATGAGATCACCTGAACGCAAGACCTTCCCTGTTTCCTCCATCCCCGACAGTCACGTACATTGGCCCGCATGGGTCCTCGACGTTGTTGTAGATCCTTTTCTGCAAGCATAAGTTGCATTAATGACTAATCTTGGATTCCTCTGGATTTAATCGACGAACTATCTACTTCCGTGATCATCGACCAAGGTGTTTGAAATGACTTACGAAGCACTCGTATGCATGGACATGCCCTGCAAAGACGACATCCACCCTCACCTCATAGAGCAGCCTCTCCATGGCCCTCCTCATGCCCTCCCTCTCCCCTTTATGCGCCTTGTTCGTATTATACCACGGTGCATGCATCACCACCACAACCCACGGCGTCCTCCCTCTGTCAATCCTCCTGAGGTCCGTCTCCAGCCATCGGTTTTGATGCGAGTCCTCATCAAATTCGGCGTATGACCCCAGCATCACCACATGCACGGCACCGCCGGCCGCATCGAACGAGTAGTAGAGGTTGGACGTGGAGAGGCTCTCCTTGAATGGCATTGGCCATCGGGCATTGAAGGCCTTGAAAGATAGTAATCCGGAGAGGATAGGGATGCCCTCGATCTCGTGGTTCCCCTCGGTGACCATCCATGGGCGGGCGGAGGCGAAGGGCTGGACAAGACGGCCGAAGGAGTCCCAGAGTGGCTGCTGCCCGTCGGCGTAGGAGAGGTCACCGGGGAGGAGGAGCATGTCGTAATTGCTGGAGTTCATGTGATTTAATGTGGTGTTTGTCCAATCCGTTTGTCCTAAATCCCCTGCATTTACATAAATCAACTCCTTATTGAATAAATTATTTAAAAATTAATTAGTTGCTTCAAAGCGATCCAAGCTGTATTGTACCTACTACCGCAAACTCAATGGGGAGTCGTGACGGCGGCGTCTTGAAGTTGTGCTCTTGGTCGACATTCCCGCAACGGTAGTAGTAGACGGCGTCCGGCTCCAATGGCCCGATGGTGACATGGTGTATTTTGCCCGATGTGTAGTAGTAGTTGTACGACGTCGATGTCCCCATGACGGACGCCTCGTACCTCCCAGTCGTTCTCCCGTACTCCACCACCGATGGAACGCTCTTGTCCGTCGTCACATATGACACTCTCATGTAGTGCTCTCCCACCATCGACACATGAATCTAATCGAGGATTGTAAAGAGATTTCTGAATGAGGATTATAAGGTTTCTTGGAATCAGTAGCTCAAATAAAAATGAACAAATTGAACCTGTTGTGGGTGCGATGCGGACAGGCAGTGGGGGATGGAGATGATCCTCCTTGGAGGTGGACGGACGTAGTACTCCTCGACGGCTGTGGCAACGGTAAGGAGAAGGAAGAGGAGGAGACCATGTTGCACGGCCATGTTATCTTTACTTACAAACATGTCGTTGGAATCTTTTCTGATAGCAGGAGGAAGAGTTGCGGTGAAGTGTGCAGGAGGATAGGAAGGGTAGGACCGAGGAGATATCAGCATGCGTATAGGTTTAAATAGAGAACAGAGATATGCGTGCAGTAGCTGTAGAGGGTATAGAAGCGCTTTAAACCTCAATATTTTTTTTTGTGATTTAGATTCTAAAATCAAACCTTATAGATTGAATCTTAGGTTCATGCTCTATATATCATCCAAATTTCGCTTAAGTACGACATTATTTGCTATTTTATTTTAATGATCAAACAATCGGTCAAGATCTAAGCAACTTGAAATCCATTTAAAAAAGATCCGAATCTTGAACTATTAAGATAAAATAAAAAATAATGTCATATTTAAACGAAATTTGCAGGATATGTAGAGCATTAACTTGAGATTCAATGTATAAGGTTGGATTTTAGAATCTAAATCACAAAAAAAATTATTGAGGTTTACAACATCTCCTGCAATACCCTCTACAGCAGTGGTTTCTCTTCCGCAGGATGAACTCTTTTATATATCGAGACCGTACTTGAGTCACTTGATTAAGATCAAACGGTTCATACCTTAGATGGACTTCGAGCCATTCTTCGACTTCATCCACAATCGCTGCTGCTATTGTTGCTAACGTCAACATATCGCTTTCTCGGATGAACAGGGGTACTCAATAGAGGCCTTTGGCCTCCCCTCTTTATTCTTGGAGTTGTAACTGCAGTGATTTTGTTTTCCCACTGCATTGTGTCTTACTATTGGAGTTTGTAATTGCAGTGTATTTGTCCCCTCACTGCATTTTTGGTTTCCTTCCCTGTTAGGCCAATTGTGACCCCTACCCCTGTACATTTCTGCCGTAAGGATTACAGCCGTCCATCACATATCCCACCTCGAGATGGGAGACGATCGGTTCCGTACCGTTTCCCACTTTACAACAGAACTCTACTGGCGTCTAAGAAATCGAGGTGCAAAGATAAGTGCACATGGGAGTACCGAGGATCCTCTGCTTGCGCACATCGGGCGGCGTGTAGACCCCTCAGGGTGGTGGAGCCTTGACCGAACAAAAGAGGCCACAACAGGCAGAGCATGTCCCCGAAGTAATCGATTCCCCCTTTTTTATTACTATTAAAATCTAAATCTTGATCTTGTGGATGATGTGTACACCTACTTAAGAATCTTAATTGATACTTAGGCTCTGTTTGGTTGGAGAATAGGCTTTGGAATAAGGGGTTAATTCTCCTCCTGACACGGTTCCCAGTGATACGACTATTACACATCATTTCATCTTATTTCACTCTTATTCCTATCATTATCCCACTTTACCTACTTTTGTTTCACCTTATTCCACTTATTCTTATCCTCCAGTCGAACGAAGGATAGACCATTATTCCCCTTATTCTCCATCATTATTCCTGCTTATTCTCCTACCGAACGGACCATTAGAATTTATGAACTGCTCAATGTTAAGATTTTGCACGACCTACCACCTCCATTAAATAAGGTGCTAGATAACGAGATTAGAGTCGTGAAATGATACACGAGGGAGATGGGAACTTCGCAGCTATGGATGATCACTTTGACTTCCATTTGAACAATTGGATTAAACCGTAGGTTATTTGACGTTTTTTTAATAAAAAAAGCAACACCAAAATGGATATGCATCCATGGTTATTTCTGTCGTCGCTGTAATAACTTATGCTAAATATATTTAAAAAATTACGGTAAGTTTATCATATGTACCTTCGAATCCATAGAGAATAACTCCCCATCATTATCAGTCACTGCAATAAAAGTGAAATATATCAATAAACGAATAATTTCATGATTCGTTGCTATATCGGCTACCGCCGAAATTACAAATTAGAGTTTTTTTTACAATTATGCTTCTCTTAGATTCTGCAATATCAGTTATGCCATTCTATTTTTTGTAATATCAGTTGTGCTCTTAGATTCTTATAAAATTCAAAGTTCTTCCCTTTTGTAATATCAATTCTGCCCTTATTTTACTTTAACGGAAACGACAGAATTGTGAATTTTCTAAGAAGGTAGGGGCACAATTGATATTGCAAAATAGGGAGGGGCATAACTAATATTCCAGAAGTTAAGAGGGGCATAGATGTGCTCCCGGTAAAGGTTATATGGTGAAGAGCCCAGTCAAGGCAACCTTAGTAAAGAGAACATTGGGGACATAAGTCAGCTATATATGTAGTTCGACGAGAAGACATTTACCTTACTTGAGGTTTGTGGATTTGTTCATTTGAAGATCATCTATTAGATCCTCTAGTCAATTAGTGAGTTCAAGTATAAACTCTCAGTTGAACGAAGGCATAGGTCGTCCAGTGGACAATATAAGTTATAGGAAGCATTCCTTATCCTCTTTTTCCCACATATACGTCTTCCTGGTGTAAGATTAACCGGTACTTTAGTCGACAGTCAATGGTGAGTTTTCAGATATAAGGAAGGGTGATGGCTTCTTTGTAAGAAGACTCCACGAACTTTCAAGTAGATGACCTTTGACTAGTAATAAAAGCTGTGTATAACATCGAGTCGATAACTTATTTGTTTCTTTTCCAAACTTTTAAAAACATTGAGAACTATATACAAGAAAATAATTGGTCTGATAGCATGTCTCTAGTCTACTTCAAGAGCGAATAAAACAAAGTGAGCAAGCTAGAGCATGCCTACTTGGGCAAGACCTGAGACCCTTGCTAAACTCTAGGATGATGATGATGATGAATCTAGAGGGATGAAATGTGATGTGTCAATCCTAGCTGTGGAGCATGAAAGAATGAAGTTCCATAGTCTCATGTGACTTTATAAGAAAATAGGCATGAGACTAGATTAAAGCCATACTAGGCCTTCCAACTACTAATGAAAGCTTTAACCTTCTTTCAAAAGACCACAACAACCAATGAAAAAGGAAATGAATAGGATTTTAGTTAATGAGATTACTGATAAGCCTCATGGGTGAGGGCAGTTTCATGGACAAGTGCTCCACGAAAAACACAAGGCTCGTCTCTGGTCCCATCTTTCCAGTTACTTCATCCCTTGACTTAAGGAAGACAAAAAAAGGTGTCCCTCTTACTATGTTCTTGTTTAAGTGTTGAAAAACTAGATGTGCTCCAATTTTTAGGTAAAGGTTATATGATGAAGAGTCCGATCAAGGCAACCTTATTAAAGCAAACATTTGAGACATAAGTTGTTTATTCTGCTCTTTTTTATTCATTCTCGAGCTTTCCTAGGGTATATACATGCAAGGGCTTAGCTAATCATTTATTCTCGCACTAGCCCTAGTGAGCTTATTATGTAAAATATATAGTTGTGGGCTAGCTTTTTTTAATAATATATTTGTCGTCTTATATTATAAAAAAGGTCGGCTGCATGCTACAAAAATACGGGCTAGAAGATAGTCAATGGAAATGTTATCTTCTTAGGTGACTAAAAAGGTAAAAAATCAGTCTTGTTGATGGTGGGCTTGATCATCCTAGTAATTTTCATAGAGCTGCATAGTCTTTAACATATCTTATAGCTTGCTTTCTTTCTTTGACTTTCGATATTTCTTTGACATACTGGACAAAGCCTCTTCTGGGAGGAACCATCGCCTGAATAAAATAGTTGAAGTAATTAAAGCCTTTGGTTTATGCTCTTTCTTTCTAGAGTTTCCTTGGATTTCCAGTCGTCTAGTGATTTCATGTGCTATAATAGACAAAGCAGCATACGGTTGCCTTGGGAACAAGAGGGAATTCCTCAACTAGTATATAAGATGGGAAAATCCAACAGTAGAAGTAGAACCTTTTGCAAGATGGAGGAATGGGACAACTTCAGAGAACCTGCACTCAGGAGATTCCATGATAAAGGCGGAAGCCAATGTTAATATTTGGAAAATGGAAAATTAGGTGAAGACCTCACTATATATTTGGAAAAGGCAGATACTCAATGATGAAACATAGTCTTTTCTCCTTCTCTAGGATTTAATAAGGATCCTTCACATGAGGCTTCTCCCAAATATATAGGTCAATAAATTGTAGAAAGGAGGAGACGAAGAAGGCTCCCACATACACAACTATTATATAAGGCTTGAAACTTCCACATGCTCTACATGGGTGTTAAGACATGGTCAACATTATATATTAGCCCAAACACTGAGACAAAGATGACAGAACTAAAGGAATGCATAGCAACATGTCCCACTCGAGTGACACAAATATTTGATTACGGCGAAAGCCAACACATGAAAATGGAGCCAAGATTCTCTAGAAAAATGTGAGTTGCTAGGCCTTACGAGCGAGTTCCATGGTCCATTGTGTGTGTGTGGTGGTGGGGACATAGTATAATATAAGAAGAGCCACAGTACATAGTATAATATAAGAAGAGCCTTAGTTGGCATGATCTCACTCTCAGACTAGGGAGAAGAGGAGCCAATTTATTGAATTTATATTTCAGATTTTGTCCAAATTTTTTATAAAAAGATATAATGGTTAAGGTACCACCTTGATCCCTCTTCTAGGAAGCACTTTCAAGATTTATCTCTACCCAAACCTGTGAGCAACTATAATAATATTAATTACAATATTATAATATAGAAATCAAATATATAATTTCTTTAAATGGCTATAATATTATTCAAACGTTGATATAATTTAGAGGTTAATAAACTTAGTCCCATGATCTATCTTATAATATCTATGAATATATAAGAAAGAAATACATGCTAATGTATACATTACAAAAAAACACACTTCAAAGATGCTTTCTAGAATAGTCGAAGACCCTAGAACCATGAACAGACGGAGGATGAGTCCTTGATGGACTAGGGAAGAGAGTTGAAAAGACAAATATATTGTTAACAAGTTCGAGCTAGGAAAATATGGGGATTCTCATGTTTGATTTACTAATATAAGTCGATTCTCAACTTACTTTCTTTAGAGTTTTGACAAACCAGAGAAGCACTCATTAGCCTATTTATTTTATTCCACGTCGAAAAGTACCTAGACATCATAGTTATTCATACTCTTCTTAGGTCATGATGGCTCCAGAAAATGACAATCATATTTCGAGATTTAGATTCTTTGATATGTGCAATCTCAAATACACAGGCAGATCAGAGGCAAAAGGAGAGCGAGACAAGAGAGAGAGAGATAGATAGCCCCCATGCGAAGGGCATCTTCTTCTTTCTCTGAAAGAAGGGATCACAAGGAAAGGTCTTGTTTGATTAGTTCTTCGATTCTTGGTGTTCGCAGAAGTCAGTAGGACCTTCCTGAAAACACACTTCTCAAATCATAATTCTCTAGTCTTCAGGCTCAGGGGCCCTGGATGTATCTATTGCTCCCAATTTTTTACATTCATTATAGATTCAGAGCGAACCCACCTGGCTATACATAGATCATGATCGCTTCACATCGGGATGAGTTGGAAAGGGTGGACAACATATGAAAATTTGATCTACTAATTGAGATTCTCATATTCGAATGGCCGCTACGAGTAGTTCATCATAAATCTATCCTCAACATACCAGGGGAATAATGCATTAGCTCGACGTCCACATTAGAATTCCACGGATTCGAACCTCTTCCAAAATCATTTCCGATGTGAAATCCATTCTATGAATAATTAAAAGGATAAAAAGATAGGATCAAACTTCTCCCTGTTGATTTGTAGTAATTCACAAAAATACATAGACATTCGACCCATAACTGGGGATCGAGTGGGGGTTAAATTGGTCTCTTCAATCAAATAGAGGAAGTGAAAGTAAATTTCATAATCCTCCCAGACTAGAGGATGAGCTAGGGTCCATACCAGCCCTCTTAGTCTAAGGGGATTCCGAAAAAGATGGAATAAGAAGAAGACATTCTTCCCGATGACTCAAGTTGTGTGGATCTAAAATAGTATCCTCATAGAGTGCGAAGATACAACGTCGTTGAGACGACTGCTCATAAACCTGAAGGATAATAAACAATTAATCCACATAAGAAATAAATCACTCAAGCAAAGGGTTAAACCCTACAATAGACTATATAGTGGACAAGTACAGTAGGGGCCAAACTTAGGAAATAATGGGGATAAACAATCAAAATTGGCTAAAATAAGACAATGAATGATTTTGGGTTTTTATATATTTTTTTTTATTTTTGTGAGTTTTTAATTTTTTTTAATTTTTGAATTTCTATTTTTATATTTTTAATTGGTTCTTATTTGTAATTTTTATTTTTTTATAATTATCTGATTTTTATTTCTTTCTTTAATATATAATTTAGATATATATATATATATAACTATATATATAATACAAGGTAATATAATTATAAATAAAACTAAAATAATCAAAAATTGTAGAATAAAATGTTTTTCAATTTTTTATGTTTTTATTTATTTTTTATATTTTCCTTTTATTTTTTACTATTCTTTATTGTATTTTTAGTTGAATAAATAAGGTAAAATAATGAACAAGATAAATATCTCAAATTGTTTTGGAGATTGAAAATATCAAAATGACTCAAAATTTTCCAAAAAACATTTAATAGGTAATAAATATAGTAAATAAAATTCATAAATAGAAACACATATTTTTGGAATTTTTCAGAATTTCCTATAAATTTGATTTTGGAGCTTTTTTATTTTTAATGTTTTTCTATTTTTAGTGATTTTTGGTATGTAGACTCAAATATAATTTTTTTTGGAATTTTTCAATTTTTTTAATTTTCTTATGTATTTTCAAATGCAAACATGGATAAATAACTTAAATTTTTATTTTTACTACATAGAAATAACCTTAAAATACCTAACATAAAATATATGTGATATGTGTATATGTTAGGTATTTATAGTAATTTTCCACGAATTTTTAGAGGCATTGAGCTATTTTTAATTGCAAAACATTTATAAAAAGAAAATAGATACTAGCAGGGGTGTTTATAAAAATATTTAAAGTCTCTAGATCCAAGTCAAACATAAAAGAGAACTAAAAGCTGTATTTTTTTCTTAAAATATTAGATATTTTATACTTGAAGGGCTATTTTTACAATTAAGATAGAGTACATGGAGGCCAATGTAATTTTCACAAAAATATTACACTATTAATACAAAAACAAGGACTAAATTGAAATGTAGAAAGTCTAGGGACTTTGGTGCAAAAAGCCTAGCCCCCTCACACGCATAGGTATGTGAGGTGACGTAGCTTGGACCTAAATGCAATTAATGAGAGTACAAGGGATGAAATGTAAATTTTACAAAAATAATTAAGCTACAGATAAATGTTTGTGGACTGAAAATAAAATAATATGTGGAGAGGGGTATATGTACATGAGTGGCTTTGACCGAGGAAGGTGTGGAGATCGATGCTCGATTCGACTATCCAATGCTTGGTAGAGGCATGATAGATGAACAATTTCCCTAAAGGAATCGAATAGCATTGGGTAGTGAACCAGGGGTGAAATCGAGAAAGAAGGGGTGTTCGGCAGTTTGACTGGTCTAGAGCCAAGGTCAGAGAAGATGACCTACGGTTAAAGGAAGGTGGACTCCCATTGGTCCAACTAGACCGCTAGAAGACAAAACATGAGACAAAAGATCAAATAAATTAACATAAAATAATAAATTAATAATTTAATTTTACACTAAAACATTAAAAAATATTTATTATTTTATATAGTATTTTACAATGATTTTTATTTATTTTTAAAAGTTAACTTATTTGGTGTTAAGTTTTACATGTATAATTATAGATATATTTACCTATATATTGAGTATTTTTTCTTTTTTACTTTATATTTTATTATTTTATATACATAATTTATAAATTTATAACTTTTAAATACACATATTCATATTTTTATTTTTATTTTTTGAAGTTAATTATACACTTAAATAATTATGTATATTTATTATATAGGTATATATAAGTATAATACGTCTTTGTATTACATTATACTTATTTATTTTAATGTATTTTTAATTATTTTATTTTATTTTTATTATTGAAATGTATTTTAAGTAATATTTACAAAATTATAAAAATAAAATAATGTGAAAAATATAAAGAATAAATATACCGATTATTTTATATAGTTATATTGCACAATGAAGGCCCAAAAGCCAACTTTGGCATCTTAACTACAAATTGGATGAAACCACCTTCATTAAATAGTTTATTTTTATTTTATCAATAATAAAGGTGAGTTTGGTGAATTTTGAGCTCACATGCACAAGATACATGTTTGGGAATTTTTCTTTGCGACTTTTTATTCTGAGCTTCTAGGGCACACTTTGCATTGATTTTAATTAAAATAGATTTTGTAATTTTTTTTGTATTTTTATCTATAAGTTTCATATTCAAAGTTTATTAATTGGAGGTATAAATAATACAGAATAAAATGGGTCCCAAAATGAATTTGTTGGGAATAAAAATTAGGGTTTATTATGTAATTTTTGGCCCTTATCTCCCCCTACTTTATTCCTTATCGACTAAGTCAAATCTTTACTTATTCTAGGGGTTTAGGAACATTCAATACCATTGGTATTCCATTTTTTATTTTATTTTCTTTATTATTTAATTTTGGCATTAAATATATATTTTATACACTATTTATAGTATAAATAATGATTGTTATTTTGTACAAATTAATGATATTTACATGATTTAACTAGGGATTTAAGGCCAAATGAAAGAATAAAGGTGATGGAATGGAGATTCATCACCTACTACTAATGATGATCGATTACATGTGTTCTTCACCCACAAGGAATGCATACTTCAGACATGTCAGGAGCTATTTGAGTTCAGGTAAATGTGGAGTCTTCTCTGCAAACACTTCAGACACTATGCTGGTAGATGGATGATCTGTTGAATCCAATGAGTTGTTGTCTACCTTTGTCAATGTTGGCTCTGATAATAATGTGTCAAACATATTTGCAATGAATTCTTCATGTTAGGTCTGGCATGAATCTTCTTCAAATATGTTGATCAATGATTCGTAATCTGTCTATGTCTTCCAGTTGACAATTGAGCATGGATCGAGTGTGCTTTCCATATCCTCCGCTGAAGAGAGGATTTCCTGTGTCAGAATATTATTCAAAGAAAATTGTTGATCACTAATATCAATAACGCCACAGTCTTCAGTTGGTTCTACTCTGCTTCCATCAGATGTGACTTTCGGATCGACAATCATGTCCATGGTGACCTTGTCACTGCATGAGCAAAATGTAATCTTTCTAGACACATAGTCGATGATTGCTTCAACAGTTCGAAGGAATGATCGGCCAATAATAATGTGAGTTTGGAGTAACGGTGTAGGAGAATTCATGTCTGGGACAACAAAGTCCACAAGAAGGTGTATGTCATGCACAATCATGATAGCACCTTCTAATGAACCCCTAGGCCACTTGATGGATTGATATACGAACTGCATGATAATTTGTATGGGTTTAAGTGGTCCAAGCATGAATTCTTCAAGCAATGAGGAGGGCATGAGGTTTATAGAAGATCCTCTATTGAGCAGAGTTCACTCGAGTGTCTGATCTAAAATCTGACATTTGATAAGAGGTGCTCCCTCGTCTCTCTTTTTCTGGGGGAGATCACTGATAGCATTCACAGTAGCCAATCTTAAAATGTGTTTTTCTTCTTTGATGTATCTGTTCTTGCGGTTTTGATGCTTAGAGGTATATGCATGTTTCAATCCTTTCTTCACAACTAGCATGTATTCCATGACTTTCATCAAAGATATTTTTAACTCAAAACTTTCAATGATTTCAAAAATGCTAGGGTCAGACAATGTATTTTTCAAATTTCTATTTTTTAGTATTTTTCATTGCTTCAAGAAAAAAATATTCACAGAAGAAAATGCATTGGTTTAATTACATCATTATGTATAAATGGTTGGCGAACAGGTGAGCCGCCATGCAAAACAGGTAAGAATGAATCTACATGAGCTTTGGCTTTATCGGATTATGCTAGAAGTGCTGCTGGAGCTGGCTCCTCCATGCTGGTGTGGCTTAGCCTCAGCACTTCTTTTCTTTTTGGGAATTTTTATTTTGTTTATTTTTATTCTTTTTTCTCTTGGTGGTGGTGGACTAGTGTTGGTGCTTCTCCTCCATCATCTTGTTCCTCACCCAGCTCTACTACTAGACCGACTGATGCAGAAGACAACTCACTAGAGGATGTTGTATTTTCCATTTCTCTACGGTAGATGACTGCAATGTTCGGCTACTCCTGAGAGTTACTGCATGAGACGACACAAAATACGAAATACCTAACTCTTTGGGATCAGTTGAGATATCACAAATTGCCTGCTCTTTATGCTTGAAATTATTGGGTTTGCCTCAACTTATGTGGGAATCGGAGTTTTTGTGGCGACGAGTCCATCGAGATGCTGACTCATCTCTGCTAGGCCTTTGAATAATTGGGTCAAGAAGTCAAGATTAGGGTTCATAGGAGCTGCCTCAGACAATTCAACATGCTGACCACGTTGGGAGTGCGATGAATCTCGTATTTATCATGCTAAAATTGGTCATTTAGGCTCTGTTCCCCATCATTCACTTGCATTTAATCATTAATAGAGCATTATTAGCATTCATACATGTGTTAATAATATTTGCATTTCATCATGCATAATTGCATTAAAAATCCCAAGTATAAATTAGCCCAAAAAGCCGCTAACTTCTCTTATTTTTAGTTACTTCATCCTAACTCTGATTGACCCCCAAGCCACCTCCATTGTGTAGATATTACTAACCTTATTAGATAAAAAATACAAAAAAATTACTAACTCTAATAAGTGTCAAATAATCCCAAAGTCTAATTTCACATCTGACAAACTAAAATGAGCATATCTCCCACATACAGTGTCTGATTTTGGTCTACTCACTTTTAAAATACTCCATTTTCAAATACCTTCAAAATAAGATCAATTTCGTAAAATTCGGAGTTCATATGAGAAAGTTGGGTTTTTGGCCTCTTTTGCGCATTTTAACTTTTTGCTATTTTTGACCTCAGTTTTTATGTACTTAATTATCCCTTTTAATTTTATTTTTTCTTCATTTGTGTTCTTTGATGAAAGTTTTATTAAGCGACGCAAAAATCCAAATCCAGATCAAAACTGAAATCAAAGAAACTGACCAAGTTCAAGTGTCCGTTGTCGGTTTGTACAAAAGTTGTGCGTTTCTCACTTCTATTTTATTTTCCTATTTTCTTATCTATTAAAAATCCAAAAAAATAGATTAGTGTGTAATTAATTTTCTTGTATTTTATCATATTTTTTTATATTTTTTATCATCTCTAAAATCACCAAAAAAAATACAAAACCCCAAAAATCAGGTTTTCTATACACATGGAGAACCACCAAAAATACCACTTCTCACAGATGACATCTTTTGCTCCCGGATCCTTCATGAAAGTTGTAGATCTCGATGAGACAAACAACTTTCGTGAAGAAAATATTTCAATTCAAGGTCTCCTTCTATTTCTTTTCTATTTTTCTTTACCCTTAAATTTTAAAATTTTTTTGGGTGCCACGTGGCAGCCCTAGGGCGTGCCCTGTGGAACCCCTCTTCTTCTTCTCTCTCCAGCCTGCCCAGGTCACGTGCCCAGCTCGTGACCCAACCTCCTTCCACCTTCAGCCGTTACCTTCCCCCCCGACCGTTTGTCCTCCTCCACACCACCCACCATGCGCGGCCGCCATGCACGACCTTTACTTCGCTTAACGCCCCTGCTTCCATGTCTATAAAGCTTCCTCCTCGCTATGCTTCGAGCTTCATCCGCCCTCTCGCCGGTGACAATGACCAAGATTTTGGTGAGATCAAGGACTTCAAGAAGCCCTGTTGCAGCCTCTTAGCGAGCTGCTTAGCTCGTCGCCCTCCGGCGACTCGAGTCACGCCTGGAGTCCCCCCCTTTCCAGGTCACTTCCATCTTCTTCTTCCTCCCCGCACCGGTCAGCTCCACCGCTTCTATCGCCAGCCATGCACAGGCCGGGAACCCTCCCCCATCACCGTGCACATCCTTCTTTGCCCCCCCCCCTGATTTTTGGCCTAACTATTTGCAGATAGACAACCCTCGCCGGGCTCCTCCCTCTCTCCCAGCAAGAAACGGACCGCCCTCGCCCTCCGCCTCCGCGAGAAGGCCCGCTCGCACCAGCTGCTCGGCCGTGTGTCGGCCGAGCCTCCGCCGACCCTCAGCTACTCCACTCGTCACCGCCGCCTGTGCGGCAGTACCGCTTCCCAACCTCCACCGCGCTCGTCGGCCGCCCGCGCCTGCCTTCCGCCTCGGCCGCTCCGGTCACCTCTGCCTCAAACTCCCTCCATCGATCGTGTGTCGACCGGCCTAGGGCCGGCCTCACTGCGCCGCCACCGCGCTTCGGTCTCACCGCACCACCGCAGCTCCATCACGACGTACAGGCACCGTTGGATCGGGCAGGAGGCCCTTGATCCAACGGCCCTAGCGGCGCCACGCATCACCCCGAGCCTCGGCCCCAGCCTCGAGGCTCGGGTCCCCCGAAGCAATACCAGGATGCCACAAAGGCTCGGCCACCCAAGCCTGAGCTCTGTTGCCTGGCCCTCCGCCTTGTCACCCGAGACACAACATCGCCATCCGAGCCTGAGCCTCGGGACCCCCGAGCCTCTACTCCGGGCGGAAACCTCAAGCTCGGCCGCCCGAGTCTCAGCCTCCCTGACCAAGCTGTAGCACGTGCGCTCTTGGGAAAATTGCATCAGATCTCCCGCATGTTTCCGGAATTACATATATACCCCCATGACGGATCCGAAAATGCGGCTTTTAAAAAGTTGTTTTTATTGTGTTGTGTGTTGTAGGCGGCACTCGGAAACGATCAAGAAAATACCACAAATGATTTATTTAATTTTTAATATCGTGGTCTTATGTTTATTTTACTTGGGCAAGTCCCAAGGTCGATCACAAGGAGGCAAAGGAACAACCTAGAATTAAGTCTATCAAAGTTCGTGTTCGGTTTTCGAGGCGGTCTTTTTTTGGAATTTTAAATGCAATAAAGGGTGCAAAATGCAAATTTGGCCTTATTTTAGGGACTAAAATGTAAATTACATTCAAATGATGTCCGAAAAATACGAAACTTGGCCACAATGTAAACTATAATGAAATGGATGCACTATAATTTTTTTGGAATTTTTGGATGCAATATGAATTTTTTATGGATTTTAAATGCAAGTCAAATGATTTTTAATATTTAATTTTAATAAATAGCAAACCTACTTATTTTCAAGGATCAAAATTATCTGAGATCTACCACTAGGTGACGGATCTCAGAAAAATCCTAAACCTCGAAAATGTGGGGTTTAATACCTATTAAAAATTAAATACTAAAATGTGCTAAATGATTTTTACAGGATAAAATATGCATGCAAATGCAAATCTTTTTGGGCACAATTTTAAGAATAATCAACTCTACAAGATGTGATTTTTCGAGAATTTTTAGAGCAACGGTTAGTCACTTATCAATTTCAGAGCAGAAAATGGGTAAAATATGCCAATTTTCACAAAACAATTATTTATTAATTAACCGTCCGTCACAAAAATACCCACCACGTGTCAAACAGTAGAGAATTAATTAACAAACATCATGCAATTTTTTGGATTGATAAAATAATGTAGAGAGAAGGTTCGAAACTCAGGGGGAACACAGGGGTACGAGTGCAATATAAATATCAATATAAAATGCAACTGGGGGGGTTTGTTCGTAATTAGCTATACCCGTGGGGGTATTTATGCAAAATGTCCAAGGGGCACGTGCTGCGCACGTGCCCTTTGGAAGGCTGGACATGCGCGCAAATAGAGGAAGTCCAGGGGGGTCTCTGCAATTTACCCAGCGGGTCACGTGCAGATCACGTGACCCCTGGGGATGAAGAAGTGTCGTTCCCCGCGCACGTGCCTCGCACGTGCCGGGGCCTCGGGCTTCGAGCCCGGCCTGCGGCTGAGGCGGTAGTGGCGTAGGGGTCTTCACGGCCGAGGAGGTTGGCGGAGGCGTCGCCGTGTGTGCCCGATACACGGCATGACCGTCGAGGGCGCTGGCGGCGTGGTGGTCGGAGCGTCTGAGGTTGCGGCGAAGGAGATCGGCGGTGCAGATAGGTGAGATCCTTCGGGGCGATGGTCGATGTTGTAGCAGCTGGAGCGTCGTTGACGAAGGTGGTAATGGTCGAAGAAGACGAAATCGAGGCGTTGATGAAGGTGCGGCGGTTGTCGTAGCGTAGGCGATATCGGTGGTCGGAGAGGCGTTGCGGAGTCAGTGGCGGCGTTTGGAGGCGGAGTTGGTGAAGCGTCGTTGGCGCTGGAGCGGAGCCGGAGGAGAATGAAGGCGAACGTTGGCTCGACGCCAAGGCGGAGCTGGAGCTTGCACGCGGAGGAGCGGTGGCGGCGAAGGTGCACTGAGGATGGTGGTGTTCGGCGAAGAAGAAGTCGAGGCGGACGGCGTTGTTGTCGAGGCGGAGACGGTGTCGTTGGCTCTACGCAAGAGGCGGAGCAGAGCAGATGCTCGGAGGAGGAGCTTGGCTGCGGCGGCGTCGGGGAAGCCAACCGGATCTCGTCGACGAGGGTTGCGGCCTGGTGCTGTCACCACCAGCCTCAACTGTGCAAATCGGCGGATGAAGGAACCTCTGGGGTGGCGCGGTTCTTAAATAGGAGAAGGGGGCATTCGCTGGAGATGGAAGGAGGGGGGTTGATTGAAGGCGGCGAGATCTGGGAGTGTGATCCGGCGACAGCGAAATCGTGGGGAATGGATTGGATCGACGAGATTCGGGGGAAGGTGATCTGCGGCGGGGCGGAGTTGGCGAGATTCGCGGGCGGCGGAGGCTGATTAGGAAGGGGAGGGGGGCGGAGGAGGACGACGCACAGGCGCCGTCCGATCGCGTTTGATCGGACGGTGCCCGTTGCGCCACGTGGCAGCCAGAAGGGAGAGAGGAGACGCGCGTGCGGAGCGCGTGCCTTGAAGGCACGCGCGACGCACGTGCGTCTATTAATTATTTTTTTATTTTTTTATTTTTTAAATTTAATTTTTTTATATATTTTTTTAATTAAAAACGATATAATAATGCCAAAAATAGCTGACACGTGGCGGCACCAGGTGCGGCCACGTGTCAGCACCACAAAATTCGAAATTAAAACATTTTGTAAAATCGATAAAAAATAGTAAAGGACCTCGGATCGAAAAAGTTTCTTCACGAAAATTGCTCGCCTCGATGAGATCTACAACTTTCATGAAGACATCAAAACCAAAATCGATCATTTGCACAAAGTGAATTTTTGGGGTATCCCATGTACATAGAATACCTTGATTTTTGGGTTTTATAATTTTTTTGTCATTTTTAAACAAGATAAAAATCTGGAAAAATAAGGAAAAATCAAAGATAAATAAAAGACACTTAATTCTAATTTTTTTGGATTTTTATTGATTAAGAAAATATATACATAAAATACAAGGTCAAAACCGCGAAAATATACAATGTACAAAAGAGGCCCAAAACCCAACTTTCACATATGAGCTCCGATTCACTTGAACTTGGTCTTGTTTTAAAGGTAATTGAATGCACATTAGTTCACAAGTGAGTAGGATTAAATCGGACACTGGATGGAGAAGATATGTGGCTTTTAGTCTGAAAATCTTGAAATTAGGGTTTGGGTTTTTGGTCCACTTATTTGGGTTAGTTATTTTTTTGTATTTTTCCTTTATTCTTGTTAATGATATGTACACAGTGGAAGTGGTTTTGAGTTATTCGGAGTTAGCATGAATGTGTTAAAAATCCGGGAAGTTAGGCTTATTTACAGGAAATTTTGGCTTGGATTTTTGGCTTCTTATTTTGTGCAGATTTTTGTGCTAAAATGCAATTCTTATGGAAATATGCATGAATGCTAATTATGCAAAATAGATGCAAGAATGCTGTTGATTTTTAGGGATTTGAGCTTAATAAATGAGATTTAGAGTGATGAATACGAGATTCATCATCCCCCTATACTTAAACCATGCTCGTCCCTGAGCATTAAAAAGAAATGCCATGAGGTGAAATGAGATTGGGTTCCATACCAAGACCATGAGTTGAAGGTGAAAGTAAGCCTAAACTCAACCTTTGGATTATTTGTGTGTCGGAACTTCTGTGAGACTTAGGATTTTAAAATCAACAGCCCTCAAGTTCTACACATTATTGCTACAGTTTCGGCTTAAAAGTCATCTTAGATCAATCATCTTCCCAAAGTATACTCTTTGAACATTGAATAACCGACTCTTGTGTGTGAAATATTTTAGCTCTTCCCACCCAGAATGTCGGACTACCGCGCAAGCCTCCTCTCCAATAACTCGTCCTCGGGGAGTCAGGTATTTCCTTCTAAGGCCTGTCGCGTTGTGTTCACAATCGAATTGGGGGGAGAAGATAGAAGAATGAGAAAAGAACTGGAGGGTGGCCAGTGTAGTCACCTCTCCTTGTGAAGATGGCCAGTGTAGCCGAGTCTCCACCAAGATCTGCAGGTTTCTGGAAGCTTGGACCTTTTTGGTCAGATTTTATTTGGTAGTTGCTTCTTTGTATTTGGAATTTTTGGTGGTTCTGCTTGGATCTTGTTGTGCCCCTACGGATATAGAATCTTTTGTTTCCGTACATTTTTTGGGGTCTTAGAAATGATTGTGCCCAGCCGTCCATCCCTTTTTCGAAGCTTTATTTCAACCCGTACTCCGGTCTTTAGATTTCCACGCTACCAGAAAAGAAACTCACACAGTCTTCCAACATCCCGTCTGAGTTGAGCTAAGTGCATAGTGCGAGAGTACAAATTAATCCCTATTCCAGAGTTGTACCCAGAATGAAGAGACCAGGTTAGACACTAAGAGTCAAACGTTGTACACTGTCATGTGGAACTCAAAGAATTAAGTCAAAGACCTGAAGACTCTAAAATTCTATTTCTCGGTGAAGTTCCTCTGAAAATTAGGTGGATTAAGGTTAAGTCCAGACTACTCTCGGTTTCAGCTCATAACTCGGTTCAGAACCCAAAGACTTTTCACATATGCACATGCGATGCGAGTGTGTGAAATACAGACACATTTTTTTGTTTTTGATTTTTTTTGTTTGTTTTTTTTTGTTTTTGTTGTTTTTTTTTAATGCAAAAAATGAATAAGAAGCCATTTTTTTTTCAAAAAATTTTGGGCAAAGTCAGTGTTAGTAGCAAAACTTCTTTTCTTTCTTTTTCTTTTTTTATACCCATCCCGTAAATACATATAGACTTACGCGCAAGTACGAGGTATGGCTAAAATATATACAAAGTATATATACAGACCCCCCTATACTTAGCGAGTGCTGTGTCCTCAGAGCACAAGAAGCGTAAAGAAGACATAGCCCGGGCTAAGCGTAAGAGAGTGAAAAAGAAAAGGATTTACAAAAATCGCCCCCCTATACTTAGACTGTGAATAGTCTAAGTATAGAAGAAGAGCGGAAAAGAAAAGAAAAAGAAAAAGAAGTGGTCAGGGTATGTGAATGAGGAGGGTATATATAGGTGGGTGGCGGTTCCCCCTATACTTAGGCTCTGGTCAGCCTAAGTATAGAAGAAGGGTGGAAGCGAGTTGATCTGGAAGAATATGATATGGGAAATGGAATATACAGATGGCATCGGTTCCCCCCTATACTTAGGCCTTGGCCTAAGTAGAGGAAGAAGCTGTACAAGGAGACCGATGTGGTCGGGAGGGAGGGTGGGTAGCCGATGATTAAGGCGGTTTACGGCTGATCTTCTTGTGAGCCTGCGGTGGGAGATCGTAATGAGTTGGAGATGAGACATGTGATTCCCAACTATTATCAGTGTCATCCTCAGAAGTATCATGATGGATAGTAGATGAAATATTTGAGTCAGATGAAAAGTAACCATCATCAGAGTTATCCTCAGAGGAATAGTATTTGAAAGTGGACACACTCCATATGTTCATGTCTTTTTGTTTCTTCAATTATTTCCTCAAAATTCGTTCCTTTTTAAGATCAATCAGTTTGTCCTCCGATGAATATTCAGATGCTCCAGTCTCAGTCAGTTCATAAGAAATAATTCCAGTGTACTTGTGAAAGGTAGGAGCATCAGCTTTGGATGAGTAATAATTAGGAACAGGAGTTGTCCAACGAGAATCAAATTTTGGATCCTTGCGAAGATATGGCTTTAGAGATGCTGAACAGACTTCACTCATGTAGACTACCTTTTTCGGACCTGATGAGGGATCATCAACCGATTCCTCTTCCGAAAGATCAAAGGTGACTTTCTTTTTCTTGTTTCTTGAAGATGTCGGTTCACTTGAGTACCTAGATGAATAGCCATTAAAATTCTTCTCCTTGGTCGGTGTTTGGGCTACGTGTTCATTCTTTGTTTCCTGAATGTTGGTGCACTCTTGATTTGGGAGGATTTGGTCAAGATAATCAGAGTAGGTTGCTCCGGGGTGCGACCATGCAAATGTCTCAGGATCGTAGTAGAAGGATTTGTCTATGTTGAAATCTACGGGAATTGAGATACCGTGGAGAGTCTCTAAACCAATAGTCTCATTAACAAACGCAATCTCAGGTGTAGCAGCGGGGTAGGGCTCTTCTACCGTTTCATGGTTGCGGTTGTTGGGGACTTCGTGGGTTACCTCAGAAAATTGTGGTTCCTCAAAGACTGTATCAGATCGTAGTGATTCCAATGCCGTAAAATTTATTTCCCGAGTCTCACAATCGATACTCGCCTTGGCCAATGCCAAGAATGGTTTTCCGAGAATGATTGGAGACTGGGTGAATTCTCCTTGATGCTCAATATCAATGATCGTGAATTCTACCTTGAGCGAAGCATCTTGGAATTTCATGATGACAGAAATGGTTCCTCTCGGCCTTTTTATCGATCGGTCTGCCAATTGAACAATCTCTCGTATCTTCTGAATTGGCCCGAGTTTGAGTTCCTGAAATACAGAGGTCGGGAGGATATTGATCGGTGAATCGTCATCAATACGAGCATGTGTGAAAATTGTGTCTTTGATTTCGCAGTCAAATCTAGGCAACCGCTTCACTATGCGGCTCTTGGTTTTTCTCCTCAACACCAAGGAGGAGGCCATTGACAAGATATGTCTTTCAGTTTTTGTTCTATTTCTTCCTGACTTTTTGATGATTAATCTGTCCATTAGAAATTTCTTAAGGTCAGGGAAGTGTTCAATGGCCTTTATAATGGGAAGTTCAAAAATCAAGTATTTTTCCAGTGCTTCCCGTAAAGCAGGATCCAAATTTCTCAGATCTTCTTCAGATTTCAATTTTTATGAGATTTTCTGGATTTTCAAATTTTTTTGTATTTTCTGTGTGGTGTGGTGATGTGGTGTCGTTCATAGATGAGAAGGGGCCTTGATATTCAGAATTTGGTTCAGAGGCATAGTCATTCCTAGGGGGATAATGAGCAGAAGTTTTGATATTAGAGTCATCCCTAGGTCTTTGAATATCCTCAAAATTTTCATCATGGAATCCAATCATTTCCTCATTTAGTTTTACACCCGATCCACCATAGAATGAGATTACTCCGTCGGCAAATTTTTGAAATTTGTCCTCCATCAATTCGAATCTTGTTTTTATCCTCGAAACATTATCCTCACAATTTTGTTCATGATCAACCACAGGAGCACTCGGATTTTGTTCAATAATTTTGTCTTCCATTTTTCTGTACATGCGGAGAGGAGAATTTCTTGGGATATCCATTATATGATCATTTCTTGAAAATTTCTCCTCAAAATTTATGGAAGGAGGCAGCTCATATGGTACAGGCATGTGTGTTTGATCTGAGTAGAGTTCGGTCCTTTGATCATGTTTGGTCAGCTCTTGATATTGTGGAGTCGGCATACAGGGTTTATATGTGTCTAGGAGTTCAGTCCAGTCCTCTGTATGAGTATCATGTCTAACAAAGGGTCTGTCATGGTCAATCCAATGATGATGATCATTAAGCGCATGTCTTTCCATCTGGGTTTGGGTTCTCTGCCAGTCATGGGATTTAAAGAAATGTTGATCTTGAAATGTTTCATTGGCGAGAGAGTGAGAATAAGACGGTTCAGTCCAAGATGGTGTGGTTGGATGATTTGAGAAAGGATTTAATGAGGTCGAAGTCATCTGCGGTTGAAAGCTTCCCACAAATGTTGGAGGATTAAACGAAGAGGAAGTAGTGGATTTGGGCCAAACCGACATAGATTTGTTTTCATAGTGGTGTTCGGTCATTTTTGAAGGAGTTGAGAGAAATGATGGGTTGGATCTGAAATTTGGAAAAATTTCCATGATGAGATTAAAATAAAGGGATGGGAGAGATGATTGTATGGGACAGAAAATTTTATCAAATGTGCGGCTATTGATCTTTGATATCGATTCACGCACACCAATACAAACACAAATCAAACCCTGGGTTCACCAACTCACACAATGAAGCCGTAAAAGTTCGGCTATTATCTTTTCAATTTTAGTTGGTGATAAATTCAATCTTGCAAACCGTTTAGACGAGTTGTTTAGGTTTGGAGCTGGGCTCTATCCTAGTGTGCGTTTCTCTCCTCGCTGCAAGATAAATCAAACAATATCGGGGTTGCTCTCCCGCAAAAATTCTTGATTTTATGGGTTATTTGAGATCAGATATATTTAGCAGTCCCGATTTTAATGAGGTGATCACTGAAAAATTAGATGAGCACAAATACACGTCTACCGTCCAGTCCCAATTTCCTTTAAATTATGTTATAAAACAAGAGAGAGGAATTCGAGAAAAGCCGATGCACGCGGAAAACTATGATGAATGCTCAGTCAGAAGACTTACAGTGAATCCTCGCAATCTCCATGTGGGATGCTAGACAGAATTTAAAAATTATTCTAAATGAAATGCAAGCTGATGGAAAACCGCACCTAAGCAGAAAGTTCTATTAGCGGGAAGAATTGATTTAAATTTGGCTAAGTTGAACGATCTATGTGCGTCTCAATTAAAGTGCAGTGTGGCCTAAGATCCTACGAGCACAATCAAAAATTAAATTTCTCTGAGAGTCGTATGTGCAGGTCTATCCTATTCGCCACTCAAGTCGGGCCCCACCCTCGCCGGAGAGTGAAACAGGCCACGACACACCACAGAATAAAGTTTAGAGGTCTTTTACACACGCGAGAGTCCAAACGGACACCGCTGTAAAATTGCAGAAATTAAAAGTGCAGAAATTAAAAACCTAGACTCTACTCTCTCTCACGACTCGACTCGATCTTAAATTAATTGCGGTTTTTGGTGAAGTTGCGTCGGTTATTGAAAACCGCTCCACGTACAAGGTACCTCGCAAAAAAAAAATAAGAGAGAAAATGTAAGAGAGTGACTCAAAAATAATATGAAAAATAAATGCTGAAAATAAATTGCAGAAAAAAAATGGAATTTACAATGAAAAATTCGGGGGTCAGACTACCCGAATGCGGAAAACCGAATAAAAAATTTTTAGACAAAAAATCTAAGCCGTTTGCCTCCCCGGCAACGGCGCCATCTGACGGATCCGAAAATGCGGCTTTTAAAAAGTTGTTTTTATTGTGTTGTGCGTTGTAGGCGGCACTCGGAAACGATCAAGAAAATACCACAAATGATTTATTTAATTTTTAATATCGTGGTCTTATGTTTATTTTACTTGGGCAAGTCCCAAGGTCGACCACAAGGAGGCAAAGGAACAACCTAGAATTAAATCTATCAAAGTTCGTGTTCGGTTTTTGAGGCGGTCTTTTTTTGGAATTTTAAATGCAATAAAGGGTGCAAAATGCAAATTTGGCCTTATTTTAGGGACTAAAATGTAAATTACATTCAAATGATGTCCGAAAAATACGAAACTTGGCCACAATGTAAACTATAATGAAATGGATGCACTATAATTTTTTTGGAATTTTTGGATGCAATATGAATTTTTTATGGATTTTAAATGCAAGTCAAATGATTTTTAATATTTAATTTTAATAAATAGCAAACCTACTTATTTTCAAGGATCAAAATTATCTGAGATCTACCACTAGGTGACGGATATCAGAAAAATCCTAAACCTCGAAAATGTGGGGTTTAATACCTATTAAAAAATAAATACTAAAATGTGCTAAATGATTTTTACAGGATAAAATATGCATGCAAATGCAAATCTTTTTGGGCACAATGTTAAGAATAATCAACTCTACAAGATGTGATTTTTCGAGAATTTTTAGAGCAACGGTTAGTCACTTATCTATTTCAGAGCAGAAAATGGGTAAAATATGCCAATTTTCACAAAACAATTATTTATTAATTAACCGTCCGTCACAAAAATACCCACCACGTGTCAAACAGTAGAGAATTAATTAACAAACATCATGCAATTTTTTGGATTGATAAAATAATGTAGAGAGAAGGTTCGAAACTCAGGGGGAACACAGGGGTACGAGTGCAATATAAATATCAATATAAAATGCAACTGGGGGGTTTGTTCGTAATTAGCTATACCCGTGGGGGTATTTATGCAAAATGTCCAAGGGGCACGTGCTGCGCACGTGCCCTTTAGAAGGCTGGACACGCGCGCAAATAGAGGAAGTCCAGGGGGGTCTCTGCAATTTACCTAGCGGGTCACGTGCAGATCACGTGACCCCTGGGGATGAAGAAGTGTCGTTCCCCGCGCACGTGCCTCGCACGTGCCGGGGCCTCGGGCTTCGAGCCCGGCCTGCGGCTGAGGCGGTAGTGGCGTAGGGGGTCTTCACGGCCGAGGAGGTTGGCGGAGGCGTCGCCGAGTGTGCCCGAGACATGGCGTGACCGTCGAGGGCGCTGGCGGCGTGGTGGTCGGAGCGTCTGAGGTTGCGGCGAAGGAGATCGGTAGTGCAGATAGGTGAGATCCTTCGGGGCAATGGTCGATGTTGTAGCAGCTGGAGCGTCGTTGACGAAGGTGGTAATGGTCGAAGAAGACGAAATCGAGGCGTTGATGAAGGTGCGGCGGTTGTCGTAGCGTAGGCGATATCGGTGGTCGGAGAGGCGTTGCGGAGTCGGTGGCGGCGTTTGGAGGCGGAGTTGGTGAAGCGTCGTTGGTGCTGGAGCGAAGCCGGAGGAGAATGAAGGCGAACGTTGGCTCGACGCCAAGGCGGAGCTGGAGCTTGCGCGCAGAGGAGCGGTGGCGGCGAAGGTGCACTGAGGATGGTGGTGTTCGGCGAAGAAGAAGTCGAGGCGGACGGCGTTGTTGTCGAGGCGGAGACGGTTTCATTGGCTCTACGCAAGAGGCGGAGCAGAGCATATGCTTGGAGGAGGAGCTCGGCTGCGGCGGCGTCGGGGAAGCCAACCGGATCTCGTCGACGAGGGTTGCGGCCTGGTGCTGTCACCACCAGCCTCAACTGTGCAAATCGGCGGATGAAGGAACCTCTGGGGTGGCGCGGTTCTTAAATAGGAGAAGGGGGCGTTCGCCGGAGATGGAAGGAGGGGGGTTGATTGAAGGCGGCGAGATCTGGGAGTGATCCGGCGACAGCGAAATCGCGGGGAATGGATTGGATCGACGAGATTCGGGGGAAGGGGATCTGCGGCGGGGCGGAATTGGCGAGATTCGCGGGCGGCGGAGGCTGATTAGGAAGGGGAGGGGGGCGGAGGAGGACGACGCACAGGCGCCGTCCGATCGCGTTTGATCGGACGGTGCCCGTTGCGCCACGTGGCAGCCAGAAGGGAGAGAGGGGACGCGCGTGCGGAGCGCGTGCCTTGAAGGCACGCGCGACGCACGTGCGTCTATTAATTATTTTTTTATTTTTTTATTTTTTTTAATTTAATTTTTTTTATATATTTTTTTAATTAAAAACGATATAATAATGCCAAAAATAGCTGACACGTGGCGGCACCAGGTGCTGCCACGTGTCAGCACCACAAAATTCGAAATTAAAACATTTTGTAAAATCGATAAAAAATAGTAAACGACCTCGGATCGAAAAAGTTTCTTCACGAAAATTGCTCGTCTCGATGAGATCTACAACTTTCATGAAGACATCAAAACCAAAATCGATCATTTGCACAAAGTGAATTTTTGGGGTATCCCATGTACATAGAATACCTTGATTTTTGGGTTTTATAATTTTTTTGTCATTTTTAAACAAGATAAAAATCTGGAAAAATAAGGAAAAATCAAAGATAAATAAAAGACACTTAATTCTATTTTTTTTGGATTTTTATTGATTAAGAAAATATATACATAAAATACAAGGTCAAAACCGCGAAAATATACAATGTACAAAAGAGGCCCAAAACCCAACTTTCACATATGAGCTCCGATTCACTTGAACTTGGTCTTGTTTTAAAGGTAATTGAATGCACATTAGTTCACAAGTGAGTAGGATTAAATCGGACATTGGATGGAGAAGATATGTGGCTTTTAGTCCGAAAATCTTGAAATTAGGGTTTGGGTTTTTGGTCCACTTATTTGGGTTAGTTATTTTTTTTGTATTTTTCCTTTATTCTTGTTAATGATATGTACATAGTGGAAGTGGTTTTGAGTTATTCGGAGTTAGCATGAATGTGTTAAAAATCCGAGAAGTTAGGCTTATTTACAGGAAATTTTGGCTTGGATTTTTGGCTTCTTATTTTGTGCAGATTTTTGTGCTAAAATGCAATTCTTATGGAAATATGCATGAATGCTAATTATGCAAAATAGATGCAAGAATGCTGTTGATTTTTAGGGATTTGAGCTTAATAAATGAGATTTAGAGTGATGAATACGAGATTCATCACCCCACCAGTGGGTAAATTACATCCGGGCCCCTCAAACTTTTATAAATTACAGATAAGTCCTTCCAGGGACCTCTTTGCAATAAAAACTTTGTTTTATTTACATTTTAGTCCATGGAATTTCATTTTAGCACATCTTTTTCATACGAACTCCGTTTTCAACATATAATATGTCATTTTGAAGCTATTTTCATGCGTGAGGAATACATCTTCTCCATATGCAATCCGGTCCTTCAAAGAAAAGGAACGAATCTTCCCATGCTTCGAGCCTCATCTGCCCTCTCGCCGGTGATTGTGGCCAAGATTTTGGTGAGATCCAGGACTTCAAGAACCCCTGTTGTAGCCTCTTAGCGAGCTGATTAGCTCGTCGCCCTCCGACGACTCGAGTCATGCCTGGAGTCCCCCCCCCTTTCTAGGTCACTTCCATCTTCTTCTTCCTCCCCGCTCCGGTCAGCTCCACCACTTCTATCGCGGAGGGCGAGGGCGGCCGCTTGCTTGCTGGGAGAGAGGGCGGAGCCCGGCAAGGGTCATCTATCTGCAAATAGTTAGGCCAAAAATCGGGGGGGGGGGGGGGGCAAAGAAGGACGTGCACGACGATGGGGGAGGGTTCCCAGCATGTGCAAGGCCGGCGATAGAAGCGGTGGAGCTGACCGGAGCGGGGAGGAAGAAGAAGATGGAAGTGACCTGGAAAGAGGGGGGACTCCAGGCGTGACTCGATTCGCCGGAGGACGACAAGCTAAGCAGCTCGCTAAGAGGCTGCAACAGGGCTTCTTGAAGTCCTGGATCTCACCAAAATCTTGGCTGTTGTCATCGGCGAGAGGGCGGATGAAGCTCGAAGCATGGGAAGATCCGTTCCTTTTCTTTGAAGGACCGGATTGCATATGGAGAAGATGTATTCCTCAAGAGGAATACCAAAGTATCCTCAATCTATACCACACCTTAGAGGCAGGAGGACATCGCTCTGGGAAGAGGACCGCTGATAAGATATTGCAATGTGGATTTATTGGCTGACCTTAAAGATGCTTACAATTTTGTCAGGTCGTGCCCCGTCTGTTAGAGAATGGGAGGAACCATTAGCTCCAAGGATGCCATGCCTATGCAACCTGTGATCATCTGTGATGTATTCGATGCATGGGGCATTGACTTTATGGGCCCATTCCCTAATAGTCAAGGATTTGAATATATTCTTCTCGCGGTTGATTATTTATCTAGATGGGTGGAGGCTATCCCTACTCGAGCAGCAGATAGCAAAACTATTTGCAAGTTTTTGAAAAATAATATTATTTCGAGGTTTGGAATTCCAAAAGTTTTAATATCTGATGGAGGAAGCCACTTTGTCAACCGGAAGGTGAAAAAGTTGACTAAGGAATACGACATCGAGCACCGTGTCGCTACTCCTTACCATCCACAATCCAATGGTATGACCGAGGTGTCAAACAGGGAGGTTAAAGGAATTTTACAGAAGCTCGTCTGCCCTGACAGGAAGAACTGGTCCCAACTACTGGACCAGGTTCTATGGGCTTACCGGACGGCTTATAAGACCCCATTGGGCACCTCCCCGTTTCGAATGGTATATGGAAAGCCATGCCATTTGCCCGCAGAACTCGTGCATAAATCAGAATGGGCAATCAAAAAGATTAATTGGAACTGTCACCAAGGAAAGAAGAACCAAGAGATGGATTTGAATGAACTATCTGAAATTCGAAATCATGCTTATGAAAATAGCACCATTTACAAGGACGAGGTAAAGAGATGGCATGACAAGAACATTCGAACCAAGATCTTTGTCCCAGGGCAGAAAGTTTGGCTATTTAATGCAAAATTGAAAATTTTCCAAGGGAAATTGAAATCAAAATGGACGAGACCCTTCATTGTAAGAGAGGTACACAATAATGGTAGTGTTGAGATCTCTGAGGCCGCAAATACCATGCAAACATTTATCGTCAATGGTCAGCTACTCAAACATTTCGTCGAATCCAATGAGAAATTGGTACAAGTTGAACAGATCTCCTTCACTCAGGGCATAGATTTTGACGAAAAAAATTGATCTGCCCAGATAAACCACCTCTCTGAGACCTACATTCTTCTGTATATCCATCTACCCGCTCTCAGTCCCTCGATACTTAGTTTAAGAGGACTGATTTCATTATGTATACTTCGCTTCTTCTCTATCCTTACGAGCTATGTCTACATTCACTTTGTGCCATGAGGGTATAGCTCAAGCTAAGTATAGGGGGTGTTTGTATATATTTTATCTACTTTATCCATAGCTCGTACTTTAATCGTTTTTATCTAACATCAGGGATGGGTACAAGTAGTGTGTATTTCCTATTTTGCAAAAAAACAAAAAAACAAAACAAAAAACAAAAAAAGCAAAAAAAATCATCACTCATGGTCTTGCATTTCATTAAGCATTTCATTCATTCCTTGGTTAATATATTCCTGACACATTCACCATAACTTAAGGCTTGAGGATTTGTGAGGACACTTGTGACACTTGATTTCTGAGATCTTGAGATTCTGAGTTAGCCTGCCTTAGTCATTAGGGTTTTGAACTTAATAATCCACACTTCCCTAGTTTGAAAGATTTGAGCGCTATATTGCACTCTTCATCTCTACCTTCAAAAAGAATATGATCAGCACAATCACTCCCACAACTGCATGATTGATGAGATGAGTTGAGATATCACTTGAGGAACTAGGACTAGAGATTTGAATTTAGACCCGATCTGATGATATTCGAGGATGGGATAAAGTTAATGAAGGCTGCAGAAAACCTGAGAGTCAGCAAAACTCTATCCAGTATGTGAACAAGACTCATATGCTATCTCTTTGATAAATGACCTAAGTGCCAGGGTGTGATGAAACTTAATGAAAATTGTTGATCAGTGTGCGCTAACTTTTGGTAAAAGCAGTGGAGCTAGCCAACAAAAGAAAAGAAAAAGAAATGTCAAAGAAAAGCTCTATCATCCAAAGTCAAATTCCAAATGAGCTTCCACCAATGGCGAGCGCTCCCAAACATTTTCAAAGTATCCACTTGGACCAAGCACAAATTAGGACCAAGGAGTCGGGCTGACACCATAAAAGGGCTTTGCATCGTAAGCGATACAAGTCTGGGTGTCGAAGATATCTTAGATACTCAAAAGAGACACACCCCGGTGTACTCCCAGAAAAACAAGTGCAGACGACTCCAAATTCTCTTGACGGACACATTGATCAACAAAATAAAAATATAATTGTGTTGAGTAATAAGGCACTGAGAGGCACCTTATTCCAATGTAAGGGAGAAAATCAGACACAATCCTATGCCCTCCATCATCTGGCCGTCCATCCACACTTTCAAGCCTGACAAACTAATGAGATGGTTGACTCAAGAAAGAATAGACTTATTCCCTAGTATTGAGGATTAGTTCTAGAGGAGAGTCTCTTGGATTGGAACTTTGGGTGATGTCTCGACTTGACTCTCATGAATGCAGTACACTAAAGCTCATATCCTTATATTATATGTACAAACAGAGAGTCTGAAAATTAGAGAAGTTGGATTCCTTTTAATTAAAGCTTGGTTGAACCCAGAATTTTAGGGTTACTCAAATTAAGGGTCTTCTATGAATTAAGCCTTGAAAATTCACATGCACAGTCAGGGATGTATTCAACTAAGTCATTCATTCATGCTCGGGGACGAGCATGGTCTAAGTATAGAGGTATGATGAATCTCGTATTCATCATGCTAAAATTGGTCATTTAGGCTCTGTTCCCCATCATTCACTTGCATTTAATCATTAATAAAGCATTATTAGCATTCATACGTGTTAATAATATTTGCATTTCATCATGCATAATTGCATTAAAAATCCCAAGTGTAAATTAGCCCAAAAAGCCGCTAACTTCTCTTATTTTTAGTTAATTCGTCCTAACTCCGATTGACCCCAAACCATCTCCATTGTGTAGATATTACTAACCTTACTAGATAAAAAATACAAAAAAATTACTATCTCCAATAAGTGTCAAATAATCAAAGTCTAATTTCACATCTGAAAGACTAAAATGACCGTATCTCCCACACATACAATGTCCTATTTTGGTCTACTCACTTTTATTTTTACTCCATTTTCAAATACCTTCAAAACAAGACCAATTTCATAAAATTCGGGGTTCATATGAGAAAGTTGGGTTTTTGGCCTCTTTTGCGCATTTTAACTTTTTGTTATTTTTGACCTGAGTTTTTATGTACTTAATTAACCCTTTTAATTTTATTTCTTTTTCATTTGTATTCTTTGATGAAAGTTTTATTAAGCTACGTAAAAATCCAAATCCAGATCAAAACTGAAATCAAATAAATTGACCAAGTTCAAGTGTCTGTTGTCGGTTTGTACAAAAGTTGTGTGTTTCTTACTTCTATTTTATTTTCCTATTTTCTTATGTATTAAAAATCCAAAAAAACTAGATTAGTGTGTAATTAATTTTCTTGTATTTTATCGTATTTTTTCTATATTTTTTATCCTCTCTAAAACCATCAAAAAATACAAAACCCCAAAAATCAGGTTTTCTATACACATGGAGAACCACCAAAAATATCACTTCTCACAGATGACCTCTTTTGCTCCTGGGTCCTTCATGAAAGTTGTAGATCTCGATGAGACGAACAAGTTTCGTAAGGAAATTTTTCAATTCGAGGTTTCCTGCTATTTCTTTTCTATTTTTCTTTACCCTTGAATTTTGAATTTTTTTGGGTTCCACGTGGCAGCCCTAAGGCGTGCCACGTGGCACCCCTAAGGCATGCCACCTGGCACCCCTCTTCTTCTTCTCTCTCCAGCCCGTTGATTTAGCCAAAAATTCACGGGGTCTAAATAGTGTCTCACACAAAGCGGAGACAACAGTGTCGCTGCTGCGATCCGCAATGAATCCTGGACTAAAATCAACAATTAACCCACACTATAAATATCAAGAAATGACAAGCAAATGTGAAGTTAAAATTTATTTTTAACTCTACATAAATGATGTGTAGAAGCAAGTACGTAGAGAGTTCGAACACAGGGAGCAAGGCAGGATAGATCAACAAGTGTGTGTGTGTGTGTGTGTGTGTGAAAGTGATGTGTTTGTCTACATTATGCAATGCAAATATTTTTGTGGGTTTTTAATTTTTAATTTTTTAAATTTACTTTTTAATTTTGTATTTTAATTTTCTGATTTTATATTTTCTTTTATATTTTAGATATTTTTTATTTTCTTTTTCAATATTAGAATATATAAAGACTATAAGAAAAGGGGTGATAAAATATTTATAAAAATAGGGGAAAATAGTCAAAAATTAGAAAATAAAATCTTTTTGGTCTTTTTATAATTTTTTTACTTTTTTTGTGATTTTTGGGTATTTTTTAAAATCTTTTTGGTATTTTTAGAAGCTAAAATAAAGAAAACAGTGAGTTAATGTTCTGGACGCAATTAAAATGGGAAGGTAAAATATCAAATAATCTCAAAATTTTCTCAAATTAATTTTAAAATAAAGATAATAAAAAGGGGAACCTACATGAGCTGAGTTTGCACTTTTTTTATTTTTCTAGGATTTTTTAGATTTTTTTTGAAGTTTTAAGGTTTTTTCTAATTTTTAAGGTTTTTCCTTTGAAATTTTTAGTGATTTTTGGACTGACACTAAAATAGGAAATACACTGTAGGTGATTTTTTTGGAATTTACCTAGGTGTTTTAATATTTTTTTGGTATTTTCTAGGCTAGACAGTAGCTAAAATGCATGTTTTTGATTTTTAATAAATATAAAATTGCAATAAAAGTCAAATGCAAAAATATGGCGTTAAGCTACTATGCGATAGGGACCTAAGTTGATTTTTGTGGAATTTTTAGGGTTTTAATGATGCAAGAAATAAATAAGACAAGCACACAAAAATGCTAAGCCTAGCAGGGATATATATGTAAATAGGCAAAGTAACAGGGCACGCATGCAATTTTCCAACAAAATATACACTAAAAAATAATTTACTGGACTAAATAGCAATCACAAAACCCGCAAGCCCTTCCTCGCAAAATCACCAAGACCACGTGCCAGAGCACGCGCCCTAGTTAGGGATATACGTGTAATATGGAAAATGTCAGGGGCTAAATCACAAAATGTCCAAAAATATATACTGCAAATACAAAATCCTGGACTGATTACAAATACTAAAATGTCCGAGGGTCTTTATGCAAAATGGCCATGCACCTCACGCGTGAGATGACGTGGCCGAGGACCTGATTGTAAATAAGAGAAAGTGTGGGGGCCTCTACGCAAATATTACAACGATATTTTACTGCAGATAAATGTTTATAGACTAAATATGAAACATAAAAAGGCGCGAGGGTTTAGACAAAAAATACCCTCGCTAGGCGGATCGGACGGCTGTGAGCCGTCCACTTGACGCGTGGCGCGTGGTGGATGCGCGATACCCCTTCGGATGGACGGGTGAGATTAGACCTCCCCCTGAGGATCGAACGGTGGTGCGTGGGGAAGATCTAACGGCGGAGAGTGAGACTGGGGCTGTGGCTTGATCCGACGGCAGATAGCCGTGTTGGAAGAACAGGGAAGAAGGTCCGCCGCAGCGAACCTCCTCCGACGATTACGCCCTCCTCCGTCGGGATTTGACGCTCCAAAATGCCTCCAGCTGCTCCTGCGAGGTTCCACTCTACGCCGGGGGTCTCAAAATGCGGCGAGGGACACCAGGGCTCCTCCGTGACGTCGAAGAATGAGGAGGGGCCCAGGTATCTCCGACGAGGTCAAAATCGACCCCAGGTGCTCTTCGCGCTCCAAATACCTGCAGGAAACGTTAAAGAGGTCGAGGGCAAAATGCATCGACCTCATGTTGCTCTCAAGAAAGGGGTGAACGGCGATGTGGATACTTGCCGAAGCTTGCTCCGGCGAGGGGAATCGATTTAGCGAATCGATGGGAGATTGGACCCGAAAAGAGTACCTAAGAGATCCTAGGACTACAAAGAGTGAAATGGGAACGAAAATGAAGGAAATGAACACCTCAAGGGGGGTACCCGAGGTTGAAATACCTCGACGGGAAGGTCACCGGAGGTGGGGGTGGAACACGCCTTGATCGTGGTCGATCCGCCTCCTTGAAGAAGGGAACTTGGAGATGTCACCTCCAGGAAGTTCGAGCAAGGCCAGGGGGGGGGGGAATCTGGATGAATTGCGGTTCAAAATTCAAAGGAAGGAGAAGGTTGGTTTTTGTATGGTTGACCGACGGGTCTCAAAGATCGAGCCGTATCGATCAAATCTTCGATCCAATCCCCGATGTAATCACTAGGCGAGTATGCTCTAATATCGGGGAGAAAAAGTCCTTTAGGATGCATCATGAAAGGATGTAAAGATTTACCTCGAAAAAAGGATGAACATGGGTCAAAACCCATTCTGACACAGCCACATGGGGCGGGTCAGAGAGTTGACCTGAGGTCAACTCTCGGACCCTCCTAGTTGGTCCACGTGGACCAACCAGGAAAACCCCTGGAAAAACATTTTATTAATTCAATTAAAAATAGAAAATGATCGAATTAAATTCTGCTTATTAAATAAAAATATTTATTATTTTATGTAGTATTTTATTCTGATTTTTAATTATTTTTATGGGATATATTTTTACAAGTTTATTATTATACCCCTCATAGGTATATTACATATATATTTTATTAATTAATTTTTATTTTGGTATTTTTAATTTCTTTAATTCTGTTTATTATTTTATAAAATTATAAAATACTTTTATATACTTTTTTATATTTTTATTTTATTTTTCTGAAGTATTTTATGTATTTAATAAAATATAAGTATAGTTTATATAGGTATGTATATAGGTATGATACCTATGAATGAAATATACAAGTATTTTTATTTTGAGTTTTATTTAGGTTTTTATTCTGATTTTAATGTATAAATATATTATAAGTAATATTTACAAAATTATAAAAATATAAAATTACAAAAATAATGAATAAATAATAAATTGAAAATTTTAATCTGTACAAGTATACAATGTGTGTCCAAAACTTAACTTTCAAACCGTAGCTCCGCCAAATGCGAAACCATCGCCATTAAATAGCTTATTTTTAACTATATACAATTAAAGGTGAATTTACTGCATTTGGAGTTTTCATTTGTGAGATACGGGTCTGGGAAGTTGGGATTCTGGATTTTTATTCAGACCATAACTTTTTATCTGTATATTATTTTTCAGTGAAATCAATTTTGTCTTTTTCTTTATTTAATTATCTACAACTTTCATGTACAAAGTTTCTTTATTTGATGTATAAAAAGTGGAACCAAAAATAGGTCCCAAAATGAATAAAGAATTAATGGAATGAATAGGTATTTATATTGTATTTGACCCTTATCTCCCCCTACTTTATTCCTTGTCGACCTATTCATCAAGATGACTAGGTCTCGGGGTTTCGGGTCATAAAATATTTACAATATTTTATTCTTTTTCTTTTCTTTTATTTATTTTATAATTTTGGCTTTAATTACAGTATTTTATACACTATTTACATATACATGCATGAATGCTAATATGCTCTTTTTAATGCTATTTACAGGCATTTGCCATGGTTTTTGAGGCCAAAATGATAGAATAAAGATGATGAAATGTGAATTTATCATCCCCCTATACTTTACCTTTGCTAGTCCCTAACAAACACTTATGTAATAAGTGCAAAACGAAAAAGAAAGAAAAGAAAAAGAAGAACTTGGATTAAATTTGATTATCAAACTTGTCTTCACAAAATCAAAGTTTGGAGCTTAAGTCGGACCTTTGTAGTTTTAGTGCGGGCAGAACCTTAATGAGACAGTCCTTGAAAATCCCAAAACTCTGCCCAAGTCTCCTCAATAGCCAGGTCAGAAATACTTCAATTCATATGCAAACTCTTACGACTATGAGTCTGACTCGTACAATGTAAGTGATGGTGGCTCTCCCCAACTAGAATGACAAAGAAACTGACTTCTCCAGTACGACAACCCAATGGTTCCCCAATCCAATAACTCCATCCTCGAGGAGCGGGGTATTCCCTTCTAAGTTCAAGTGGCAACCAACTCAAGAGGAGGGGGTGAAGAGAAGAATGGACGATAGCCAGTGTAGCTACCTATCCTGGGATGCAAGACCAGTGTAGTCAAGTCATCCAGCTGCAGGCTCACATATTTGACTTTGGAACTCAAGCTTGCTTATTGGCTTTACACATTTGTACATACTTTGCAAGCTTTTTATTTTTGTACAGGCCTGAACCCCTTTTTTTTAATACTACATACAACAGCATTTACATAAGGAGTTTTTCCTCTTGAGCCAGTAGACTATCCCTCTTTTGAAGCTTTATCGCAACCCACATCCTCCTGTCTTTAGACTTCCTAATCACTGGACGGGTTGGGGTGCACTTCCCTCCCTAGAGGAGGACAAATGTTTCCACTTGTGTGCGTCTCATAGCGGTAAATCCAATCCCCTCACCACCCCAACTGAGTTGAGCCATGTGAAAGGGGCAGGTATCCAAGTTAGGTCAGTATCAACAAGAGTTGTGCGTGTGCTCCGAAATACTCTACTTAGGCAGTCAAGAATCCATTGAACCAAGTCTCGTGATCCTCAAAGAATTAAGTCAACTAGACCTGAAGTACCTCAAAATCAGTTCCTATAAGGTTCCTGTTATTAGGTAGATTTTAAGGTCCAATCAAGCTCCAATCTCCGGATTTTATTTAGACTTGTTCAACTATCAAACTCAATCCAAAAAATGCTAATGCGACGCAAATGATATGCAGAATGCAGAAAATATTTTTGTGATGCAATTTTCAAAGGTTTTGAAATTTTTGTGGATTTTTGAACAGATGATGATGATGATGCATATGCAAATGGATTTTTTTGTATTTTTAAAAGAGATTTTTCAAATGTTTTTGGATTTTAATTTTGCAAATGTTTTGGAATTTTTTAAAACAAGAAGTTTTTTTTGGCTGAAAACTAGGTGAAAAATATTTACACGGGAGTGCTTCTTATATATACAAGAAGTGGATTTTAAGAATTCACAAGGGTAAGTGATCAATTTTATAAATATATAATGGATTTTGGTGTGATGAAGTTATTCCTCAAACTTATTTGACACATGTTTTTCAAACATTTTTGAAAACTATAGTCCAAAATAATTTTTTCAAACAATTTTACAAACATGTACACACATTTGAAAATTATTTTGCAAAGGTTTTCAAACATTATATGTAGTTTTTTTCAAAATATTTTTGCAACCATTTTTCAAACCATTTGCAAATCATTTTTCAAACATTTTATTTCACACAAAGAAAATAAATTTTACAAACCACACATTCTACACATGTTGAAAACATGTAACAAAACATTTTCAAAATAGTTTTCAATAGATTTTCACAAAAATTTTCAAACTATTTTTCAAACATTTTGCAAAAAATATTTTCGCCTGATTTATTAGTCAGTATTTACAAAAAGAATTTGAGGAACAAAACACCTTTTTATTACTGGTTTTTAATGAATTTTAAAGAATTATTAGCCATATTTATTAAGAAAATACGAAAGTACGAGTTATGGCTAAAGTATATATGTAGTATATACGACCCCCCTATACTTAGCTTGAGCTATGTCCTCATAAATCGGAGAGAAAAGAGAAGACATAACTCGTACTAAGTATAGGCAAATCTAAAGAATAAATGAATGAATCAATCAATGGGAAGTTGACCGTCCCCCCTATATTTAGGATCAAATAATCCTAAGTATAGCATACTGTAGACAACACAGGGAGGGTCAAGGGTGGGAATGAACAGATCGTACTCAGATTGTCTCCCCCTATACTTAGGGTAAGATATCCCTAAGTATAGACAAGAAGAGGAGACAATGGAGAGGATCAAAAAGAATTGAAGAAACTCGGGGTGCACACCCCCCCTATACTTAGGACAAAGTACATCCTAAGTATGGAAAACTGTCTACAAGGGCGGTACCTTTTTGATAGATAAAGAAAATAGAAAAGGAAAAGAAGAAAATAAATCAACATATGAAAGAGTGATATAGACAGATGGATCTGTACAGCGGAAGATGGAATTGATCACCATATATGAGATGCAGATGGTATGAGTCAAAGAACACATCTCATACCAGAAGAATGGGGGCAATGTCAGCGGTCAGTGGATCATGATCTAGATATAGTTTCAGGCGCTGACCGTTGACACGGAAGGTAGAGGAAGATGACGGTTCGGATATGTCAATACTGCCATTGTCATGTACCTTCCTGACCACATAAGGACCTTTCCACTTGCTCTGTAATTTCTCTGGAAATAATTTCAGCCTGGAATCGAACAACCATACACACTGATCTGGCTCAAACTGTTTATGGCTGATGTGAGAATCGTGCCATGTTTTCATATTTTCCTTGTATTGTAGGGTGATGTAAAAGGTTGTATCTCTCAATTCCTCCAGGGCTGCCAACTCTTCTCTCTGCTGATCTCCCATACTCTCGGGATCCAATAATAGCTCAGTTACTGCCCAAAGTGACTTGTGCTTTATTTCCATAGGAAGATGGCACGGCTTGCCATAGATGAGTCGAAAGGGAGATGTCCCCAATGGATTCTTGAAAGAGGTCCGATAGGCCCACAAGACCGAGTCCAAAAGCTGTGACCAATCCTTTCGGTCTGGATGGACAACCTTTTGTAAGATAGTCTTTATCTCCCGGTTCAATACTTCGGCAAGACCATTAGTCTGAGGGTGGTACGGTGTAGCAACACGATGGTCAATAACTCGTCTGCAAGGGCCCTAACCTTGTCATTGATGAAATGAGACCCCCCGTCTGAAATCAAGACTCTAGGTACCCCGAACCGTGAAATGATATTTTTCCTCAAAAATTTGCACACAGTTTTAGCATCTGCGGCTCGGGCGGGGATGGCCTCAACCCATCGACTGACATAATCTACAGCGAGCAAAATGTGCTCGAATCCTTGACTCTTAGGAAATGGGCCCATGAAATCAATCCCCCATGCATCAAAAACCTCACAAAAGTGAATGGGTTGCATGGGAATCATGTCTCTCTGTCCGCAGGTTCCCATCTTCTGACAGTCAGTACATCTCTTCACGAACTCATTTGAATCCTTGAAGAGAGTAGGCCACCATAGGCCGGATTGAAGCACCTTCTGTGCTCCTTTTCCCAGAATGATGTCCTCCTGCCTCAAGCTTGTGGCAGTATGTGAGAACGCTATGCTGCTCTTCTTGAGGAATGCACCTCCTCCAGATACTGTCCCCTCCTTCATGATAAAGGACATGATCCTCCAATGGTAAAGCTTGGCCTTCGCTAGGAAGGTCTCGAGCTTCTGCCTGGGCCAACCTTGCGGGACTGTCTTGGCAACAAGATAGTGCACAATGTCAGCGTACCATGGGAGCGAGGTGATAGCCAAGATCGCCTCATCTGGAAATGTCTCGGTGATAGGTGCGCTGGGTTCAGATTCCTCAAGGTTCTCCAAACGGGAAAGATGATCCGCCACCACATTCTTAACTCCAGGCTTATCCTTAATCTCAATATTAAATTCCTGGAGCAGAAGGATCCATCTGGTAAGGCGTGCTTTGGCATCCTTCTTGGCCATTAAGTACAGGATGGCGGTGTGATCTTTATAAATTGTCACTCTAGATCCGAGAATATAAGATCTGTACTTATCCAAAGCAAAGACTACGGCTAGCATCTCTTTCTCAGTCACAGTATAATTCCGCTGAGCAGCATCCAAAGTCCGGCTGGCGTAGTGAATGGAAAACGACAATCCATTCCTCCTCTGTCCAAGCACAGCCCCAACGGCAAAATCTGAAGCATCCGTCATGATCTCGAATCGGAGAGACCAATCAGGTGGCTGAAGGACAGGAGCCGAAACAACCATACTCTTGAGAGTCTCAAAAGACGCAAGATACTTATTATTGATAATGAACTCGGTGTCTTTCGTCAGCAGATCAGTAAGCGGTCGGGCAATACGTCTAAAGTCCTGAATAAACCATCGGTAGAAACCGACATGCCCCAGAAAAGACTGCATTTGACGCAGATTGGACGGTGGATTGAGTTTTCTAATGATATCCACCTTAGCCGGATCGACCTCCATGCCCCTGTTGGAGACGATATGACTAAGGACCGTCCCTTGAGTCACCATGAAGTGACTCTTCTCCCAAGACAATACGAGATTGACCTCAATGCAGCGCTGAAGCACACGATCTAGGCAGTCAAGACAAGCATCAAACCCATCGCCATAGACCAAGAAGTCATCCATGAAGACCTCTAAACAGTCACCCACCATGTCCGAGAAAATGGACAACATGCACCTTTGGAATGTCGCCGGGGCGTTACATAGACCAAAGGGCATCCGTCTGAAAGCATAAGTCCCAAACGGACAGGTGAATGTCCATTTCTCCTGGTCTTCGGGCGCAATGGCCACTTGATTATATCTGGAGTACCCATCAAGGAAACAATAATGATTCTTCCCAGCTAGCCTCTCGATTATCTGATTAATGAATGGCAACGGGAAATGATCCTTCTTGGTGGCCTCATTCAATCGTCTGTAGTCCACACAAACCCTCCAAGAAGTGGGTACTCGGGTAGCGATATCGTCTCCAGACTCATTCACAACTGTAGTGATACCCATCTTCTTGGGTACCACATGTAATGGACTAACCCACTTGGAGTCGGAGATGGGGTAGATAAAATCGACGCTCCACCACTTCGAGATTTCTTTCATGATCACATCTCGAAGATTCGGGTTCAGCCGTCGCTGGAACTCACGCGACGGCCTAGCGTCATCTTCAAGATAGATGTGGTGGGAGCACAGAGCCGGACTAATCCCCTGGAGATCAGCTATACTCCATCCTATTGCCTTGCGGTTTCTTTCAAGAACCTCCATCAGACGAGATTCTTTCTCTCTAGTCAAACCTGTTGAGATAATGACTGGGTGCATATCTGGCTCACCCGCAAGGAATCTGTACTTCAGCGACTGCGGCAGATGTTTCAGTTCTAGACAACTGGGAGGTGGCAGATCTGGCTTCTGATATGTCTGTGTGAAGGCGACCAGGTCTGCGTGTGAGAACTCTCGCTCTGCATGAATCTCTGACGAACGGAGGCATGCTGAATCATCAATAAACTGCACTGGCTCGCACTCTGTCATAGCTGTTGGCTCAGAAGGAATCAGACACGGCAAATATTCATCAAAATCATCCCAATCAATGTTTGAATCCGAGGGATCTAAAGTAGATGAACAAGATTGAAAATCATCAGCACCACTCGTCCCAACACTGTCAGCCTCAAGTGTACCCTCGTCCAGGGGTGTGCTCTCCAGGCTCTCGACTGCCATAAGCTTTAAAGATGGTGAATCTGTAGGCAAAGCGAGGGTCTGTGCGACAGGATCTGTCCAGGTAGATTCATCATCCGTCATGACAAAATCACACTCCTGGTGGATGTCTAGCTCTTCCTCTGTCATCTGCGCGGCTTCGCTGGACTGCTCCGAGCATTCAAGTTCTCTGGCTATGGTTTCCTCGATCGTCTCTATTTGTATGGTTTCGCCCTCTACGCGAAAACACACCTTCTCGCTATCATGATCAGTCACCGCCTTGGCTGTGGTCAAGAATGGACGTCCGAGTATGATGGGGGCATCGGTTACCGACTCAGGGATCTCCATGTCCAACACAACGAAGTCCACGGGGAATTTCAGGCCCTGAATGGTAACGACCACGTCTTTCAATAACCCCTTCGGCCTCTTAGTCGACCTATCAGCAAACTGAAGGACTGTCATGCTCCTAAGAAGAGGACCAAACTCGAATCGGTCGAGTAAGGCTGCCGGGAGAAGGTTAATAGAAGAGATACTGTCTAATAGAGTACGATCAAACTACTGCTCCTGAATCTCGCATCTGACATAGGGAGCTCCTGCATCTGGTCGCTTGGCTGGCAGTTTGTTCTGAATAGTGCAGCAAGTGGAATGAGTGAGCACATGGATCTGATCTCTGTGGTTCCTCCTCTTCGTGTGGATAATAGTCTTCTCTTTCAAGTTCTTTTTGAAGAGGGGGATGTGCTCAAGTGCTTCCTGTAGAGTCAGCTGAATGTGGAATCTGTCAATCATCTGGTTGCTGAACTCTACCTGTTGATCTTTTTTGGGATTTTCTCTTTTGTTCCCCTTCGCCCGGCGGAGTGCTTCTAGGAAGGGGATGGTAGGGGCCTCCTCAGATGGAGGGCTAGGAATAGGTCCCTGTGCCTGTGAAGGAATAGAATGCATACCCTAATCATCATTCAACACATATGGACCTGAAATGTGAACAGAAACCTTTCCTTTATTCATATCTTTGTTTTTCTTGTTACCACAGTCCATAGATACAAAAGGTGGTAACACCACAGAATTAAGCTCAACAAAAGTAGATGTGGTGGCCTCAGTACCACCACCGGCACCTGTCTTCGCGGCATCAGCACCGCGCTCTGGCTCTGCATCCAAAATGGTGGCATCAGCACCACCGTCTGCATCTGTATCACGACGGCCTCAGTACCGTCGTCTAGAACTCCATCATTGGTGGCATCAGCACCACCGTCTTCAACATCATCATCAGCGGCATCAGCACCGCTACCTGGCGCATTTGGCGCTCCTGATTCGGCTTGTGGCTGTCGCTCAGATGAGGCGCCGTCGGCTGGCATCCTACCGCTCCTAGTAGTCACAAAATCAGCATCATGCAAAGAAAAAGACATGTCACTCAAATAGTCACTAGGAGAGGTATCCTTTGTAAACTCTACCTGCTCAGACTTTCTTTTCAGATTATTCGGATTTAGTTCAATCTGAGCTGGTATGGCGGCCTTACCCTTGATGATGTCCCTCATCTCCTGTCGGAACTCATCCATTTCTTGCCGGAAGGATGCTCGCTGTTCGGAGAGCAAGCAGGCAAGGTCATCGAGCGTTGGGTTCTCAAAAGTGGGGGCCTGAGAACCGGACGGGTTTCCCTGCTGGAAATGAGGCTACTGCTGCTGCTGGTACTGGGGAGGATGGGAATAAGACTGATGAGACTGCTGGCGCTGCCTCCACTGCTGGTTGTTGTAGGCGGGATGAGGACCATGCTGGTATTGTTGCTGGGCATACTGGGGCTGCTGCTGCTGCTGTGGCTAGTTGTTCTGCCGTCCTTGGGTAGGAGGCTGCTGCTGAGATGAGGAGCCATCGTTTCCCCAATGGAATCCGGGATGATCGCGACGAATCTCAGGCTAAGGGTACCGGTCGTACCATATCCCATTGACTTCCATCAATGGCTCCTGCTCGAAGGATGGTGGAGGTAGAACGACCAGTGGCTGCTCCGGCTGATATACCACCATCCGAGTGTCCTGAGATGGCGGTTGTGTTGGGTAGTACTGTAGCAACGGGACCGGCTCTGCCTGGATGTGGTTAACCTGGCAGTACGAGGCAGAGGGTTGTGATGTGCTGCTACTACTCGGATCAGCCCGTGACCTGGGAGGCTGCTGGGAAGATGTCTGTGCCTCCTGGACGCAAAGGATCTGCGTCTTCAGGTCACTCATCGTCTTGGCAATCTAGTCCATCTGGGCCATGCCTTGCATCTGTTTCTTCTCGAGGATCTCGAGACAGTCCAACTTCTCACTGATGATGCCCATGTCGGCTGCAGTTGATTCGGCTTGGGCTGCAGCTGCCGACGAGGTTTGCGGACCGGCATCGATGCGAGCGATCCTCTAGAATGATCCCGCTCCTTGCGAGGGCTTCTGTTGCGTGTAGATGCGGGCTTGGGCCATAACAGTTGAGTTTTCTGCCATCCCTTCATAGATGGCCCACATGTCGTCTTCACCTTTGGAAAAATACGACCCACCACAAGAGGCGTTTACAAGCCCCTGCAGCTCCGGTGTCAGCCCACAAAAGAAATTCTGAACCAAATTGGGCTTTGATATATCGTGATGTGGACAATATCGTGATGTGGACACCGGTCAATGAGCTCTCTAAATCGATCCCAGGCTTCATGAAACTGTTCATTAGGGATCATGACGAAATTGCTGATCATAGCTCTAGCTGCGTTCGTCCGGCCGAGAGGGTAATACTTCTTCAAGTATGCGATCCGGAGATCTGCCCAAGTGTCGATGAACCTCCCCAAATGTTTGAGCCAGTATGTGGCTCTGTCAACCAAAGAGAAGGGGAAGGCTATCATCTTGATAGTATCCTCGGTCATCAGCCTATCATGAATGGTACTACAGATCATTTCGAATTCTTGTAAGTGGAGGTGTGGTTCTTCGGTCGGCAGCCCATGAAATTTGGGCAGAAGCTGAATAGTGTGGGGCCGAAGCTCGAAATCTCCATGGATGGGAGGGAGTCGGATCCACCGATGAGTGAGAGAAGCTGTCGGATTGTGCAATTCTCTCATGATGGTTTGCGGTGGCCTCTCTTGGTTGGGTTCTCCTCCCTCGTTCTGTACTACAGGAATATCACCTCCACCGCCACTGCCCCCAGGTCTGTTCTCTCGCATCTGTGCTATATCTCTCATGAGATCACCCATAAAGACTCCCTGGTCTCGGATCTGTCTCTGCATGGTCTCCAGGGATGCTAGAAGTGAATTATTGATGGCGGCTTGATCAAATAAGAATAGAGGGTGCTCGTGCTCATCTGGGTGCTGTCCTCTGTGAGCCATGTTTGGGTTCTCTGAAAAAGCAAAAGAACCCATCTCAGGTGCCGTCAAATGCTCTGAGCTCTGCGATGCACTAAATTCTGAAATTCTTGGACTGATGGAAGGAAAGTGAGAAGGGTGGTGGAGGGGGAACAGGGTGGATGTGAACTCAGGCTCGGAGAGTGGGTCTGGACTCTCCGAGGTCGTCCTAGATGAATGAGGAGGAGTGCTGGATAGCGGTGCCGACAGAGTCGGCCTAAGAGACCTCAGTCCCATCATCTTGATTATTGATAAGAGCAAGGTCAAGATATGAAGAAGAAAGGAGGGAGAAGCAAAATTGCGCATAATTGTGCTGTGTTTTTGATCTTGACCTAAAATCGACTAGCAATCAAACACAATACAAGGGGATTCACCAACTTAACACATGAAGCCGTGAAGGTTCGGCTTTTATCTTTGTCAATTTTAGCTTGAATTCAGGAATTAATCTTTCAACGAGTCCTTAGAGCGCTACGCCTAAAGGAGAGAGTACTGCCGGAAAAGTATTCCCGTACTTGTCCTCCTCCTGTGTAACATGTAGCTTGTGCTTTTTAAGGTCCTTGTAACCCTTCCTGGATCCCTACTCAGCCAAAGAAGAAGAGGGAGGAAGCCGATAGGCGAAACCGATACTTCGGATCTCGCTCGCAACGGAATCACCCGTGAGCGTGCAAGATCCTACTCGGATGCAGACGGTGAGACAGACACACCCGTGAAGGTGTGGCCTATGCTCGGTACTTCGAACAAGGTCGATGCTCACACAATAGTGAGTCACCAATGTTGACCAAGCCCTACTCGCCTACGTACGATAGTAGCGCCAATACTTCGGAAATCCAGGTGATACATAAGGCAGCCACAAGCTGGGTTTTTGGCTCTAATCCTTACGAAGCACTCAACTCACTTGGAAGGAGACCTTCCGATGCAACCTGAAGACAAGTGAGGGTGTTACTCTCCCCAATCAATGAATCCAATTACCAATTTTATTTAGGTCAAAGTTTTCTTAGCAGTCCCTTTTTTAATTTTTTTGGTGTTATCGCTTCTTTTGAGTAGATTCAAACAAGCGCCTAACGATTTTATTTTTTCTTGATTCCTACTTTGTCCAAAAACAGAGGGAGGAGAGTCGGAAATGCCAATGCAAGTCGGCACCAAGATGGAAATCTCACCTTTGTTCCTAAATGATGGATGCAAAGATAGAAGACTTACAGTGAATCCCAGCTCTCTCCATGCGGGATGCAAAGCAGAAATTTGTAAACCTAATCTACATGCCGATATGCAAGTGGAGATCATCCTAAGCAGGCAATTGCTACGTGAAGAACCACAAGTCAACCACCAAACTCCAATCCTAAAGTCCAGTCTAGGCTCACCCCTCCTCCTCTCGACACATCGAGTTCAGGAGAAGCGCTTGGCGGGATGAGCTCGCGGCGCGGCGGATCAAAGATTAGTGATTAACTAATTAAACTAAGTCCAAATACGATCTATAGGTACATGCAATAATAATTAGGGTGGTTGGACCTAATCTAATCGATCAAGCAAAAGCCTAGAACTAAGGGCTCAATCCACAAAAGAAATGAAAAAGAAATCAAAACTGGCAAATGACAGCGAGAAACTCGATGAAATCCGCGGTGAGCCCCCAGGTGAACAGACACCTGGAAGTTAGGCCCGAAGTGTCTGAGTGTCCAAGTCCCTGTATTATTACAAATTAATAAATCTCTCTCTCACCAAAGAAAATAAAAGCTATCTAACTAATCACTCTCTCACTCCTCTTGCTCTCTCCTGTCGGCTAGGCCAAGAAAGCCAACTCCGCGTCCCCAAGGTTGCACCGAATCCCCTAGGCGATCCGCCTCGCTCCATGGTCCCTCGCAAGAAGACAAGAAAAGAAATGGTCATAAAGCTCAACAGGTATGTATCAAAATCAAGAGAGATGAAATAGCAAGTAATAATGTAAACAAACCAACACAATCAAACAAAAGTGTGATCTATTTGCTGTTGCTCCCCGGTAACGGCGCCATTTGATTTAGCCAAAAATTCACGGGGTCTAAGTAGTGTCTCACACAAAGCGGAGACAACAGTGTCGCTGCTGCGACCCGCAATGAATCCTGGACTAAAATTAACAATTAACCCACACTATAAATATCAAGAAATGGCAAGCAAATGTGAAGTTAAAATTTATTTTTAACTCTACATAAATGATGTATAGAAGCAAGTACGTAGAGAGTTCGAACACAGGGAGCAAGGCAGGATAGATCAACAAGTGTGTGTGTGTGTGTGTGTGTGTGTGAAAGTGATGTGTTTGTCTACATTATGCAATGCAAATATTTTTGTGGGTTTTAATTTTTAAATTTTTTAACTTAATTTTTATTTTTGTATTTTAATTTTCTGATTTTATATTTTCTTTTTATATTTTATATATTTTTTATTTTCTTTTTCAATAATGGAATATATAAAGACTATAAGAAAAGGGGTGATAAAATATTTATAAAAATGGGGGAAAATAGTCAAAAATTAGAAAATAAAATCTTTTTGGTCTTTTTATAATTTTTTACTATTTTTGTGATTTTTTGGTATTTTTCAAAATCTTTTTGGTATTTTTAAAAGCTGAAATAAAGAAAATAGTGAGTTAATGTTCTGGACGCAATTAAAATGGGAAGGTAAAATATCAAATAATCTCAATATTTTCCTAAATTAATTTTAAAATAAAGATAATAAAAAGAGGAACCTACAAGAGCTGAGTTTCACTTTTTTATTTTTCTAGGATTTTTCAGATTTTTTTTGAAGTTTTAAGGTGTTTTCTAATTTTTAAGGTTTTTCTTTTGAAATTTTTAGTGATTTTTGGACTGACACTAAAATAAGATAAAATACACGGTAGGTGATTTTTTTGGAATTTTTCTAGGTTTTTTAATATTTTTTTTGGTATTTTCTAGGCTAGACAATAGCTAAAATGCATGTTTTTGATTTTTAATAAATATAAAAATGCAATAAAAGTCAAATGCAAAAATATGGCGTTAAGCTACTATGCGACAGGGACCTAAGTTGATTTTTGTGGAATTTTTAGGGTTTTAATGTTGCAAGAAATAAATAAGACAAGCACACAAAAATGCTAAGCCTAGCAGGGGTATATCTGTAAATAGGAAAAGTATCCAGGGCACGTATGCAATTTTCCAACAAAATATACACTAAATAAAATAATTTATTGGAGTAAATAACAATCACAAAAACCGCAAGCCCTTCCCCGCAAAATCACCAAGACCATGTGCCAGAGCACGCGCCTCAGTCAGGGGTATAAGTGTAATATGGAAAATGTCAGGGGCTAAAGCACAAAATGTCCAAAAATATATATACCGCAAACACAAAATCCTGGACTGATTACAAATACTAAAATGCCCGAGGGTCTTTATGCAAAATGGCCACGCACCTCACGTGCACGGGTACGTTAGATGACGTGGCCGAGGACCTGATTGTAAATAAGAGAAAGTGCGGGGGCCTCTACGCAAATATTTCAACGATATTTAATTGCAGATAAATGTTTATAGCCTAAATATGAAACGCAAAAAGGCGCGAGGGTTTAGACGCAAAATACCCTCGCTGGGCGGATCGGACGGCTGCGAGCCGTCCACTTGACGCGTGGCGCGTGGTGGATGCGTGATACCCCTTCGGTTGGACGGGTGAGATTAGACCTCCCCCTGAGGATCGAACGGTGGCACGTGGGGAAGATCTAACGGCGGAGAGTGAGACTGGGGCTGTGGCTTGATCCGACGGCAGATGGCCGTGTTGGAAGAACAGTGAAGAAGGTCCGCCGCAGCGAACCTCCTTCGACGATTACGCCCTCCTCCGTCGGGCTTTAACAATCCAAAATGCCTCCAGCTGCTCCTGCGAGGTTCCTCTCTACGCCGGGGTTCTCAAAACGCGGCGAGGGACACCAGGGCTCCTCCGCAACGTTGGAGAAGTAGGAGGGGCCCATGTATCTCCTGCGAGGTCAAAATCGACCCCAAGTGCTCTTCGCGCTCCAAATACCTGCAGGAAACGATAAAGAGGTCGAGGGAAAAATGCCTCGACCTCCTGTGGCTCTCAAGAAAGGGTGAACGGTGATGTGGATACTCGCCGGAGCTTGCTCCGGTGAGGGGAATCGATTTAGCGAGTCGATGGGAGATTGGACCCGAACAGAGTACCTAAGAGATCCTAGGACTACAAAGAGTGAAATGGGAACGAAAATGAAGGAAATGAACACCTCAAGTGGGGTACCCGAGGTTGAAATACCTCGACGGGAAGGTCACCAGAGGTGGGGGTGGAACACGCCCAGATCATGGTCGATCCGCCTCCTTGAAGAAGGGAACTTGGAGCTGTCACCTCCAGGAAGTTCGAGCAAGGCCAAGGGGGGAAAAATCTGGATGAATTGCGGTTCAAAATTCAAAGGAAGGAGAAGGTTGGTTTTTGTATGGCTGACCGACGGGTCTCAAAGATCGAGGCATATCGATCAAATCTTCGATCCAATCCCCGATGTAATCACTGAGCGAGTATGCTCTAATATCGGGGAGAAAAATTCCTTTAGGATGCATCATGAAAGGATGTAAAGATTTACCTCGTAAAAAGGATGAACATGGGTCAAAACCCATTTTGACACAGCCACAGGGGGCGGGTCAGAGAGTTGACCCGAGGTCAACTCTCGGACCCTCCTGGTTGGTCCACATGGACCAACCAGGAAAAACCCTGAAAAAACAATTTATTAATTCAATTAAAAATAGAAAATGGTCGAATAAATTATGATTATTGAATAAAAAATATTTAATTTTTTATGTAGTATTTTATTCTGATTTTTAATTATTTTTATGGGATATATGTTTACAAGTTTACTATTATACCCTCATAGGTATATTGCATATATAGTTTATTAATTAAATTTTATTTTGGTATTTTTAATTTCTTTAATTCTGTTTATTATTTTATAAAAATATAAAATACTTTTATATACTTAATTATATTTTTATTTTATTTTTCTGAAGTATTTTATGTATTTAATAAAATATAAGTATAGTTTATATAGGTATGTATATAGGTATGATACCTATGGATGAAATATACAAGTATTTTTATTTTGAGTTTTATTTAGGTTTTTATTCTGATTTTAATGTACAAATATATTATAAGTAATATTTACAAAATTATAAAAATATAAAATTACAAAAATAATGAATAGATAATAAATTGAATATTTTAATCTATACAAGTATACAATATGGGTCCAAAACTCAACTTTCAAACCGTAGCTTCGCCAAATGCGAAACCACCGCCATTAAATAGCTTATTTTTAACTATATATGATTAAAGTTAGTTTACTGCATTTGGAGTTTTCATTTGTGAGATACGGGTCTGGGAAGTTGGGATTCTGGATTTTTATTCAGACCATAACTTTTTATCTGTATATTAAATTTCAGTGAATTCAATTTTATCTTTTTATTTATTTAATTATCTACAACTTTCATGTACAAAGTTTCTTTATTTGATGTATAAAAAGTGGAACCAAAAATAGGTCCCAAAATGAATAAAGAATTAATGGAATGAATAGGTATTTATACTGTATTTGACCCTTATCTCCCCCTACTTTATTCCTTATCGACCTATTCATCAAGATGACTAGGTCTCGGGGTTTCGGGTCATAAAATATTTACAATATTTTATTCTTTTTCTTTTCTTTTATTTATTATATAAGTTTGGCTTTAATTACAGTATTTTATACACTATTTACATGTACATGCATGAATGCTAATATGCTCTTTTTAATGCTATTTACAGGCATTTGCCAGGGTTTTTGAGGCCAAAATGTTAGAATAAAGATGATGAAATGTGGACTCATCACCCGCCCAGGTCACGTGCCCAGCACGTGACCCGACCTCCTTCCACCTTCAGCCGTTACCTTCCCCCCGGCCGTTTCTCCTCCTCCACCCACCCACCATGCGCAGCCGCCATGCACGGCCTTTACTTCGCTTAACGCCACTACTTCCATGTCTATAAAGCTTCCTCCTCGCCATGCTTTGAGCTTCATCCGCCCTCTCTCCGGTGATAGCGGCCACGATTTTGGTGAGATCCAGGACTTCAAGTAGCCCTGTTGCAGCCTCTTAGCGAGCTGCTTAGCTCGTCGCCCTCCGGCGACTCGAGTCACGCCTGGAGTCCCCCCCTCCAGGTCACTTCCATCTTCTTCTTCCTCCCCGCTCCGGTCAGCTCCACCGCTTCTATCGCCGGCCTTGCATAGGCCGGGAACCCTCCCCCATCGCCGTGCACATCCTTCTTTGCCCCCCCCCCCTCGATTTTTGTTCTAACTATTTGCAGATAGACGGCCCTCGCCGGGCTCCGCCCTCTCTCCCAGCAAGCAACCGTCTGCCCTCGCCCTCCGCCTCTGCGCGAAGGCTTGCTCGCACCAGCTGCTCGGCCGTGTGTCGGTCGAGCCTCCGCCGATGCACAACTACTCCACTCGCTGCCGCCGCCTATGCGGCAGCACCGCTCCCCAACCTCCAACGCGCTCGTCGGCCGCCCGCGCATGCCTTCCGCCTCGACCGCTTCGGTCGCCTCCGCCTCGACCTCCCTCCGCCGATCGTGTGTCGACCGGCCTAGGGTCGGTCGCGCCGCCATCGCACTTCGGTCTCACCGCACCACCACAGCTCCATCACGACGTACAAGCACCGTTGGATCGGGCAGGAGGCCCTTGATCCAACGACCCTAGCGGCGCCACGCGTCACCCCGAGCCTCGGCCCCAGCCTCGAGGCTCAGGTCCCCCGAAGCAATACCAAGATGCCACGTAGGCTCGGCCACCCGAGCCTGAGCTCCGTTGCCCGGCCCTCCGCCTTGTCACCCGAGCCACAACATCGCCATCCGAGCCTCTGCTCCGGGCCGAAACATCAGGCTCGGCCGCCCGAGCCTCAAACTCCGTGACCAAGGGCTCTTGGGAAAATTGCATTAGATCCCCTGCAAGTTTCTGGAATTACATATATACCCTTACCAGTGGGAAAATTACATCCGAGCCCCTCAAACTTTTATAAATTACAGATAAGTCCTTCCAAGGACCTCTTTGCAAGAAAAACTTTATTTTATTTATATTTTAGTCCCTGGAATTTCATTTTAGCACATCTTTTTCATACGAACTCCGTTTTCAGCATATAATATGTCATTTTGAAGCTATTTTCATGCTCTATCACTTGGCATACTTTGTTGTCAGATCCGAGGGTGTTTACTGATTACTATCATTTGTGGATCCTTGATGACATATGCAGGCTAATTTTTTACATATTGATGCTTAGGAATTTAACGATATCTTCTGCAGGAGTTCGGATGGGGATTTTAATCTGATTAAACCTTAGTTGATTATTCTCAATAGATTAAATTTCTCTGGGGATTAATTTAGATCGACTCCTCCAAGATTATTGGCAACTATTCGAGGACTTGAATCGGAGGCATTTGAAGACCGGATATTTTGCTTCAAGTTTTTATGAGCATAAATTTATTAACTTGAAGCATTAAGCCGGTTCCATTTTGATTTGTGATTACTTTCGTGAAACTATTGATCATATTTTTGAAGGAATTAATACGTTTCAATTCACAGATCCTAGGCTTAAAAGTTTCTGTTTATTTTTCTTGCATAGCATTTCCATCATTGCATTGTATATTTTATCAACCAAAAATTAATCGAACACTTATTAATTATTTAAATTGATTTAAGACCACAAAAGATACATATTTCTTGCATAGCATTTCCATCATTCCATTATCCATCCATGTTCACAAAAGACACATGTATGCGTATTTAAAAGATGTGCCCCAACATACATATTACATGCCATGTCTCTCAACAAAAATGCTACAAGTAAAGAAGGATGGTAAAACTACCAACAACTGTACTACAAAAAGTGTCGTGAAGCTGCACAAAAAGGTGACTCCAAGTTGCTCACTGATGAGGACCTGCGGCTCCACACGTAGGTACATTATGAGCAAAGTTTCCCAATACGAATTAAACAAAATTATACAACAACAAGCAGGATATAATTTAAATGTGTGCAAAAGAACAACTGTTTAACTGATCTCACGAGAATTACATCTTTATTATTATTATTACTACTACTATTTGATCTGGATATGGATATGAGTAATCAAGCTTTGTGGATAGTCTTTGGTCTTGGTCTGGATGAGACCTCACATTATGACTCTAAGGTAAAAGAAAACACCTTAGGGTTGGGGTGCCTCCGTAGGCATGAGGTGGGGTACAATGCATCCTAACTAAGTTCCCAACACGTCCACTTAGCTCCCCTTCACAATTATACTTCTGATTCACAAGTTAGTTGCCAATCCATGAATCATCGTGACGTCCCAATCCTCCTTATGCACAGGAGACTGATATCCCATTCCGAACTTTATTAACCACATTTCTTGGAACTCCTCTCTTAGCGTTCCCACTTGGAATACCAACCAATGTGACATACATTGGCCTGTACATGAGTGTTAACTCTAAGTGACAAGCGAAACCCTAGCTGACCAATCATGATTACTTGGCTCGCGCTCGAGCATCGGGCTAAAGCACGTAAGTGCCGAGGCCAACACCGTTAGATTAACACCTCAGTGTGCCAAGCAATATGTCCCCCAACCATCGCAGCTACAATAGCAGTTGGGATTGCGGTCATCTAGGCTTCTACCCGAAGCCCCCAAAAGTGCATGCCCCTCCCTTGGCAGCACCTAACTCCATCTACATGTTCATCATGAATTTCTTACCCACAAGATGATAAGTATGATTATTATAAATAAGGCTAATGAACTGTCGGAAGGTTTGAAGTACGCGGTTAAATCATATATCATTATATTCTATGTGGTAATAGAAAGAAAGAATAATCCCAAGCTACCATACAAGTTCATAATCTATACACAGAATGGGTGGATTAGTTTCATATGAACTTCATCAGAACTACCCTTTGTATATTCACATGCAAAACTTATATAAGTCAACTATGTAAACATTTCCCAAGAACTATGGGGAACAAGCACTGGTCCTACTATATTTTAAGTAGGCTTCATTTGTCTTTATAAATATGGAGGAACTGTAACTGGCCTGTTGAGAGATGTGTGAAGAATTAGATGGCTTATTAGGTCCTCCCTGGATAAATAAACAAATAGTATAAGCCTTCTAACGTAGAAGGAGGGGGTGGTACAAGAGTTTAAAAAAACCATAGGCCCAATCCTGCACTCCTGATAATATTTATGGAAGGAATACATGACCTATTTCTAATTAGAGTTATAAAGTACTCTTTATCCAAATAAGAATTACACAATAAATAAGAGTTGCTCCTGATAGGAGCTACAAAATGCTTACTCATTATATGAGTTACAGAAGATCTGCTCTTTAGTAAATATATATCCACATCTTACAGTTCACAAAATTAACCCTGTAAATTCACCACACACTTCAGTGGGTGATGCATATTCAGAAAACAAGTTACGTTGAGGTCCCAATTGGGATTTTGAATACTATAACGTGAAGTGATTCTATAGAATCCTCATCCATGTAATTGGATCTTAGCATCAAATTCTGAACATAATCTATGCTATTTACTAAAATCCCATGATCAAGCATTTGCACCGATAGTCATTTTGTTGCATTATTAAAAACAGAAACTTGAAGTAAGTATAACACAGAGAAAATTATTCCATTAAATCCCTTCACGTTAAATGATGACGACAGACTAAAAGGGAACCCCGCTAGCACACAACTAGAAAAAAACTCAGACGCCCAGTTTACTAGATCGTGGGAGACACTCTTCGAATTAAAATTAGTTGGCAGGCAAAGAAAAAAACAACTTATCCAGATGCAAGAGAGCACTGCTCCGATGTTTCCCTTTTTTTCCTCCACATACGAATCAACCATGTATTCCAATGTGTGAATTGTACATGAGAATACCTAAAGCTCTAAACATGTTCAGGTATATAAAATCGTGTGAATCCGCAGCAAAGAGGGAAGGGAAACCTCGTACCTTCTCTACACGAGTGCGACTTCGGGTCGTCGATCCGAGGTGCTCCGGCAACCCTTGGTGAAGGAGAGGGAGGAGGAAGGGGCTGAAGGTCGAAAGGAAGAAGGGTTTGAGCGTTTTGGGCGAGTTTTCTGAAGGATATTGAGAATCCTCAAGCGCATCACGGAAGCGTGACGATCGCATCTTATGTGATCGATGCGACTAGTCGCACTAGTCGCAAGGTGCAGCGGAATTTTTAAATTTTAAATCATATGATGAAATCACATGATCACAAAAACATTTCTTGGATCGTTTCATCAAATCATAAAGTATTAGAAATACCTCTCAAAGCGTGGTTGCGATCACGAGATCTCTAAAGCAAGAGATCCTCCTGTCTCAAGTCTGATCCACGGAGACAGCACTTGCGGGCGCGATGATGAGACGTGTGACTCCCGCAATCCTCGACAAAGATCCAAGACTCGAATCTCCTGATTTTATCCAACGAAATCCGTCGTCTTCCTCTAGAGCAAGCAGCCCAAGAAGAAGGAGATCCTCGAGTAATCGATGGCGAAGGCGAGAACTTCTTTCTTTCTCAACAAAGGTGGTCGGCCACCTTGTAGAGAGGGAGAGAGAGAGGACGAGAATGAGAGGGAGAGAGAGAGAAGTAGAATAGGCGTCTACTTGATGTACCTTTCAAGGGCTAGGGTTGCCCTCCTTATATACTAGTTTGGGATCCAATGGATCTCAATCCATGACTCATATGGATCCAACGGCTATTGTCATCCAAGAGCCATCCAACGGCTATGATTGTTGTTGGTTAAAAACCAACAACATTAATTTATATTAAATTAAATATATGTTGAATTATTATCAACAAAATTTAATTAACAAAAATTAATTATTAAGAGATAATATGATAACAAATAAAGAGCGGCAACAAACCACCCTTGATTATAGGGATAGGTGACGCCACCTTGTAATTTGGTGGTATTTTGTCTCCTTTTATTTTATCTCATTATTTCTTAATTAATTGCAATAACTATTATTGTAATAATATCCACCATATTAATTCCAAATTAATTTGTGAATATTTCAATCATGCCATTGAAAAATATGTGAATCATATTCACATCCCAAACTAATTTGTAAATTACATTTCCAAATAATTAACTAATGTGGATCCAATCCACATTAATAAATAACAAATACAATTTACAATATTTCTCTCTCTCTCTCTCTGATATATTATAAATCCCATTTATAATATATACAGATATTATGGATAACACTATCCACGATCTGCTTATCCTTGATAATTAAATCCTATTTAATTATCTTGGATAATCATTCTCACAATATGAATCTCATTCATATTATACTTGATAATTAAATATCATTTAATTATCTTGGACAATCATTCTCACAATATGAATCTTATTCATATTATACTTGATTATAAAATCTCATTTTATCATCAAGACCTTCTTTCTTGGATATTAAATTCATCACAACAATTATTCTTGAACTCCTTCAAGAATAATGTGCCTTCTCCGCAGATACTTGGAGATAGGGATAGGGCGATTGTATTGTTCCACATATAGTGACTTTGATGTTGAGATCTCATCCCAAATCCAGATCTAACGGACCTCCCACAGATGCTTGATTAAATCAAGTATGTATACTTAATCTTCTCATTGCATCTGAATCACATTCAGATCAATGTCCAACACTTGGACTAAGATCAAGTTACTTCTCTATTGAGATGAGTCACTAAAATCCAGACCTATTTCATCACTCCCTTGGACTGGAAGCGTCATGGTTATACAATCGTTTATGATCACATCACCCTCTGGTATTCCCAATACCTACACATCCTGCATACTGGAAGACCAATGATCAACCTGAAGATGAAGGTCAATTTTACAATGTCTTCTTCAGGGTTTGATCACCAAGTTTCTCAATCTTGGTTATTGGGATTTTGTATCAATCATATGCTTTCTCAAAGCATATATCATACCTTCAAATTCTTGTCATGCTTCCAAAGCATGACGACCATGCATGGAATTTGATCGGTCCCAATACCTCATGAGTGAGCTCATGTCTTCCGGTTCATAAGTGAACCTGTATGATCCCTTTTGAGAGATCGTATTACTCATATGTCCTTACATGCACACTAGCTCATCGGTGCATAGACCTTGGTTAGGTCATCAACCTAGTGGTCTGTCAGATGTACACACTCAGACATATAGTAACACATATGTCTTTGGTCAGAGGATGTGTGCCTATGTTGTGACATTATTCAATATAGGACTTAGGTTATCTCGATCTCGCTAAGTCAACCCATTGACTTAACTAATCTGTCACCTCCGAATCACTATTCCCATGCAGAGGACATGCATCAAGAAGTCGATCAGATATCAGCCTATGTGAGAAAGGATTGACATCTCCTACTCAGGCTGGAGATCATCTCTTAATAATCATTTGACGGTGCTTGATGAGTCCTCTATCTAACTCTTTAGATATCCATCCAAACACCATCCTCTATGATTCAATTATGGAATCAACAGCTATATGATCATCAAGATGGCCATTGTACATAACCCTAATTGTACAGAGGGACCTATTATGCAAATTATTTATTCTTCATTTCAGATCAGGGAATGATATGTGCAATAACATTTATTGCATAATGGCTCGTCGTGGGCTCGCATGTCCAACAATCTCCCACTAGCCCAAAGAGCCATTAATGGGCAAATCATTTAAACCCACACTCATGTGACTATCATAGGCTATTTAGAAAATAGCTAGGTAAGTTGATCGGTCACTCTATTCCCAAAACACTATGCTAAGTTCTTTTACGGTACTTGCATATCTCTTAGTAATAGTGCTCGCATCCAATGCGAATGTTGCATCTTTTGCAACCAATACCCAATCTTGATAAAGCAATTATAGTGTCCTTGACACTATTGCTCAATAATTATTATAACCAGTATTTCCATAATCCTTATCAGAATACCCTTATTCCTGAAGATCTCTATCTCCTAAGGTAGTCGCAGTTAAGACCTTTTTGTTCTTCATCTAAAAGTCTTAATTTCTTGAAGATAAGATTTAGAGATCACTATCTCAAAAGTCTTTGTCATATTTCAAGATTTTGTTATTACTGCAATCAAGTGTTCTATCTCCATAGTAGGATTAGTAACAGTTTACTACTTCCACTGCATGGCAGATATCTAGCTTTTGTACACATCCAGCACACACTTAGCTTCTTGTAACTGATGCACAAGTGCAAGAAGTTCTAGCATTTACTACCTCAACTCTTTGAGGTGCTATCCCTTTAGATAGGTCAGTATCAAATCTTAAGGTAAGAAAGCCTTTCTTGGAATTTCCAGAAAATGAAACATGACCAAGGTGTACTACAAATGTGACAATCCCAATACCCTCTTTTCTTTGCTTTTAACTTCAGAACTAAGATCTAAGAGGCGTCTTTGAGATCATATCTCAAGGTATGGAATAACCAGATCATAAAACACTTATTATCATCCTTATATCATTCCAAATGATTAGGATATTATCTACACTTAGCATGATGAACACAATGGCACTCCCACTAAGCTTCACATGGTTCATCAAGATTCTATTTGAAATCATAACATTTATAATTTCATCAAATATTATATTCCAACTACAAGAAGCTTATTCGAGTCCAAAGATTGAGTTCTTTAGCTAGCATATCTTGCATTCCTCAACCATGAGGCCCAGGGGCTACTTCATGTGAATATTCTCAAGGAGGTATTCATAGAGGAATACAATCCTGACTAACATCTTGAAGATGCCATAGTCAAATTATGTAGCTAGGGTTAGCAATATTTTGATGGGTTTAAGCATGGTCACTGAAAAGCAAGCCTCATCGCAAGCGATGTCTTCTCTTCGGTGTGTAGCTCATGGCTATGAACCAGGCTTTGAAGGTCTCTACCTTCTCATCAGGTTCCCTCTTTCTCTTGAAGATTTATTTACACCTTAATGGGTCTAACCCTTATAGGTGGATCCTCGAGGGTCCTTATACAACACTTGTATACAAAGTCTACTTTAGACTTTATTACTAACATCCATCTTTCCATGTCATGATCCTCAGGAGCTTCATCACATGAAGTCCGATCATTGTCAGACTTAACTGACACATGGAATACGTCCTCAAAGCATTTGAAGAAGTATTAGTGTTTCATCTTTAATTGTCCTTTTAGTTTCTGATTTCAGGAGCCTCATTAACTTCTCAAGATCAAATGAGTTCCTTCACTTCATTTTCATCTTGATTCTCAAGAGAGTCATCCTCTAAAAATCACATTCTCAGAGATGAGTTCTTTTAAGAATCTCAGGGTCATAAAGCAGGTATCCAATACCATCCTTTATTTTCCTAATGAAGTAGCACTCTCAAGTGCTAAATTCCAGCTTACATGCATGGAACCTTATTAAGGATAGATATTGTAGTCTCTACTACACATATATATCTGGAAACTAAGGGATAATTATGCTAAAATTAATCATTGATCAAATCATATCACACATGATCCAATTGTATCTCCTTACAACTCCATTTAGTTTAGGTGTGTTAGGAGGATTGAGATAGAAATGATATTTATATCTTCATAAGGTATTCTTTGAATTCATCTAATAGGTACTTGCTACCTTGGTTATATCAAATTCATTTAATCTTCCTTCAAACTTTGGTTCTAAATCAAAATTATGAAATCTTTGAACATTTCAAAGATTTCTCAGGTGAAGAGAAGAAATCTCATATCATACATAATCATCAATAGATATCACATATCCATAATGCGTACTATGATATAGATGATCCACATACATCAATATGTATGAGATCCCGAATACCTTGACATCTTACACCTTTCCTAAGAGAAGGGTTTATTGGACATTCTTCGAATACAATAGATGTAAGATTTGGAATTTTAGATATTCTGAAGTTTCATATCTTACTAGTCTATTGATCTCATCAGCAGACATATGTCCAAAACTTGATGCCAAATCATTGTCAAATGATCTTCATCCTCCTATTGATCTTATAAAGGTTTTGATTTTCAATATTAGAAATCTTAATGAACCATTCATTAATTTTCTAATTTTGTGGAGTCCACTAGATGTTAGATTACTATCTGAAATATATCCATCATAGCTCTTTATGATAGGTTTATTCCAGAATTCATGTTTATTTCCAACATTTAGAAACAAACAATGAGTGTATTCTAATATCTAGGTCATAGAGACATTCTCCAAGACTAAGGGCTCTCCCACTGAGAATATGAAGTCTATCTATCTAACAGAGATTGCTACAACAATTACATCAATATCCATGTAGATGACTATTAAACCTTAAGATCAAATTTCTAATCTTCTAATATATATATATATATATATATATGCAACTAATTGCAAGTGTCATTAGAAGATTGGGATACAATTATCAGACTTTATCTTATGAAATAAGTAAGTTAAAGTCTATGATTTTATGTAGATTATTCTGATGCTCTATCTGAATCCTTCACTAAGGATTTTAGACAGACTTGATAGTCATACTATCAACACATCAACTTATTGCAGTATTGACATTCATCCAACTCTTTGGATGTCATATGGAAGTCACAGAAGTATAATCAACTCTTTGACTTTCCTTCTCACATGGGTCTGACACACGCTTCTATTGTGCTCTCTTCATCTATAAACTACCATTGTTCAAGGCAAAGAATCTCCTATGTTGAATTCAAAAGATTTCAATACAAGAGCACGTCAACATTTATACATGCTTCATTAAATTCATACAAATTTATTATTATGAAGCTTCATGAATGACTTGAGTATAGATAGTAAAATGATGACACTCGTAATATCTACATAATATTAACTCTTAGAGACTTAGGTTCAGGTAGGTATTCAAACATTTTGAATACATCATCTCTTTCGAGCTACCATTCTGCATAATGCAGAAAACCATGTCATTCATGATTAAATGTCTAGAGCACATATGTATGCTAGAACATCTTCTTTGATTTTTATAAGGATTATTTGACAATTGCAATCATCATCGACATGTCACTTCCAAAGTACACTCGATGAAAGATCAAGACCATAAAGACATACAAACCCTGAGGTGATGTCTTATTATCTTATTTAATTGTCATTCCTCATTATATTGAGGAAACTTGCACAATGCAACCACATACATTATGTGTCCAATTGCAAGTACAATATCTGGATCATGAGTCCAATCCATGATATTTTACTGGTTATATTGAGTATAACATTGAGTGGGTTTTATGAAGGATTATCTGAAATAAGAAATTTACATAAGGGTATATATATTATATATACTTATTTTACTTTGATTTAGGAATTTTTATATCAAAGTTGTATTGCCTTGTCAACAGTGAAAGTTCATTCCCTTAATCACTTTCAAAGTAAGAGATATTCTTACCATTATATCTCTAGAAAGATCAGGGATCTCCTTTCCTATCTTTGTTACATCCCAATAATATGAGAACATGTGACTCCGATAAAAAGAAGCGGGAATACATTCCGCCTTGCAAGTCCAACTTGCATTTCCCAATTCGGTCTTTAATACCCGGGCCCACCACCCCTAAGGTGATGTTGACCCGTCATTAATTGAACTAACCGTCATCAGGCTTAATACTCGCTATACGCAATCCAATATCGCCCCAATAATATGAGGACCCGATATTGGGGTCACTACGTATACGGCCTTTCTCTTTCGAGAAGCAAAGAACCCGATCCAAATAATTTTATATAGGATCTGTCACTTCGGACAGGTGTCTCCTATATATAACTTTTGGTGACAAAATTCTTTGCCTTGACGGGAGACCATGGATGTCACTTATGTGATCCTCCACCTCATATTCAAACTGTAATTAATTATCATGAATCATATTCACATAATTAATTCTTCCAAGGGAAAAACACATCAATTCACAATAGAGTACCTTTAATAGGATATAATTAATTTAATCATATTAAATTAATTATCAATCCAATCAGCAAACTTTGAGTTTTACTTGAATAGTAGGTATAATCTCAAAGTACGTATTATTTCGAATTTTAGTAATTAGAAAAATATGCTTTGATTTCTTCGACATTATCCAGTCCCTACCTGCTGTCATGGCCAGTACCGGCGAGAGTGGGACGGACCACATACGTTGCAACCTGCTACCCCGGCGATCTCCAACTAGACACCATATCCACCTCAAGAAAGGATAATGCCAGATAGATCATCATGTACTTTGAGATGCTCATCGGTCTTTTAACCGAAATTATACCATATAATATATATCAAAACAATTTTGATTATATTATAAGGAGATTTGCTAAATAACTCCCTAATCCTATTCAAGCAAGAGGGTTTTGCAAGTAAAAGTTGTCCTACAACTATTGTAGGATGACCTAGGGCTTTGTATGCAAACAATATTTGTTGATGATTTCAAATTAACCAATGATCAAGATAAACTATCTTATCATTATAGTTAGTGGGATGTCATTCAAGGAATTGATTATCATCTTTAAACATTTCATAAATATTTATCAATAACCAATTTCAGAAAATTAACAATTATTTTTCATCATCATTTTTGAATGACTATCACAAGGTTCATGATCAAGTTTTGTCAATTTCCAGCAGTGAGCCCTAATCACTAAAATTAACTTATCTCGATCAATTTAAATCCAAAATTCGTAAAATCAATTTCCTATTATTGCTAACTTGATTTAGAATAGAACCCAAGTGATATTTCACGCATTTTGAGGCATGTCAAAACCGTAATTAACAAATTAATCACGTTCAGTTTTGTTGTTCCCGCAGTGAATACATGCTTATTCAGAAGACCATATCTTGAGCAAATTAAATCCAAATTTAGTAAACTCATATTCTTTTCCTTGGTTAATGGGGAACAAAATCCAATGAAAATTTCGTGTTTAAACAATTTAAATAGTGCCGAAAAAATCAATTAGACAGAGGTGCGAAAATTCAAATGCGCTAAAACTTTCGCGACCCTTTCAAACCCAAGTCGTCCTTGGTTCATGGATCATATCCAAAACCTTTTTCGACCTAAGGCTCTGATACCACTTGAAGGATATTGGGAATCCTCAAGCGCATCACAGAAGCATGACGATCGCATCTTATGCGATCGGGGTGACTAGTCGCACTAGTCGCAAGATGCAGCGGAATTTAAAAATTTTAAATCATATGATGAAACCACATGATCACAAGAACAATTCTTAGATCGTTTCATCAAACCACAAAGTATTAGAAATACCTCTCGAAGCGTGGTTGCGATCACGAGATCTCTAAAGCAAGAGATCCTCCTATCTCAAGTCCGATCCACGGAGACAGCACTTGCGGGCGCGATGATGAGACGCATGCCTCCCGCAATCCTCGTCGAAGATCCAAGCCTCGAATCTCCTGATTTCGTCCAATGAAATCCGTCATCTTCCTCTAGAGCAAGCAGCCCCAAAGAAGAAGGAGATCCTCGAGTAGTCGATGGCGAAGGCGAGAACTTATCTCTTTCTCAACAAAGGTGGTCAGACACCTTGTAGAGAGGGAGAGAGAGAGATGACGAGAATGAGAGGGAGAGAGAGAAGTAGAGTGGGTGTCTACTTGATGTACCTTTCAAGGGCTAGGGTTTCCCTCCTTATATACTAGTTTGGGATCCAATAGATCTCAATCCATGGCTCATATGGATCCAACAGCTATTGTCATCCAAGAGCCATCCAACGGCTATGATTGTTGTTGGTTAAAAACCAACAACATTTATTTATATTAAATTAAATATATGTTGAATTATTATCAACAAAATTTAATTAACATAAATTAATTATTAAGAGATAATATGATAACAAATAAAGAGAGGCAACAAACCACCCTTGATTATAGGGGACGTCACCTATGACTAAGTCATAGATGACGCCACCTTGTAATTTGGTGGTATTTTGTCTCCTTTTATTTTATATTATTATTTCTTTATTAATTGCAATAACTATTATTGTAATAATATCCACCATATTAATTATAAATTAATTTGTGAATATTTCAATCATGCCATTGAAAAATATGTGAATCATATTCACATCCCAAACTAATTTGTAAATTACATTTCCAATTAATTAACTAATGTGTATCCAATCCACATTAATAATTAACAAATACAATTTACAATATTTCTCTCTCTCTCTCTGATATATTATAAATCTCATTTATAATATACACAGATATTATTTATAGCACTATCCACGATCTGTTTATCCTTGATAATTAAGTCATATTTAATTATCTTGGATAATCATTCTCACAATATGAATCTCATTCATATTATACTTGATAATTAAATCTCATTTAATTATCTTGGACAATCATTCTCACAATATGAATCTTATTCATATTATACTTGATTATTAAATCTCATTTAATCATCAAGACCTTCTTGCTTGGATACTAAAGTTATCACATGAATTATTCTTGAACTCCTTCAAGAATAATGTGCCTTCTCCGCAGATACTTGGAGATAGGGACATGGTGATTGTATTGTTCCACGTATAGTGACTTGGATGTTGAGATCTCACTCAAATCCAGATCTAACGGACCTCCCACAGATGCTTGATTAAATCAAGTTCGTATACTTAATCTTCTCATTGCATCTGAATCACATTTAGATCAATGTCCAACACTTGGACTAAGATCAAGTTACTTCTTTACTGAGAGGAGTCACTAAAATCCAGACATGTTTCATCACTCCTTCGGACTGGAAGCGTCATGGTTATACAATCGTTTATGATCGCATCACCCTCAGGTATTCCCAATACCTGCACATCCTGCATACTGGAAGACCAATGATCAACCTGAAGATGAAGATCAATTTTACACTGTCTTCCTCAGGGTTTGATCACCAAGTTTCTCAATCTTGGTCATTGGGATTTGGTATCGATCATTAACTTTCCCACAGCATATATCATACCTTCAAATTCTTGTCATGCTTCCAAAGCACGACGACCATGCATGGAATTTGATCGGTCCCAATACCTCATGAGTGAGCTCATGTCTTCCGGTTCATAAGTGAACATGTATGATCCCTTTTGAGAGATCGTATTACTCATGTGTCCTTACATGCACACTAGCTCACCGGTGTATAGACCTTGGTTAGGTCATCAACCTACTAGTCTGCCAAATGTACACACTCAGACATATAGTAACACATCTGTCTCTGATCAGAGGATGTGTGGCTATGCTGTGACAGTATTCAACATAGGACTTAGGTTATCTCGATCTCGCTAAGTCAACCCATTGACTTAACTAATCTGTCACCTCCGAATCACTATTCCCATGCAGAGGACCTGCATCAAGAGGTCGATCAGATATCAGCCTATGTGAGAAAGGATTGCCATCTCCTACTCAAGCTGGAGATCATCTCTTAATAATCATTTGACAGTGCTTGATGAGTCCTATATCTAACTCTTTAGAAATTCATCCAAACACCATCATTTATGATTCAATTATTGAATCAACAGTTATATGATCATCAAGATGGCCATTGTACATAACCCTAATTGTACAGAGGGACCTATTATGCAAATTATTTATTCTTCATTTCAGATCAGGGAATGATATGTGCAATAACATTTATTGCATAATAGCTCACCGTGGGCTCGCATGTCCAACAGTTTCACGAAGGGGGAGTGCTGGGTATATGGGTCCAACCAGATTCGGATCAGAATGTGACTTGTACCTCTCCTCGTAAAATGGCCATAACTCGGGCTCTCGCAGTTAGATTTTTGTGTTCTTAGATTCATGGAAAGCTACCGACGAGATCTATGTAATGGACTACTCAAATAAATTTTTTAGACACTGAAATAAAAGCAGATTTGCAATTAAGCCCTTATCTAGCTGGATTTTACAGTTAAGTCCATGCTCGGATTTTAGATTTTCATAGTGACAAATATTCATATTTCAGTCTATTTTATTCCTCAGTTGAATACATAGAAAGAGGACACATGTCATGAACTTCCTATGCTACTGTAGTTGGAAGTCTTATATATGCAATGGTATGCACAAGACCATATATCATTCATGTTGTGAGCATATTTAATAAATTCTTAGAGAATATCAGGGAGGAGCATTGGTAGGTAGTCGTGAGAATGTTTTGATATATAAAAGGAATGCCTGACATTGTTCGATTGTTGGATGTCTAGATTCAGATTATGTTGTAGATGTTGATGGGAGGAGATCACCGATAGGATACATATGTTTTTACTTTGGAGAGTTTTGTCATTAGTTGAAAGGTCGGTTTTCTACCAACAATTACGATATCTACAACAGAGGCAGAGTATATGGCTTTGACAAAAGCTACAAAGAAAGGCATCTAGCTGAAATGTCTAGTTGGATATCTCAATCTACAATAGAATTATGTTATCGTGTATTGTGACAATCTCAATACAATATGCCTAGTCAAGGATCACATGAGGATTAAGGCGAAAAAGGTTGGCATATAAGACAATCGAGTCGATATATTCACAAATGGTTCTTGGGAGTAAGTTCAAACATTGTTTTGACTTGCTTAGTATCGACAATTGGTAGTAGCTTCAAGCAGGGACTGACGATCGTAAAACTTCTCAGAGGATTCAATTCAAGGTGGAGATTGTTGATATGCCTTGAATCCTAAACATCTGTTATGTTGAACCTAGTTGAAGAATCGTTTTCTACACCCTCCATAACCATACCCTACAACACGAGGTTTTCATTGGGGGGGAGGGGTAGAGACTCCCAGATGGAACCATATTTCTTTTGATACCCTGCTACGCATTCATGCACAAACTTAGAGACACGATATATATGTATATATATGGGTAAAATGAGGTTGCCCCTAGGGGGTGCTAACTTGGCTCCCCGCCTTATTTTTCTCATTTTTTTATTTTTTTGAAAAATAAATACTTGAAAATTCATCATTATATCATATATATGCATTCGAGTTTTGTGCGAAATAGAGACTTCTACAGGCTCCATTTAGACATCAATTTTTTAACGGTTGCAGAATTGTTGAAATCGACCACGTTTGGATGGAGGCCGCAGGAGTCTCTGTTTCGTAGAAAATTGTATGACGTAATATAGAGATATATGTTGAAAATCCATATAAGCATTTTTCAAAAAAATAAAAAATAGAAAAAAAAATAAGAGGGGGCAAGTTAGCTCCTCGTAAGGGGCGGTCCCATTTTACCCTATATATATTGTTGATCCTATGAGAACCAAAACCTGTGAGAGCATGATAACATTGATTCTAGACCACTAGATTCAACCAGGAGAGAGATGACAGAATCTAGTGGTTTAGAGTCAGTGCTCTCATGCTCTCACATTCTTAGCTCTCATAAGATCACTCATACACACATACACATACATACATAGATACCTTCGCCCTATTTTTCGATATATTTTTAAAACGCTTCCGTGGATTTTTCATCACTATATCCCTACATTATGTCATTCAAGTTTCATACGAAATAGAGACTCCTGCGGCATCCATCCAGACATGGTCGATTTCAACTGCGACCGTTAAAAATGATGTTTAGATGAAGGTCGTAGATGTCTTTGTTTCGCATGAAACTTGAGGGACATAATATAGAGATATAGTGATGAATTTCTACGGATTCATTTTAAAAAAAATAAACAAACATAAAAAAATAAGACGGTGGAACTAAATTAGCTCCCAATAACACAGCCCATTTTACTCTATATATGGCTTTAACTGGTTTTAATATATCGTACACATCTAAGGCCGATATGCACAAATCTGAGTTCGTTATAATTGTTGGAGGCGTTGCTGCGATGCAGTACAATTTTGGACGATTCGATAAATAAAACCTGCATACGGCATTACTGCGGATGTCAGCATTGATTGGACCTCCCTAATGAAATATAACACATATCCCGAGGCTTTAATGGTTGCACTATTCTACTCAACGGATAAACTAATTATCTTGCATTATCAATAAGTATAATACTGTCACATTTAATAATGCATCTTATCTGATATTTCTAATGTCCAATCAAAGCCGACCACCGTTCCATCTCAATCAATAAAAAACATATATAACACAAGGAGATAGTTTTCCTTCTCGATCTCAACGAACAAAATATCACAATCTTCAGCCAAAAGGCGACGATCATGTAAAGGGAGTTCAGGTAATCCATTATGTAAACTTTCTTCTAATGAAATAAAATTTATACGGTGACTTCCTTTTCTTTGTTGAAAAAAAAAGGCCACCATCGTTTTGCTGAGGAAGCAAGCGTTCCTGCTATCATTTGTGTACCCGTGAAAATTGACATAAATTATTATAACATTTCAACACCTTCAGCAAGATGGATAAATAAATCTAGGGATTTTATCACTTGTGCCCCTCCGAGATATCGCAATTTCAGTTATGCCCCTATCTTTTTGGTAATATCAGTTGTGCCCCTTAAAACTTTCTCCGTCATCAGTTGTGCCCTTCCGTCAGGTTGACCGTCAATGAATTGACTTAACCATGATTTTTTCAAACCATGGTGTGGTTAAGAGGGGTATTATGGTCAAAATAAAATCAAATGAGAAGGAGGGTTGGGGAGGAGGTGCGGGGCTGTGGAGGAGGTGCGGGCTGGCGGTAGGGGCTGGGGGAAGTGCGTGGCTGCGGGAGGTCAGGGGGTTGACGATGGTTGCGCGGTTGCACGGTTGCGCGGTGCAGAGCAGGGGAGGTGGCGGTGCGAGGCAGGGGGGAGGGGGAGCAGGGAGGGCGCGCGTGTGGGGGAGGGGGTGTAGCCCAGGGGGAGGGGGAGTAGGGGGCGGCACCGGCGAAGTGAGGAGGTGCGGGGGGAGGTCAGGGCAGGGGGCGGAGGGGCGGTCTGGGCGGAGGGAGGTTGGGGCGGAGGGAGGCGAGGGCAGGGGGCGGGGGGAGGTCTGGGCGGAGGGAGGTTGGGGCGGAGGGAGGCGAGGGCAGGGTGCGGGGGGAGGTCTGGGCGGAGGGAGGTTGGGGCGGAGGGAGGTCTGGGCGGGGGGCGGGGGGAGGTCTGGGCGGAGGGAGGCGAGGGCAGGGGGCGGGGGAGGTCTGGGCGGAGGAAGGCGAGGGCGGAGGGGCGAGGGCACAGGGGGCGGAGGGGTGGTCGGGGCGGCCTGGAGGCTGGGGCGGAGGGGCGGCAGGGGGCGGCGCCGAGGAGGGGAGACGAGGGCGGAGGGGCCGTAGGGGATGGGGGAGGTCGGGGCTGCCTCGAGGCTGGGGCGGAGGGGCGGCGCCGGGGAGGGGAGGAGATCTCGGGGCGGAGCTGGGCGGCACGTGGCAGGGGCGGCGCCGGGGAGGGGAGGGGATCTCGGGGCGGAGCTGGGCGGCACGTGGCAGGGGCGGCGTCGGGGAGGGGAGGGGATCTCGGGGCGGAGCTGGGCGGCACGTGGCAGGGGCGGCGCCGGGGAGGGGAGGGGAGCTCGGGGCGGAGCTGGGCGGCACGTGGCAGGGGAGGGGGAGGAGAGGGAGGAGGAGGAGGAGAAGGAGGAAGAGGATGGGCAAGAGGAGGAAGAAGAAGAGGATGAGGAAGAAGGTTAAAATGGCCTCCTAACCTTTTTTTTAAAGTAATTCCGCCTATATCCTCAAAGTTAACGGCCGTTTGTACTGTGGATGGACGGTCACTAACCCGAGGGGCACAAGTGATAAATTAGCAAGTTTTGAGGGGCACAACTGATATTACCAAAAAGATAGGGGCATAACTGAAATTGCGATATCTCAGAGGGGCACAAGTGATAAAATCCCATAAATCTATATCTTGACAGCTAACACATCATTGAGGACACGACACTAATGAACTCCTCCTCTCTCGCAAAGGCAAAAAAAAACTTCTCCAACGAACATGCAGTGCCTTGCTGTAGAATAGACGGCTAGGCTTTAATGGGACCTTTGATCCTCACAGTATCCTCCTCTATCCGTCGTCGATGGATTGGGCAGACCTGCACTTGTCCACACAAGTTGTAACTCCCACGTCAATGAACCCAACGCAGCACTTCTTAAGAAAGACGTGGACAGCTCTTATAAATATACTAGTGTATTTGCCCGCGCTTCGCGGCGGGTAGGTAAAGGTCTACCGACTTGCTCGTTGATCTGTTAATTGAAATAAACATGCACAATTACTAACAGCACTATGCAGAAAATATAAAAACTCAATGAAATATTAAGATTGATAAAAAAGACAACTGTGGGCACATAAGAAATTGTTTTCAGAGCAAACTTACTTGGATCGGAATACTATCTGCATTTTCAGTTGATTTTTCCTATTGGGCATGTGTTTGTTGCCTTTATTTCTTTCTGACCTATTGTGGAATCAAATATCTCTGACTAATAACAACTACCGTCACCATGCAAATAATAATAATAATTTGATTATTACATTCAATCACAAACAACAATGAGTGTGTTTAGACTATATATTGATACCGATGAGGAGTTTGATCGAGGTATACAGAATATTCGATCATCACATACCGAAATGGACAATGACATTTGCGGAAAGAAGAAGCTGACACATATCATGACTCGTTTGCCGAACATCATGACAGATGGCAGAATGACCAAGGTAGAACCGTAAAACACATGTAGCAAATGGAAGGTACACGAAAAGATAAGTCCACATAACCATTTCAGAATTCAAATAATGGTTGCACCAATGGGGAAAAAAGTGTATCCTCTGTGCATAGGTAGAAACCCACATATAATCAAATGGCATTAGGTAGGGGTTACAACTCCCATACATTCTAATACAAATATAAATAAATAAGTAGATCATTACGAAATAGAATTAACAAAACACATATGATCACCCAAATAAACCATTCCCAGGTTCTTGCGAGAATCGAAGGAAATCCAAAACCCATATTTAATAATAAAAATATTTAAATAAACATGAAATGAATAAACGAACCACACAAAAACATATCCACAAAGGAAATCCACAAATATATCAAAGGAAATCATATAAAGACATAGTCGCAAGCAAATAATTCACAACTTAAGAAAAATCAAATAAAATGCACAAAGCAAGAGGCAGATATATCTTCAAATATCAATAGGAATAAAAAAACAAATAAAAAAGGTGAACCAATCAATCAAACACATTTCATTTATCGGCACTGAAGTAAATCATACCAGAATGTTTGCAAGCATTGTTGGGGAACAACAAAGAAAAAAGGCAAACATATATCCAAATATTAATAGGAAGAAGGAAATAGAGTTCAAGCATCACATACCGATGAGGAGGTCGACAAAAGTAGAGATCAAAGTTCTAGTATCACATACCCAGACAAATGGTAGGGGAGGCCAAGAAAATGGAACACACCATCATATGTTAGGCAACAAAACTAATCAAATTAAGTAAGATTAACATGAACACAATACTTTACAATTTCAATCACAAAGATACAACGCTTTAATAAGACTAATAAGCTGAAATTGGAATCTAATTAACGGAATAAAAAACAGAGTAGCTTACAACCGATAAATGAATGATAAAAATAACACAGTACGGACAAAAGAGTAAATACTATACAGAAAAAAATCGGTAAACGAAAACTAAGAATGAAGAATGATTCATACCTCATATAGCAGTGTAAGGTCTCAGTCTCAACCAAGATTGATCGCCTATCAGAAGGTTATCCACGGAAAAGGGTTTCAACTAAATAAAAATGGAATGATTCGGACATTATAGCAGACAATGAAAAATCACTGAAAACCTAAAAAACCAAGAAAGAACATCTATACCTCCTCAACTAACAGAAACATAAAATGTTATACAATCAAAGCAAATGGAAGACGCGCAAACCCCTCAAGGAAGGGGAAAAACCAATCATGATATGAATAATGAACACAGGAAAATTGTGTAATGAAGAATGTCATGCAGACAACCTTACTATAAAAAAGAACAACAAATATTTTTTTATCATGCGATTTACCTTTTAAACTTTTTAAAAATGGATTCGTAACGTTTGCCTAATGGTGACCTGTAGATGCAAGCAAAACACGTATATGCATTAGTAATATAAATATCACCGGAAATATGCCATACAATTTATAAATAGAGCATATATAATCCAAAGCACATTTATAAGTATTGTAAGGAGAGGGGTGCAACTTAATACACATTAAAAGCACAATTAATTAAAGAAAAAGAGACATACTTAATATAAAGTAAAACCAAATCTAATGTTAATATGTAAACGTAAATTGAATAAGATTAAGAAGTTACGTTCCCTTTTGTAACAAAGACAGTCATACACCATGATACTATTAATTGAATCGAATTAATGGGATGAAATCATGTTTAATAAAAAAAATAAAAAGGTCACTTTTTCTTATTAGGAGCACAATACATGGAATCGGGGTAAATTTGAAAAAAAAACACGGGAGAAAGGAATCAATATCACAGAGATGCTTATTAAGTATGCGCTTTTACAGCAACAACGGTAACTTCTGTTGTCATTCTTGTGGACAATATTTCTAATATTTGTTGCGACATAAATAGGCCCCACAACTATGATTGTAAGCATCACTATACTGAAGCATGTACTTCATGGATTCCATGTTCACACTCTTGGCGATATATCAAATCGTTGCATGTACACATGTGCTAAGAACATAATTAGAAATGAAATATGGTAATATGCAGGCGACTTTCTATAATAAAATGTAAAACAAAAAAAACAACAAACATTGTCTACATAATTAGTGAGTTCAATGTTAAACTTTTCACTGCACGTATAGTGTTTGAATGCAAACATAAAGGAAGGCTGAGACTCTCCGTGGCTAATCAGGAAGCAACAACCCAAAAAACAGCAAACCCAGTAGATAACAAAGTACAAAAAATAGCATATCTACACTACTGCAAAGAAGACTTAACCATCTGGATTAATATAATAAAGATATGTCATCATAACCTTCATGGTAATGTTCGACTAAAACATCGTAGCATGATTTTAATCAGAATACACACATAAGCAACATATGAAGAAAATCAGCAAGAATACGGTTTTTAAAAAATGATACAAAAATAAAAAAATTATGACGTTACTACCATACACAACAACATCAAGAAACACTAAACACTAAGTACACAACTAAGCAAGAAATTTTTAATGTTGTTTTCACACCCATATTGTTCTACACAATTAAGCAAGAAATTGTTAATGTTGTTTTCATACACATACAGTTCACATATAAAAGAAGGCTCAGATGCTCTTGAAAACATTAGTAACAAAGAACAAAAGACAAACATATATTGATGAATCCACCTAATGCAAGCCGGTTACAAATCAGTCTCAAATTGCCTCACCAGATGCAGTAGCAAATACATATAGCCATATCGATGATGGAATTTCCTCGCCATCTGTAAAACAAATGGGCAAAAATTGTGCGAATACATGATACATCAGTAAGAGAGAATTTACTAACTGATTGCAGTAGAAGTTTAACCATTTCGGTTAATCTAACAAAGAGTCGTCATCATAACCTTCATGATAGGAGCCACCACATACCAAAAAATCAAACAATGAAGAAGAAGGCTAGAAAACTACATAAAAACCAACAAACACTGAGTTAAACTTTTCACTGCACATATATTATTTGAATGCAAAAATAAAGGAAGACTGAAACTCTCTGTGACTAATCACGAAGCAACAACCCAAAAACAACGAATCCAGTAGATAACAGAGCCCAAAAATAACATATCTACACTATTGCAAAGAAGATTTAACCATTTAGATTCATATAATAAAGAGGTGTCATCATTACCTTCATTGTAGAGGTATACTGTTCGAATAAAAGAAAGCTCATACTCTCTCAAAACCATTAGTTAGCAAGAACTGAGAATAAATGAATTTATATTTCACCATCCGCACACTACAAACTGGCTGCAAATCAATCCGAAATTGCCTTGACAAATGCAGAATCAAACATATAACAAACAATTGTCATCATCACCTTCAGGATAGAATCTTCCATATACAAATCAACGAAACAACGAAAAACAATTTATAAAAACGGGGGAAAACAACTAACAAAGAGGAAGCACAAGAACAAAGGTCGAGAGTGACAATACCCAGAGCCCAGACGGACATAAATACAATGTACAACGTTGTATCTCTAAGAAAGAGATTTAAGATATTTACAGCAAGAACAAAGTCAGCAACAGAGATCCATAGTTCCATACCGAGCGGTGATACGAACGTCGGCGAGCAGACTGCCAACAGGAAGAGAACTTCGGAAGGTCGCACAACCAAATGGGCTGCGTGGAACCCGAGGAAGACGAACAGGAAGTGAGCTCCGACAGATCACACAACCAAATGGGAAGGCGGCATGACCCATAAAACTCTTGTTATTGTTTGTCGAAGGGAAGAAGGCAGCGACACGCAGAGTTTACACTTTGACAGATGGCTCAGGGCAACGAAGGGTTCATAACTTAAGGGTAAACAGACTATTTTATTTATTTTTCTTTCTAAGATAAAGATGAGGAGATCATTGTAAGAGGGCAACCACGTGTAAGCAGCCGGTGAGTAGAATACTTGAAAGGGAATGTAGCAAGTGGCAGCAAGCGGGGAAGCAACTCCGCTTTAGTTAAGGTATTAGATTATACTAGTGTATCTGCCCGCGCTTCGCAGCGGTTATTATAGAGAAGGGTTTGGCGGCTTTTTTCAATGAATTTTAAAAAGTCAGTGTCGAAAGTTGTCCTTATTTCAAACATAGAAGATGCAAAATCACTGGAAAACGATTTCACAATGAATTTATATAAAATAAAAACCTCAAAATACCTTCCCGACTTCAAAAATCACAGCTTTCCCAATTTAGATAAAAAATATCCCACAATAGCTTAAACGACATATCAGAGTTCAAATTTTATATAAATTTGGAATCATCAAAATCCATGTAGAGGAGCTTCATGAACTCTACAACTGGATTCACGTACGACATTCTACGCAACTTCCTGTTTGCCATCAAATTTGCTGCTCAATCCGACAACTCTTATAGTGCCCTATCTAGGTAATAAATCATGTACCATCATGATTATACGAAATAAAATATCTTATCTGCTACATTTTAGACTAAAGAACAATACACACACAAGGTATGTCAAAAATCTGCACCTTGACGAAATTGGTACATCGGACACGCTCGGATTAAGTGGTAGGACAACTGCCACCTATGGTAGTTGTTGTTGTTATTGTTTTCTCATTATACCTTGCTCCAATTTATCTTCATTCAATGAAAACACCATGTTTATATATGCAGACCATTTACAGGCAACGATTTATATATCTATACATAAAATATTTTAAATTATATATAATATATAATTTAATATTAAGTGGTCTTGATTATATATCATATAGGATATTAATTGATCTATACTAAATGGTCTAGATTATGTATTCTATATCTAAGAATCGCTATCTATAAATATAATATAGAAACATTTAATTATAGATATTAATGTTAGTAATAATAATATATAATCTAAAACATGTAAAGTTAGATATGGAGGCATATATAATCTATCTTATGCCCGTGTTTTAATTATATTTTTCATATAATTTCGATGTAATTTTATTTTTCTAAATATATTCAGATCCATTCATATCATAATGCAGTATAACTGGAATTCATGTTGTGTTTGTCCCTAGGCATATTATTATCTAATATTATGGGTGTGATATTAGAATGGGCGTTCAATTACGGCATACGATTGATTAGAATGATGTTTACATTAATAAGACATGATTAACAAAAGTTCAAATTCCCGTCACCTTATCAAACAAAATTATATATGCATTCAGGTTGTAATAGATCCCTCCTCATCTGCTTATGCAATATTCAAGTGCTAGAAAAATATAGAAGGCAACCATTAACTTTATTACCATTCCATCGGTCGGCACTGCCATTATTCAAAGTGGATTTACTTCTACAAATATGATGGAATGGACTTTGGGTGAAAAATCCAAAGCATTCGTATAATAAATGTATTGAACAAATTCATAGTCGAACCTTCTTAAGATGATTTGAGAAATTTTTGTATCTTGAAAAAGCAAATTTTACACGATTGACATAGAGTCTATTAGTATGTACTCGGGTGGAGATTTGAATTAAAAATGGTACATGGTATTGGCATCATGTTTAGTATGTAAAGCATTTACTTAAATACTTATGTGTCAACTTATTCAGAATTAAAGTTTTAGATCACTTATTATTGTACATGTATGAAAGTTTACTTATCGATTGATCAAGGTTTAAAATTTTAGTTAATTTTTGGATATTAGTATTACACTTGTAAGACGAACAAATAGTTGTACTATACTTAAAAGATAGAGACCCAATTCCAACTAATATCAATATGTATTCACTATGTCAGTTTCATTTGTGATTTGTGTTGTGTCAAGTACCATTGATATTATAATGTGTCAACATCAGATGTACAGTACTATTTGAAATTATCGAGTATTATTTACATTATGAGATGATGTAAATTTAGTATCATGCATTAATTAAATTAAATAATAGAACAATTCCTCACTTTGCAATACTATATGACTTGAGAAAACGATGAAATGGGAAGCTTTGTAAAAAAATATCTAAAAATTGCTATTAATATGCATATATAGTCTATATAAGGTTTTATATTTACTGTATAGGTGTAATTAAATACCAGAACTATATCTATATGCATATAATTATATTGAATATAATTTACTGTATACATATAATTGATATATTATATGTATACATATAATTATATTTACTATATACATATAATTCTATTGAATATTATATAAGAGGTTAATGGTGATGCCCCCTTAGGGCAGCCAACATGGCTGCCCCCGCATCATTTTCGACTTTTTTTTTATTTTTTTGAAAAATATCACCATATATATTCATCCATATATCCCTCATATATGCCATTCAAATTTCATCAGAAATAGAGACTCATACGGTCTCCATCCAAACAATCATTTTTTAATGGTAACATGATTTTTTAAATCGATACCATCTCGATGGAGGCCGTAGGAGTCTCTGTTTCTGACGAAATTCGAATGACATATAGGAGGGATATAAGGATGAATATACATGATTTTATTTTTCAAAAAAAATAAAAAATATCAAAAATATGGGAGGGGGCAGCCCCATTAAATCCATTATATAAGCTATACACAGATATAATTAATATGTATATATATGTGGTTTCAAATTAAATATCATAACCATAACGATTCATCATGTTGCAATACTATATAACTTGAGAAAACGAAGAAATGGGTAACTTTGTAAAAAATGTCTAAAAATCACTATTACTATGTATATATAGTCTACATAGGGTTTATAAAGGGTTTTATAAATGGAAAGAATGAGGCTGTGCCCGTGTCATTTTTCCGTAATTTTTTATTTTTATTTTTTTTGAAAAATTCATCATCTATATATTCCTCCAATATACCATTCGAATTCATCAGAAATAGAGACTCATATGCCCTCCATCAAGAACATGTAATTTTAATGATCTAAACATTGTTGTAATCGACCTGTTCTAGATGGAGGGCATACATATGTTTCTGATGAAATTCAAATAGAGGGATATATAGTTGAATATACATGGTGAAATTTTTCAAAAAAAGTAAAAAAATGCAGAAAAATGATGTGGGTAGCCCCATCAACCCTTTATAAATAATAGATACATTTTGATACATATAGGTATTTATAAATAAGAATAACAATTATAATAAGTATATAACTATTGATATGTATATATAATCTGTATAGTATTTTGCATTTATAAATAAGGTTATATATACTCAAAATAGTACACCTATTATATATTTCTAATATATACATATATGATTTATTTATGCATATGAAGGTTGTATGCGGAGAGGGCAGAAACGGAGAGAGTCATTTGGAAAATAGTTGAAAATAATATATTATTTAATATTTATCTGAAACCATCACTTAATAAAGAGAGGAGGAGAAAGGTAGAGAGAGAAGATAGTGGGGAGAGAGAAAGAGAGAGGAAGAGAGAAATGTTTAAAGATAAATGGGGAGTGCGTGCGCCTAATGGAGAGATGAAAGGGGCGTTGCCATAGTGGGAGAGAAATATGGAGGAAGGGATCCACGTAGCAGCAATTTCAATGAAGAAGTTATAATGAGAAAGGATCCAAGCTCTGCCATGTGTCAAGACTTGGAAGTCTAAGAGGAAATCCCAGCAATAGTATAGTTATAGATATCCCAACTGCCTGGAAACAGATGGATGTTCCTTACATTAAAATCTTAATAAAGTTGACAACGCGCATCTGGAGCTCATAAAAGTCCACCACCAACCCCCTCCTCCTCCTTTAATAAATAATAATAATAATATATCAATCAATACAGCCATGCATTTGCTTGCATGTCCTTCTTCTTACACTAATTTCGTAAAAGCACTGTTTCAGCAGTAGTCATGAACTCATGACAAGCCAACATCACATTGTAATTACATGGAAAAGGATACCAGCAACACAAACGGACGTTAAGGGCACATAATAAACTAGGAACCTGAGGTCAACAACGTCCATCTAAGGAGGGTGAGGAAAGCTCCAACTTGATAAGCTGATTCAAGCACAACTTGTTAACCAGCTTGTGATCTTGGCTTGGTGAGTTAACACATCGAGTTCGAGTTTGATCTTGTTGTCTTCTTAACATACTTTACAATATAGGTTTCTTTTAATGAATAGAACTCGTGTTGGATTTTTATCTGACTCGCAGTAGGCTCGACTCACCTGACTTGACTGACATCTCTACTTAGAGATGAAAATGGACATTAATAGAATATCGACATCGATTTTAAAATAGTCTATGCCTCCTTCAATAGCCAAGTTAGCTTTCTCTTAACTTTTGAAATATATATTTTTTATTTTTTTAACAACACTTTGGGCGATAAATTAGATTACTAAAAGGAATATGTGTATTTTATATAAAACAGTTTCTAATATCTCCTTCGAAAGTTTAGCAATTTTGAGACCTTCAGAATTTGATACACTGATGGATGAGATAAAAGTCCGAAATTGAATTGAATTTTAAATGATAAAATGTTGATATTAGGTGATACTAATCCTCAAAATTTATTAAAAAAATCTATAAAAAAAGGTGGAAGAAGCTTGACAACTCCAAGGGAACAAATCCATTTTACCCTTATATTAATGTATAAATTATAGTACTTTTTACACTTGTGCACGTTGAGATTCTATAATTATAGAGGCATAACTGTATTAACAGAAGGGTTAAATTGTGAATTTTATAAAAAATATAGAAGTGCAAAACTGCAAAAAAAGCTAAGAAGACTATAATTTGAAGAATCTTGAAGGGAGACAAGTGTAAAAAAAAACCCCAAAATACATGTATAATATAATGTCCAACAACATAATCGCCATAGTAGCCAAACACAATTTACACCGTATCACGAAAATATGCTGTGAATTCATAGCCGAATAAGTAATTATATTATTTCTCACATCCACATCCTTACCCTTATTCAATATTAATGAAATGAACATGGATCATATCCAAAATATTATCGACCATATCTTTACACCAATAGGAAATTCCTTCTCTTGAGAACGACATAGGACAGCAAATGGGTCCGGCCTCCTATTAGGGCATATATTTCTTATGTGACGGATCCCCTAGGTTACAGTAGATTATCTTACAACAGACGATCCTTTCTGTCAAGCACATATGTACCTCCTTACAAACACGAACTACTCGATAAAGATTGAGCAGTTCACACAAAATTCAAATTTTTTAAAACTCTTATATTATGAACCGCTAGATCTTGATCGAGCGAATATGAGAAACAATTCCCACGTAGTACAAAATCCATCATTACTCTCCTCACACACTCCCTCCCCACCAGCACTGCTACGGTTCCCCACCTCCCTTAACTATACCGTCTTTCCCCACCACAGCAATGGCCGACGACCCCCCACGCCTCCACCTGAAGGAACTCAAGGCCATCTCTGTCCTCGGCCACGGCGCCAAGGGCCTCGTCTTCCTCGTCCTCCACCGCACCTCCGGCAGCCGCCTTGCCCTTAAGGTCATCTCCACAACATCCTCCTCCCCCAAGAACGGTACCAAGCTCCCTCTCTTTGCCCACGACGACCTCCACCGCCGTATCCTGTTTGAGCGTGATGTCCTCGCTTCCCTCCACCACCCTCTCCTCCCCACACTCCGTGCCGTTGTCTCCACGGAGAAGATTATCGGCTTCGCCATCGACCACTGCCCCGGTGGCAACCTCACCTCCCTCCGCAAGCGCCAGACCGATCAGATGTTCTCCGAAGACGTCATCCGGTTCGTAATTTGGTAGAAGCTCGCATATTAAACCACCAAACCTTTTATTTAATTTCCTAAAAACAAGTTCTCTATATAATTTATGGCGGAACCAGCTTTTTAAAGTTGGAGAAATCGAAGCTAAATAATGTCTAAATCCATTTTACGATTCCTACATCTTCCATGAGAAAAACATTCGCAAGTTCTTTTAAAAACAGTGACAAAGTATGTAGATCTCTCAAATTTCCATCCATTACAATATATTTTTATATTGGAGATCATATATAAATATAATATATTTCACATATCTCCGATCGAGGTGAATCTCGGAATAATTATTGTTCAAATCATGAAGAGTCAACCTGCAATCCTTGGTTTCTGCAAATCTAAACTGCAATTAATCCTGATTTGCACAATATACATGAACAGATTCTACGCGGCAGAACTGGTGATCACACTGGAGCACTTGCACGGACTAGCCATAGTCTACCGCGACCTGAAGCCGGAGAACATCCTCATCCAATCCAACGGACACCTTATGCTCGTCGACTACGACCTCTCCACCAGTCTACCGGCCAAACCAACCCCTGGTGCCCCCCACCCCCCATCCCCACCGCCGCAGATGTGGCATTATAGGACTAGATCCTGGAATTCGAACGATTCATGGTATTCGTCGTCATCTTCGGAGTCGTCGTCATCCATGTCATCAGCTAAGTCGAATTCGTTCGTGGGGACGGAGGAGTATGTGGCGCCGGAGATCGTGGAAGGGACGGGCCACGACTACGCAGTGGACTGGTGGAGCCTAGGGGTGGTTATGTATGAGATGTTGTACGGGAGGACACCGTTCCGGGGGCAGAACAGGAGGGAGACGTTCTACCAGATAGTGAGGGACATGCCGGTGATGCCGGGGGAGAGGACGGCACTCAGGGAGCTGATAGGGAGGATGCTGGAGAAGGATCCCAGGAGGAGGATTTGCTTGGAGGGGATCAAGGCTCATCCATTCTTCAAGGGGATGGATTGGGGATTGGTGGTGGAAGTGTCGAGACCGCCGTTTATACCGGTAGTGTCGTCCGACGAGGACGAGGAGGAAGGTGGTTGCGGCGGGGGAGAGGGAGAGGGAATTGATGTGGAGGAGTGGGTGAGGAGAGTGTTCCAAGGGAAGGAAGAAGGTTCCGGCGGCGGCGGCCGCGGTGAGGAGACGGGGAGATTGAGGAAGGAGGGAAAGGATCATGAATTTCTCGGATTCTAGAGCAGATAGCCTGCTGTTCACAGCGGCAAAAATACAATTCTTTTTCATAGTATGATTAAACATAAGATTATTAATTTCTGACCATAGAATTGCTAAGCTAGAGATCATTGCACAGGGATGTCATTGGTTCCAAAAGGAGGGCGGATGATGTAAAGATTTTATGTTTTTTTAATGATTGATTTAAAAAAATCTGAGATTCTTGCGCACACGAATGGTGTGTGATTCCTATAAGATTTGTTATGATTTGCATGGTCAATAAAAGATATTATGACGTGGAACTCTTTTTTCACTTTTCAGTTCTTGCGGGTGTTCTTTAGGGGTGTTCATGGTAGATGGATCGTATGGATACCCGATCCAGCCCACGCACTCTGACCCCCGGTTCATGGATATCCAATAAAGTTATATGGATCGGGTTACCAACAACATTTAACCCGTTTCTGGTCGGTGCCCCACTGGATATCTCCTGGGTATCCACACGTGATCCGGTGGACATGCCCCATTTGCAGTAGTTGATTCTCCTCCCATATGCAATTGTACATAGAATGGATATATTGGGGTGCTCCGAGCCATCAAGTCCATCATTGATGCATCAAGATCTCTCGTAGGGCTCTGGATTTCATCTAATTTATCTGAAAAATCTGTGAGTTCGTTGTTGCACCAGATATACTCATCACGTCTACATTGGAACTTAAATCCGAGCCCGATCTAGTATAGTGTCGACTGATCGATGACCGTGAGTTTTCAAATTGCAATCACTTGTTTGCAGACTCGTTGCTTACAATCCGAGAACATAAGTTCATGGTTGAAAATTTATGAAAAGAAAAGATGAGATGTTCCTCACTATTTCAAAAAATTAATCCAAGGTAGTTAGTATATCATTACATCTTTAACTGCACATACATTGCTAGATAAATAATTAGCATGGCATTAAAATTTGCTAAAATTCGATCAAATTTTGATTTCGACAAGTCGCCGAATCAACATGAAATTTCGGCATATGAGGTCTTGAGATCTATCGATAGATAAGGATAATCACCAAATTGGCTAAAATATCGACCGAATTTTGGGTGAACTTCGACCAAAATATCAATTCCAATTCGTCATTGATGTGCTATGAAAAACCTATATTTAAGACCTTGTTAATTAAGTACAAGGATTTGTACTACAACAAAATCAATTAATAGATTTTAGCTCACGAATGGTTCCATTATAAGATGTCAAGAGGGATGCATAATTAAATAGTCAAAACATTCATTCAATTATTTTAACATAATATAACATTTGCATTGCACTTTAATGTTGTCATCACTAATTTTTCTTTCCTAAACAATAAACAACCTCAAAATTATATATTCTCATTCTAAATTTATTCGTTGAACTGCATTTCAATGCACCAAAATAACCCAAAATCTAACAATTTTCTTCTACTTAACAATGAAAAATGACAACACATGTTGTTCTACAGTTAGCCATCCATTAACTTTATTCAAAAACCTTTTTCTCAACGTTACTTATTCCAATACATAGAGGGTACCCGCGGGTAATCCATTTTCCGTCTCATCCAATGGATAACCATACATATGGATAACCATCTCAATTGGAGCGGATCAAACCATTGATCCGGTAATATGGTCCGGGTCGGGTTATGTGTGAATGGGGCGGATACCCGCCCCATGAACACCCCTAGTGTTCTTAGTGGTTAGGTTACGTATGGTTTCGTCAGGTATTGAAGGCTGGCATTACTATCCCTTTGGCTGCTGGCATTATTGAAGGCTGGTAAATACGGTGATCCGTGGCATTCTTCTGTACTGGGCGGCTGGCATTACTATCCCTTTGACTGCTGTCAGGCGCATTGAAAAAATTTGCGCTCAATTCCTATGGGGTCGAAATCGCCATGATATTGCCTTGAGTAGACTGTCTTCCGAAGAGGGAAGGGGGCCTTGGTCTTCTCTCCCCGCTTACTATCCGCCAAACTGCGATCGCCTCTTGGGTTTGGAGACTCCTCTCGGCTGATACCTCTATTTGGGCCGATTATATGCGTGCTAAGTACCTCTCCAACGGCTCCTTCTGGGATTGTTCGCCTTCCTCCTATTCCTCCATCCAGTGGCGCAAAATGCTGGCTATGAGGCCTATTTTGAGGCAAGTCATTCGGGGTGATACTCCTTCGGCTTCTTGGCTCCACTCGCCCTCCGGTTATTCTTTTGCGAGTGCTTACGATCTCCTGCGACCTCGTGCTGACCAGGTCCACTGGCATTCTGTGATTTGGGATCGTCATATTCCTCCTTCCTACGCCTTTACCCTTTACAGAGCATACCTTGGTAGGCTTCCTACCACTGATCGCCTTAACTCCTTCGGTTTGGACCTTCCAACAACTTGTGGTCTGTGCTCGGCTGAGGAGGAATCGCATGCTCACATTCTCCTACATTGCACTTTCTCTGCTTCTGTTTGGCAGGGCGTGTGTCTCTCCTTCGGCTACCTGTCGACCGTGGGGAATGATTTGCATGATTTGGTTAACTGGATCCTCAACTTGTCTTCACGGGCTATGCGTTCCTCCTTGGCTACTCTCCTTGCTATTGCGGTTTGGCACATTTGACGGGAGCGAAATAGCCGTTGGTCAAACACGGGCTGCTGCAACTGCGATCGTTTAATTTCCGGCATTATCAATACTTTCAGAGCCATCAAATTCTAAGCTAGTTGTTGGGTTTTTGCCTCCTCCCAGGAACGGCTTTGTTTTATTTTGATTTTTGACTGTCTATTTGCATATTTTGCTATACGGGCTTGCTATGTGAGGCCAAATCTTTTGTAACTTTTTGTAACCTCTTTTTGATTTTTTGGAATATATGGTATACTTACCAAGCAAAAAAAAAAGGTATTGAAGTATGAGCATTGCAGCACAGTCAATATCCTATCAGGTTCCCTTCATTAGAATTGCTACACGTCTCAATGTCTTATCAGTTTCCCTTCATTAGAATTGATAAGGTGATCACAATGGCACGGATTGCAAGGGCACAGCAGGGAATCATGCAGTAAACAATATCTCCGTGGAATTTTGTGTTTGCAAACGATCATCTCCGTGGAATTCTCTATGTTCGCCGATGAGGAGGCATGTTTAAAGGATATTTAAACCCACAACTCTATGTAGTTTCGTAATTACTACAGGAATCTTCGATAATTCATAATTATATGGATAATCTCGAATAATCCTTAACTCTTATATGATATATAATCATGTGTTATGTTCCGTTGGCCATTACATTTGACGGTTTCGTAGAAAAAGACAAAATTACCGCTAATGTATTTAAACCCACAACTCTATGTAGTTTCGTAATTACTACAGGAATCTTCGATAATTCATAATTATATGTATAATCTCGAATAATCCTTAACTCTTATATGACATATAATCATGTGTTATGTTCCGTTTGCCATGGCCATTACATTTGACGGTTTCGTAGAAAAAGACAAAATTACCGCTAATGCTCATTCTTATTTACAAATCATGTCATCTCGTTATAGTATTAACACAACCAACATCGTGCAGAACGTATCAAGGGAGGAGTTGCAGGTCGACGAGTCTGCAACACCGCGACAGAGGAGAGGTCGTATGCGCGGTCAGGAACGGAGCCGGGGTGGAGGCCAGGAAGGCGCCTGCGGAAGGGGTGGAGGAGGAGCCGCCCACCTCCAGCCCAGGATGGCCCCAACCTCAATCACCCCCTCTCCCGGAAGCCAATCCTGGGCAGCCCAGGCAGAGACCCGACTCCCCTGCCCACCCCCCAGCTCAAGCAGAGACCCAAGCTCCCCCGACCCCCACCCACCCTCCAGCCCAAGCTCCCCCTGCCTCCGACCCTCGCCCACCTTCCAGACCAAGCAGAGACCCGAGCTCCCCGACCCCCGACCACCCCTGACAGGTGATGAGCAGATGACGTGAAGCCATTCCCCCTACCAATCTCGTTGTTCACGTGAGATCTCTGTAAGAAATTGTGTAGGCAACTACCATATATGGTAGTTGTCAACATTATTTTTATTTTATATTGTGGCTCATGATTTATTATGAAGGGATGCATCTCTTGAGAAGTTGCATTTGGTGGTTACCTTAATGGATAGGTAACCATCATGTTTTATAAATATAGATTGGGGTCCCCCTCCCTCAACTAATGAATGTGAGAGGATCCATTACTCAAGCATATTAGGCAAGAGTTGAGAAGGAGAAGGAAATCCCATCTTCATCGATTCATTTCCGCTGCGATGGCTTCCGGTAACTATTTACTATCTTAAATTTATTTTGATTAAGTTTATAGATCTATCAGGCTATTAGATCTATCAATTGGTATCAGAGCAAGGTTACCCTGTAAGTTGTTTTTTTTAAATTAAAGATTCTTATTGTTGTTCTGGAAAAGGAATTAGAATTTTATATATATATATATATGTTTTGTCTATATACACTCAACTGGGAATTATAGTTTCTAATCAGTTGCCACTTTCAGATGTTTTAAAAGGTTTTCTTCAACTTAAGAAACTCAACTATCGTTTTTTTTATATTCGGGAATTGGTTTTATTATAGACATAGTCCTATATATCTATATAGACGACTATAGATATTTTTTTTCTAATTACCATCAAATATTCAGTAATCTCATCTTTTGGCTAAAGGATATCCTGATTCACAAAAATAGAGTTTCCGTCACTTAAAAAAAATGAATTAGTCGCATGTGCATAGTTGTTGGTTCTCGTGCATGTATCTATAATGGTACATGTCTACTAAAAATTATCAGGACTATTCGGATCAACTTAGAATAAGAGTGCTAGTCTTTCCCTTTATGATTAGTTTTTTTTTGTTCAACTTGCCGGATAGGAATTATGTTGTTAATTGTATCCGTAAAGTTTTTTTTGTAAAGACTCGCATCTCATAAGGAGTTATTAAACGTGTTGATTACGGTTTATTAATATTGCACGATGGTGGAATTACAAGCATAATATAGTTTATGTTGATTAATCTTATGGTCCAACTACTGTTTCTTGGGCCGTAAGTTGAATAAATTGTGATTTGGCCCAACATGTTGATTTTTTTTAATAGTGTTTGTGGAGGGCCAATCTATCTTTTATGATTATTCAACTCAAACTTTACTGTCTTATTCAACAAATAATCTATTTTTTTATATCATGTGTACGCTAAATAATGATCTTTGTTGTATTTGTTTAACAAATAACGACCATTATTTGTCGGAAGTGTATACAATATGGTTATTGTATAACACATGGTTGGTACACATAAAGTGTATAAAGTGTATGTGGTTTATACCGTTGTTATACCAGTTATTTGTATGGACTTACTTTAACTCTGTTTATTGTCATGGGTTGTATATTTGAATCGAGAGGAGTAGCCACAGCATCTGATCGGTTCGTATTATACACATTGATTATTGACACTGGATAATTATTGGTTAGTTATCTTAGAGTAGCCACAAAATCTAGGATAACAATGTCAATAATTACATTAAGTGGTATAGTTCAATTATTTGAACTAATGACATCAAATTACATCTACATGATGGAAATAACTTGATTAACTCCATTTAAAGTTATTCGGATACGTGTGTATAATTGAATCGGGAGGAGTAGCCACAGCATCTGATCGGTTCGTATTGTACATATCATTTCTTGTAATGAGAAATTATTGGTTAGTTATCCAAGAGTAGCCACAGCATCTAGGATAACAATGCCAATATTTACATTAAGTGACGGAGTTAATTGGATTTTTTTTTGGAATGAGAAAATAAATTTTTTTGTTAGTTATTCTAATGCCCACAGGTACGGAATTTCTAATGAATGTTCGAAAATTTATTTGTCTCATTTATTAAGAAAAATCAATTGTATATTACAATTCTTTAGCCACAGCAAGTCTTGTAATGATAGTACATTGATTTCTCAAAATATTAAATAAGTTAGTATTTAGAATTAAGTTTTATGTTTGAGTTATTTGCTTATTGTGGTTGTCTCGTTATGATTTATTGCAGATAGTTCAGCTTTCATGTCTACTCAATTCAATGTTATAAATTCTGTTTCGATTCTTGAATGTCATGTATGTCATGAGTCTAATTTCATTGATGTTCCTATTAATACTTGGTGGATTGATTCTGGTACTTCAATCCATATTTCCAACTCCATCCAAGGCTTTCTGAAAACAAGGATGCCACTAAAAAATGAGCAAAGCGTTTATATGGGAAATCGCATGACTTCACATGTTGAAGCGATTGGAACGCAACGGCTCATTTTGGAAACTGGCCATGTACTTGATTTGGAAAATGTATTTTTTGTACCCAAGTTCTCTAGAAATTTAATTTCAATATCTAGACTTTGTAATCTTGGATACAAATTTTCATTTGAAAGTACATCTTTCCAAATGTTTAAGAATGTGAAAACTCGTGTTTTGCGAGGGTCAAAATAGTCCACACAAGGCGGGACTACAGTGTCGCTGAGCGACCGCTCACGAAACCCGAATTAATCAACAATTAACCCACGACAGATATATCAAGCAATGAAAGTAAATGTGCGGAGTTAAAATTTATTATAACTCTACAACAAAGATGTGTATAGTGCAAGTATGTGTAGAGGTCGAACACAGGGAGCAGACAGGTAGAACGGGGCACAAGTGCACAAAAATGTGTGAATGTGATCAAGAGTCTATTATGCTATTTTTTGTGGGTTTTAATTTTTATAAATTTTTTATTTAATTTTTAATTTTTTTAATTTTGTATTTTGATTTTTAATTTTCTGATTTTTATATTTTATATTTTATACTTTTTTATTTTCTTTTTCAATATTGGAAAATAAAGACAATGTAATGGAAGGGAGAAAAAGATATTTATAAAAATAGATAAAAAATACTCAAAAATTAGCAAATAAAGTCTTTTTGGTCTTTTTATATTTTTTTACTATTTTTGTGATTTTTGGGTAATTTTTAGAATGTTTTTGGTATTTTTAATTAGCGAAATAAAGAAAACAGTGGCAACAATGCAAGGCTGAAACTTAAAATGGAGAAATAAAATAGCAAACAGTAACAAAAATTCTCCAACTCAATTTTCAATGAACGATAATGCAATAAGGAAAATTTAGGCACAAAGTTTGTATTTTTAGGGGTTTTGTAGAATTTTTAATATTTTTATAAAGGTTTTTGGGGTTTTGCAATTTTTAGGAGTTTAGTTTTGTATTTTTTAATGATTTTTGGTCTGAAGCTAAAACAAACTAAAAGACACAAAATATATTTTTTTGGGATTTTTCTGAGAAGTTTTTATATTTTTTAGTGATTTTCTAATGCAAACAGTGCTGAAGATGGAGGTTTTTGATTTTTAATAAATATAAAAATAGAATAATTATAGAAAATAAAAATATGATGATAAACTACTATGCAACAGGAACTTAATGCAATTTTTGTAGATTTTTTTAGGGTTTTATAGATGTATGCAAAAATTATTGGAAGCATAAAGAAAATACATGCCTGCAGGGGTGTTTTTGTAATTTCAGCAAATCGAGGGGCCTTAGCGCAATATTCTCACAAAATATTTAACTAAAGAAAATAGTTTCTGGACTATTAGCAGATACACAAAATGCCAAGGCTATGCCAGCAAAAATCCCAGACCCACGTGCATAGGCACGCACGCCTGGGAGGGGGCAAGTAGCAATTTTCTAGAACTCCAGGGTAAATATGCAATTGTTACAGAAAATATAACCTGCAACTTAATGTTTTTGGACTACAAGCAAATAGGCTAAAGGCCTCGGGGGCCACCTGCAAAAACGCCAAAGCCCGCGTGCGACGCACGCGTCTGGCAGGGGCTTTTAAGCAATTAGCCGAAACAACACGGTACGGATGCAAATGTTACACAAATATTATAAAGCAAATGAAAGTTTCGGGGTTCTAAAATAAAAACAAAATCGGCAGGGCGAGATCACAAAATACCCATGCAAGGGGCGCATCCAACGGCTGGTGCGCGCCCACTTACGCCACGTGGCGCGCGCACGAGAGGCGATACCCCTTCGCCTTTGGAGGGTCCTGATTAAGTCCCTATCTGCGATCGGACGGTGATTAAGCTCGGGGATCGAACGGTGAGATGAAACGCAGCAAGAACAGGGCATGATCAGCGGCTCCGAGGGGTCCAGCAAGAACAGGAGAGAACGCGTGAGCGGCGGACTCCCTCGCCCTTGATCGTCCCCCTCCGAGGTTCTTTAGGCTCCAAAATTGCCCGAAATGGTTGCTGCAGACGTCTTCTATACGCCTGGGGAGTCAAGGATGGCCGGCGCTCACCGGAGCGCACCGGCGTCAGGGGAGGCGCAAGTGGGCCCAGGTATTTCCGGTCAGTCCCCAAAATTTCCAGGCGTCCTCGAATCGCACTTGTCCTGCAAAATAGAGGGTTACAGAAGGGCACGGGCAAACTGCCGCGCACCTTCTGGCGGAGAACGAAGGTGGAAAGGCGGAAACAAAGCTCGCTGGAGCGAGCTCCAGCGAGGTGGGTGCGCGGGCGATTAGATGGGAGAAATCGCGAGAAAAACACTACGAGGCGTAGGCTACTATGCACAGGGAGCTAAGCAACATCACAGCAAAGAAAATGCATTAAAAAGGAGGAAGAATCAGGACCTCAGTGGCCGAAGCCACGAGATTGGTACCTCAACGGCGGTGACGACCGTCGGAGATGATGGAAGCTCCTTCACCCTCACCTGGGAACGCTCGACTTGGCTGGAGAGGTCCCTGTCACGGACCTCGATCCTGAGCTGCCTGGAGTGGCCAAGGTTCGGCAAAAAGGGTTCAAGGTGAAAAGGGAGTTTGGGGTTGGTTTTTGAATGTTGGTGGTCGAGGCACCTTGACCGAGGCGTAGCTCGCGAATCGACGGTCAAAAGACCCGTCTAAGCATAGGGCGAGTATGATCAGTCATAGGGCTACAAGTTTCGTGAAGACCGCGACCCCAAACGGTGAAAGATGAGGCCGGGAAAAATCCGCGAAATCCAAGAAAAATCATGTTCTGACACAGCCCAGGTGTTGGGCAGAGAGTTGACCGAGGTCAACTCTCCTAGCCCCCTGGTTGGTCCACGTGGACCAACCAGGAAAAACCTGGAGAAAAAGACTTCTAAATTCAAATTAAAATAGCAAATGATTTTATTAATTTTTTATTATAAAATAAAAAATGTTTATTATTTTATGAATTAATTTATGGTGATTTTTATTTATTTTTATGGAGTATATTTTTACAAGTTTGCATTTATACCCCTATAGGTATCTATATCTATGTATTTAAGTATTTTATTTTTATTTAGGTATTTTATTTTTATTATTTTTATTTAGTATTTTATAAAATTATAGAATACTTTTATTTACACAAATATATTTTTATTTTATTTTTCTGATTTATTTTGTATATTAAATAAAATACCAGTGTATTTTATATAGGTATAAGTGTATGTATAATACCTATGTATCAAATATATACAAGTATTTTTATTTGAGTTTTAATGATGTTTTTATTCTGATTTTAATATACATAATTATTACAAGTATTATTTACAACATTATAAAAATATAAAAATATAAAAATAATAAATAAATAATAAATTGAATATTTTAATATGTACAAGTATACAATGAGGGTCCAAAAGTCAACTTTTAAACCGTAGCTCCGCCAAATGCAAAACCACCACCATTAATTAGATTATTTTCTTTTATATACAATTAAAGGTGAGTACGCTGCATTTGGAGTTTTTATTTGTGAGATACGGGTCTGGGAAGTTGGCATTCTGGATTTTTATTCAGATCATAACTTTTTATCTGTGTATTATTTTTCATGTGAAATCAATTTTGTATTTTTCTTTATTAATTTATCTACAACTTTCATGTACAAAGTTTCTTTATTTGATGTACAAAAAGTGGAACCAAAAATAGGTCCCAAAAAATGAATAAAGCATGAATAAAATAAAAGGGATTTTATTGGTATTTTTGGCCCTATCTCCCCCTACTTTATTCCTTGTCGACCTATTCATCAAGATGCCTAGGTCTCGGGGTTTCGGGTCATAAAATATTTACAATATTTTATTCTTTTTCTTTTCTTTTCTTTTCTTTATTCTATAATTTTGGCTTTAAAAACCGCATTTTATACAATATTTACACACATATGCATGAATGCTAAAATGCCTATATTAAGCCTATTTACACGCATTTACTAGGGTTTTAAGGCCAAAATGATAGAATAAAGATGATGACACGTAGATTCATCATCCCCCTATACTTGCCTTTGCTAGTCCCTAGCAAACACTTATGCAATAAGTGTAGAAAAGAAAAACAAAGAAAAGAAAAAGAAGAAAGATGGATTAAGTTTAACTATCAAACTTGTCTTCGCAAAATCAAAGTTTGGAGCTTAAGTCGGACCTTCGGAATTTTAGTGCGGTCGGAACCTTAGTGAGAACCGTGTCTGAAATTCAACAGTCCTTGAGAATCCCAAAACTCTGTCCAAGTCTCCTCAATAGCCAGGTCAGAAATATCTCAACTCATACGCAAACCCTTATGACTATGAATCTGACTTGTACAGTGTAAGTGATGGTGGCTCTCCCCAACTAGAATGACAAAGAAACTGACTTCTCCAGTACGACAACCCAGTGATTCCCCAATCCAGCAACTCCATCCTCGAGGAGCGGGGTATTCCCTTCTAAGTTCAAGTGGCAACCAGCTCAAGAGGAGGGGTGAAGAGAAGAATGGACGGTAGCCAGTGTAGCTACCTATCCTTGGATGCAAGACCAGTGTAGTCAAGTCATCCTGCTGCAGGCTCACATGATATGACTTTGGAACTCAAGCTTGCTTATTGACTTTGTACATACTTGCAGGCTTCTTATTTTTGAACATGCCTGAACTCTTTTTTTTTTTTGAAATACTATATACAGCAGCATTTACATAAGGAGTTTTTCCTCTTGAGCCAGTAGACTATCCCTCTTTTGAAGCTTTATCGCAACCCACAGCCTCCTGTCTTTAGACTTCCTAATCACTGGACGGGTTGGGGTGCACTTCCCTCCCTAGAGGAGGACAAGTGTTTCCACTTGTGTGCGTCTCATACCGGCAAATCCAATCCCCTCACCACTCCAACTGAGTTGAGCCATGTGAAAGGTGCAAGTGTCCAAGTTAGGTCATTATCAACAAGAATCGTGCGTGTGCTCCGAAATATTCTACTTAGGCAGTCAAGAATCCATTGAACCAAGTCCCGTGATCCTCAAAGAATTAAGTCAACTAGACCTGAAGTACCTCAAACCCAGTTCCTATAAGGTTCCTGTTATTAGGTAGATTTTAAGGTCCAATCAAGCTCCAATCTCCGGATTTTATTTAGACTCGTTCAACTATCAAACTCAATCCGAAAAATGCTCATGCTATGCAATGCAATGCAGAAAATATTTTTGTGATGCAATTTTCAAGATTTTGAACTTTTTATGGATTTTTGAAAAGATGATGATGATGCATATGCATTTTTTTTGTATTTTTCAAAGAAATTTTTCAAATGTTTTTGGATTTTAATTTTGCAAATGTTTTTGGGCTTTTTGAAAACAAAAAGATTTTGGCTGAAAATGGGTTAAAATATGTACACGGGAGTGCTTCTTATTTTTACAAGAAGTGGATTTTAAGAATTTATAGGGTAAGTGGTCAAGTTTATACATAAATACATATATAGTGGATTTTGGTGTGACGTGTATATTCCTCAAACTTATTTAAAAACAATTTACACACAATTTTTGAAAACTATAGTCCAAAATAATTTTTACAAACATTTTACACACATTTGAAAATCATTTTGCAAAGGCTTTTCAAACAGTATATATAGGTTTTTCAAATCATTTTCGCAACCATTTTTTCAAACCATTTGCAAATCATTTTTCACACATTTTATTTCACACAAAGAAAAGAAATTTTACAAACCATACATTTTTACACAGGTTGAAAACATGTAACAAAATATTTTCAAAATAGTTTTCAATAAATGTTCACATGGATTTTCAAACTATTTTTCAAACATTTTGCAAAAAACATTTTCTCCTGATTTATTAATCAGTAAATACAAAAAGAATTTGAGGAATAATCACATCTTTTTATTAAGGATTTTTAATGAATTTTAAAGAATTATTAGCCATATTATTAAGAAAATACGAAAGTACGAGTTATGGCTAAAGTATATACGTAGTATATACGACCCCCCTATACTTAGCTTGAGCTATGTCCTCATAGATCGGAGAGAAAAGAGAAGACATAACTCGTACTGAGTATAGGAAAGTCTAAAGAATAAAGAAGTAAATGAATGAATCAATGAAATGAGAAGTTGATCGTCCCCCTATACTTAGGATGAAATAATCCTAAGTATAACAGACTGTACACAAAGCAGGGAGGGTCAAGGGTGGGAATGAACAGATCATACTCGGTTTGTTTCCCCCTATACTTAGGGTAAGATATCCCTAAGTATAGACAAGAAGAGGAGACAATGGAGAGGATCGAAAAGGATAGAGAAACTCGGGGTGCACACCCCCCTATACTTAGGACAAAGTACGTCCTAAGTATGGAAAACTGTCTACAAGGGCGGCACCTTTTTGGTAGATGAAGAAGATAGAAGAGGAAAAGAAGAAAAGAAGAAAAGAAGAAAAGAAATCTGAGAATGGAAAGAGTGATATAGGAGAAGAGATCGGAGGATGTACAGACCACTCCCCCCTATACTTAGGGTAAAAGAAGCCCTAAGTATAGGCAACAACAGGAGTGATCACACGAAACGAAGAATGAACACTCGACTCGTCCACCCCCCTATACTTAGGACAAAGTACGTCCTAAGCAAGGCAGACACGAGAATGGGTGGACGAGTAAAAACGGGAGAGACAGAGATGAAGAACAGAGAATGTACAACAGAGGTGGATGTACATAAGGTCAAGAAGGTGGAAAGCAGACCTTCTTGCGAGACCGCTGAGGGATAGACCTAGTGTGGTGTATGTCAACATCGGGGTCCACAGCAGACGGAGACCGATCAGGGTCGACATGGTGAAGGCCCTCAGTGGAATCAAAATGGAAAGGGACGAACTGATCGATGGAAGCAGTGTGGCTAGGTTCTCCCTTGGTGGTCCTATGGTGTAAAGGCACAGACGTGTGAGTGGAAGAAGTGTGACTCGGTCCGGCCTTGGGAGTCTCGCTGGTATCAAAGTGGAATGGGACGAACTCATCATCATCGGAAGTAGTGTACTCGGAGTCGTCCTGCGAGGTGTCATCCAGGTCAAAATCAAAAGGCACGAAATCATCAGTGGAAGTAGTCGAACTCTGTTCGTCCTCTATAATCTCAACCGGATCATCTTTCTCATCAAAAGGCCCAAATTTCTGAAGAAAAGCAACTAAATCAAATTCGGCCTTAGTCTCATCAGTATCTACATGGACAGGAGCGGACTCATCAGTGGAAGTAGTCAGAGCATGTCCGTCCTGTATAGTCTCTAAATCTGCCCTCCGCTCAATGGTATCGATCGTGTAAACCCCGCGGATGTCATCAACACATCGCCAATCACAGGAAGCAACAACACCAAGGTCTATGCTTTCCGAGCTTTCCTCCTTGGAGAGGAATTCTCGGGTCTCATCATCGGTCATGAAGAAGGTTTCTCTGATATCCTCATATAGATCATAGTCCTCGGGGTCAGCCAAGATAGGTGAAGTCACATCAGGTGCGGGTCTCTGGTCAGCAGTGGGTGCGGTGATCACTGCTTCGCTCTCGTCAGCAGGACGGAAGCGAATCTCTCCTGATCCGTAATCAATAACGACCCTTGCGGAGGCAAGGAATGGTCGTCCCAGGATGATTGGAGAGTGCTCCCCTGTGGAGGTCTCCATGGGCAATACGACAAAATCGACAGTGTAGCTCGTGCCCTGAATCGAAATGACGGCGTTTTCAAGGATACCCTTCGGCCTCTTTATTGATCCATCAGCGAACTGTACGATCATCCTGGTTTTCTTGAGAGGCCCTAAGTGAAGAGACTGTACCAGTGAGAAGGGTATGATACTAATCGAAGCACCGCCGTCTAGGAGAGTGTGATCACATGTATGGTCAGAGATGGTGCAGCTAATGAAAGGTGTGGCAGTGTTCTTCTTCCGAGGAATGGGACGGTGTGTGATGGCGTGGGCAGTGGCCATGGTCAAGATATGACGCTCAGATCTGCTCCTCCGCTTTCTCTTTTTGGTAAGAGGAGCAGACATATGGGTCATGGCCTGCTGAAGTGGGGCACGGATGATCTCATGAATGGTGGCCACCACTTCGGGTTCAGATAACATTTTTTTGAATTTTTGGACCTCCTCCATACACGGGAGGAAGTCGGAATCAGCATATACACGAGGCATGCCAAGAGCAGTCTGTACAGCGGCATCCTCGGGGTCAAAGGTGGGACCGGGTGTGAATGCATGTGTGGTCAAAAAGTCTGGCAAGTGGGCGCTCTCCTCACAGTCCGACTCGATCGTGTGTCTCCCGAAATCTTTTTGTTTTTTTAAAATTTTCTCATTTTTTTGTGATTTTGGTGATTGCAAGCTCTCATGGAAATCCTCGAGTGAACCCATATCATCAAATGGTGGAACATCATGGTCGCTCTTATTGGTACTAGTGAGGTGGTCAATCCTCTGTCTCATATGATCCATCATCTGGGTCCAGTGCTCAAGGGTGGACTCCATGAAAGGTGACTCCATCAGCTCAGTCTCGGGTGGATGTGAAGGTGGAGGCGGATAATACACAGGTGGAGGTGGGTGTGGGTAGAAATCCGAGTCCTGATACTGTGGCTGAGGCGGATATGTACAAAAGTCAGGAGCAAAGTCCTCCTGGAAAAAAGGAGGTGGATCGGCTGGAGTGAACGACTGATCCGCAAAGTCCGGATAAAATACGCTCCAGTCGGCCATCTCGAAACAAAGGAAAAATGATCGGAAGAGCACGATGGTCAAGCCAAGAGAGGTGAGAAGAAAGGCACAAGTGCGCAGAAGCGATCTAGGACACACAAAACAATCACAACCAAAAAATAAAAAGAATACAAACCCTCAATTCACCTACTCAACTCGGTAGATACCGTAAAATGCGGTCTTTTAATCTTGTCTGTTTTAGAGTTAGGTGAGAAGTCAAAGAATTTCACACACACTTAGGGGGCTTGATGGGATTTGGGCACTAATCCTTAAGGTGTGCGTGAGCAAATAAAAGCGAAGACAATGAGGGGATTACTCACCCCAATACAAGATTTCCTTTTTGATCGGTTTTAGGGTCAAGTAATATTAGCAGTCCCAATTTTATTGATTATCACTTTTTTTGGATTTTTAGTGAGAAATGCACGCGCCTAACGAGGAATCAATTCCTTTAAGATCCTAGGTTAGCAAAATCAGAGGTAGAGTCGGAAAAGCAATGCAAGCGTCAAATCAATGATGCATGCTAAAGAGAAATGCTCACCTTGCCTCCAGCACTCTATATGCAAGGATGCTCAGCAGAATTGAAACCTATCTATATGCAAATGCAAGAGCCGATGAAATCGCCCTAAGTTCAGAAACTGCTATTAGCGGGAAGCACCACAAGTTGACCGCCAATCCTCAACCTTAGAGTCCGGTCTAGGCTCACCCCTCCTCTGCTCAACAAATTGAGGGTAGGAGAAAGCGCTTTGCGGGGAGAGCTCGCGGCGCGACGGATTGAAGGTGATGATCAACTGTTTAAAATTTGACTAAGTCCAAAACGAAACTATAGGTGCATGCAAAGTATTAGGTGTTTGGCCTTAGTCTATCGCAAGCAATCCTAGAACTAGGGGCTCAATCACACAAAAGAAATAAAATCAAAACCGAGAAAACAAAATAAAAAATGCGAAGAAAACCGTAAAAAGTCGCGGTGAGCCCCCAGGTGAACAGACACCTGGAAGTTAGGCCCGAGAGTCCTGAATGTCCGAGTACCTGTATTATTACAAATATAGGTCGCTCTCTCACTTAAATTACAAAAATAAATGCGGGAAATAAATTCTAAAACTAAAGGTGGAGATCGGTCTTCAAAAATCTCCCCTTGTCTCCTCGGTGCTGAGCGGGCAGATGCCGGCTTCACGTGGGTGCGTAGGCGCCTAGGGTGGAGCGCCTCCCTCGATCCGCGGTACCTCGCACAAAGTCAACAAGAGAGGGGGTTAGACCGATCAAGAGATATATCAAAAATAAAGAAAATAAAATAGCAGAAATAAAAGCCGCGAAAATAGACAATAAATCACAATCACAAACAAGACCCGAACTAAGCGCTGTTGCTCCCCGGCAACGGCGCCATTTGAAAACTCGTGTTTTGCGAGGGTCAAAATAGTCCACACAAGGCGGGACTACAGTGTCGCTGAGCGATCGCTCACGAAACCCGAATTAATCAACAATTAACCCACGACAGATATATCAAGCAATGAAAGTAAATGTGCGGAGTTAAAATTTATTATAACTCTACAACAAAGATGTGTATAGTGCAAGTATGTGTAGAGGTCGAACACAGGGAGCAGACAGGTAGAACGGGGCACAAGTGCACAAAAATGTGTGAATGTGATCAAGAGTCTATTATGCTATTTTTTGTGGGTTTTAATTTTTATAAATTTTTTATTTAATTTTTATTTTTTTTTAATTTTGTATTTTGATTTTTAATTTTCTGATTTTTATATTTTATATTTTATACTTTTTTATTTTCTTTTTCAATATTGGAAAATAAAGACAATGTAATGGAAGGGAGAAAAAGATATTTATAAAAATAGATAAAAAATACTCAAAAATTAGCAAATAAAGTCTTTTTGGTCTTTTTATATTTTTTTACTATTTTTGTGATTTTTGGGTAATTTTTAGAATGTTTTTGGTATTTTTAATTAGCGAAATAAAGAAAACAGTGGCAACAATGCAAGGCTGAAACTTAAAATGGAGAAATAAAATAGCAAACAGTACCAAAAATTCTCCAACTTAATTTTCAATGAAAGATAATGCAATAAGGAAAATTTAGGCACAAAGTTTGTATTTTTAGGGGTTTTGTAGAATTTTTAATATTTTTATAAAGGTTTTTGGGGTTTTGCAATTTTTTAGGAGTTTAGTTTTGTATTTTTTTAATGATTTTTGGTCTGAAGCTAAAACAAACTAAAAGACACAAAATATATTTTTTTGGGATTTTTCTGAGAAGTTTTTATATTTTTTAGTGATTTTCTAATGCAAACAGTGTCGAAGATGGAGGTTTTTGATTTTTAATAAATATAAAAATAGAATAATTATAGAAAATAAAAATATGTGATAAACTACTATGCAACAGGAACTTAATGCAATTTTTGTAGATTTTTTTAGGGTTTTATAGATGTATGCAAAAATTATTGGAAGCATAAAGAAAATACATGCCTGCAGGGGTGTTTTTGTAATTTCAGCAAATCGAGGGGCCTTAGCGCAATATTCTCACAAAATATTTAACTAAAGAAAATAGTTTCTGGACTATTAGCAGATACACAAAATGCCAAGGCTATGCCAGCAAAAATCCCAGACCCACGTGCATAGGCACGCACGCCTGGGAGGGGGCAAGTAGCAATTTTCTAGAACTCCAGGGTAAATATGCAATTGTTACAGAAAATATAACCTGCAACTTAATGTTTTTGGACTACAAGCAAATAGGCTAAAGGCCTCGGGGGCCACCTGCAAAAACGCCAAGGCCCGCGTGCGACGCACGCGCCTGGCAGGGGCTTTTAAGCAATTAGCCGAAACAACACGGTACGGATGCAAATGTTACACAAATATTATAAAGCAAATGAAAGTTTCGGGGTTCTAAAATAAAAACAAAATCGGCAGGGCGAGATCACAAAATACCCATGCCAGGGGCGCATCCAACGGCTGGTGCGCGCCCACTTACGCCATGTGGCGCGCGCACGAGAGGCGATACCCCTTCGCCTTTGGAGGGTCCTGATTAAGTCCCTATCTGCGATCGGACGGTGATTAAGCTCGGGGAACGAACGGTGAGATGAAACGCAGCAAGAACAGGGCACGATCAACGGCTCCGAGGGGTCCAGCAAGAACAGGAGAGAACGCGCGAGCGGCGGACTCCCTCGCCCTTGATCGTCCCCCTCCTAGGTTCTTTAGGCTCCAAAATTGCCCGAAATGGTTGCTGCGGACGTCTTCTATACGCCTGGGGAGTCAAGGATGGCCGGCGCTCACCGGAGCGCACCGGCGTCAGGGGAGGCGCAAGTGGGCCCAGGTATTTCCGGTCAGTCCCCAAAATTTCCAGGCGTCCTCGAATCGCACTTGTCCTGCAAAATAGAGGGTTACAGAAGGGCACGGGCAAACTGCCGCGCACCTTCTGGCGGAGAACGAAGGTGGAAAGGCGGAAACAAAGCTCGCTGGAGCGAGCTCCAGCGAGGTGGGTGCGCGGGCGGTTAGATGGGAGAAATCGCGAGAAAAACACTACGAGGCGTAGGCTACTATGCACAGGGAGCTAAGCAACATCACAGCAAAGAAAATGCACTAAAAAGGAGGAAGAATCAGGACCTCAGTGGCCGAAGCCACAAGATTGGTACCTCGACGGCGGTGACGACCGCCGGAGATGATGGAAGCTCCTTCACCCTCACCTGGGCACGCTCGACTTGGCTGGAGAGGTCCCTGTCACGGACCTCGATCCTGAGCTGCCTGGAGTGGCCAAGGTTCGGCAAAAAGGGTTCAAGGTGAAAAGGGAGTTTGGGGTTGGTTTTTGAATGTTGGTGGTCGAGGCACCTTGACCGAGGCGTAGCTCGCGAATCGACGGTCAAAAGACCCGTCTAAGCATAGGGCGAGTATGATCGGTCATAGGGCTACAAGTTTCGTGAAGACCGCGACCCAAACGGTGAAAGATGAGGCCGGGAAAAATCCGCGAAATCCAAGAAAAATCATGTTCTGACACAGCCCAGGTGTTGGGCAGAGAGTTGACCGAGGTCAACTCTCCTAGCCCCCTGGTTGGTCCACGTGGACCAACCAGGAAAAACCTGGAGAAAAAGACTTCTAAATTCAAATTAAAATAGCAAATGATTTTATTAATTTTTTATTATAAAATAAAAAATGTTTATTATTTTATGAATTAATTTATGGTGATTTTATTTATTTTTATGGAGTATATTTTTACAAGTTTGCATTTATACCCCTATAGGTATCTATATCTATGTATTTAAGTATTTTATTTTTATTTAGGTATTTTATTTTTATTATTTTTATTTAGTATTTTATAAAATTATAGAATACTTTTATTTACACAAATATATTTTTATTTTATTTTTCTGATTTATTTTGTATATTAAATAAAATACCAGTGTATTTTATATAGGTATAAGTGTATGTATAATACCTATGTATCAAATATATACAAGTATTTTTATTTGAGTTTTAATGATGTTTTTATTCTGATTTTAATATACATAATTATTACAAGTATTATTTACAACATTATAAAAATATAAAAATATAAAAATAATAAATAAATAATAAATTGAATATTTTAATATGTACAAGTATACAATGAGGGTCCAAAAGTCAACTTTTAAACCGTAGCTCCGCCAAATGCGAAACCACCACCATTAATTAGATTATTTTCTTCTATATACAATTAAAGGTGAGTACGCTGCATTTGGAGTTTTTATTTGTGAGATACGGGTCTGGGAAGTTGGCATTCTGGATTTTTATTCAGATCATAACTTTTTATCTGTGTATTATTTTTCTGTGAAATCAATTTTGTATTTTTCTTTATTAATTTATCTACAACTTTCATGTACAAAGTTTCTTTATTTGATATACAAAAAGTGGAACCAAAAATAGGTCCCAAAAAATGAATAAAGCATGAATAAAATAAAAGGGATTTTATTGGTATTTTTGGCCCTATCTCCCCCTACTTTATTCCTTGTCGACCTATTCATCAAGATGCCTAGGTCTCGGGGTTTCGGGTCATAAAATATTTACAATATTTTATTCTTTTTCTTTTCTTTTCTTTATTCTATAATTTTGGCTTTAAAAACCGTATTTTATACAATATTTACACACATATGCATGAATGCTAAAATGCCTATATTAAGCCTATTTACACGCATTTACTAGGGTTTTTAAGGCCAAAATGATAGAATAAAGATGATGACACGTAGATTCATCAGAATGACAAGTTGATTGGTACAGGTGGCTTAGTGGACTATTTATATAAATTACACTTAGATCCACATTTTGAAAATAATCTCCTTGTTTGCAATGTAGTTGGTAAAAAGCGAAAACGTAATAGTGATCGGTCATCAATGCTTTGGCATAAAAGATTAGGTCACATCTCCATTAAAAGGATCAAGAAATTAGTAAATGATGGAGTAATTGATACTCTAGATTTTACTGATTCTAATGTTTGTGTGGAATGTATTAAGGGAAAACATACCAACAAACATGCTAAAGGGTCAAGGAGAAGTACTAGTCTTTTAGAAATTATACATACTGACATATGTGGTCCGTTTTCTGTGGAATGTTTTAGTGGTCAAAAATATTTCATCACATTCATAGATGATTTCTCACGTTACATGTATCTTTATCTTTTATTTGAAAAATTAGAAGCTATAAATGCTTTTAAGGATTATCAAATAAAAGTAGAGAGACAATTAGAAAGGAAAATAAAAATTGTGAGATCAGATAGAGGTGGTGAGTATTATGGTAGGTATGTTGGAGGAGAACAAAAACTTGGACCATTTGCACGATTTCTTAAGGATGAAGGCATTGAACATCAATTTTCAATGCCCGGTGAACCGGATCAAAACGGTGTCGCCGAAAGACGGAATCGTACGTTAATGGATATGGTTCGAAGTATGATGAGTAACTCCTCATTGCCTTTGTCCTTTTGGAGTGAAGCTCTAAAGACAGACGTGTATATATTAAATAGAGTTCCATCAAAAGTAGTTCCATCCACTCCATTTGAGCTTTGGAAGGGATGGAAACCAAGATTGGAACACATACACATTTGGGGTTGTCAAGCTGAGATTAGAATCTATAACCCGCATGAGAAAAAATTGGATATGAAGACTACAAGCGGATACTTCATTGGTTATCCAGAAGGCTCTAAAGGTTATAGATTCTATTGTCCAAATAGAGAATCGAGTATTGTAGAATCAGGAAATGCTATATTTTTGGAAAATAGCGAGAAAAGTGGGAGCAGGATGGTAATTAAAGACATCATACTTGATGAATTACCGGATCTTGTTATACCACTAGAAAGGGAGGAGCAAAATATTCAACATGATATCATGGATGAGACACAACATCAAGATATTGTTGTCCCTCAAGTCCAAGATATTCCTTTGGTTGAACCAATGGTGAATCCTCCACTACCTGAAAATCAAGTTGAAATAGCACCAACTGTTCAACAAGGTGTTGTTACAACTAGATCTGGTCGGGTAATAAAATCTACAATCTCATCAGATTTCATAACATACCTATAAGAATGTGATTACGATACAGGAATTTCAGAGGACCCAATATCATTCTCACATGCCATGAGTGGAATTAATTCTACTAAATGGTATAATGCCATGAGGGAGGAGATGGATTCTATGAGTGCAAACCAAGTATGGGACTTGGTAGAGCTACCCAAAGGAGCGAAATCCATTGGTTGCAAATGGGTCTTTAAAACTAAGAAAGACTCATTAGGTAACATTGAGAGATATAAAGCCAGACTTGTGGCTAAAGGTTTCACTCAAAAGGAGGGCATAGATTACCATGAGACTTTCGCTCCAGTATCACGAAAGGACTCATTACGAATAATCATGGCATTAGTAGCTCATTATGATTTAGAGTTACACCAAATGGATGTGAAAACAGCCTTTCTTAATGGAGACTTGGATGAACATGTTTACATGCGACAACCTGAGGGTTTTATTTTAGATAATGACAAGCATTTGGTTTGTAAATTAAGGAAGTCTATATATGGACTAAAACAAGCATCTCGTCAATGGTATATTAAGTTCAACAATGCAATAACTTCATTTGGTTTTGTTGAGAACATTGTTGATAATTGTATATATCTTAAGACGAGTGGGAGTAAATATGCTTTTCTAGTCCTTTATGTAGACGACATTTTACTTGCTTGTAATGATCTTGGGATGTTGCGAGATACAAAGATGTTCCTTTCTAATAATTTTGAAATGAAAGATATGGGTGATGCTAAATATTTCATTGGCATTGAAATTCATAGAGACAGATCTCATAGAGTACTTGGATTGTCTCAAAAGGCCTATATTAAAAAATTATTAGAGAGATTTGGAATGAAATATTGTTCTCCTACCCCAGCACCTATGGTAAAAAGAGATAAAATTTTTTCATTTAAATGTCCCCAAAATAATTTAGAAAAGGAACAGATGAAGGACATTCCATATACATCTATCATTGGAAGTCTAATGTATGCCCAAACATGCACTAGACCAGATATATGTTTTGCAGTTGGAATGTTGGGTAGACATCAAAGCAATCCAGGTATGGACCATTGGATAGCGGCAAAGAAGGTCTTGCGATATTTGCAAGGAACTAAGGATTTTATGCTAATCTACCGGCATTCAGATTCCTTAGAAGTTACTGGCTATTCGGATTCGGATTATGCAGGAAGTAAGGAGGATAGAAAATCTACCTCTGGATATATTTTTCTTCTTGCTGGAGGTGCTATTTCATGGAGAAGTGTGAAACAATCACTTGTCACATCAAGTACCATGGAAGCCGAATTCGTAGCATGTCACGAGGCTACTACACAAGCACTTTGGCTAAAGAATTTCATTGCGGGTCTTAAGATAGTGGATTCAATCTCAAGACCATTAAAGATTCATTGTGATAATTCTGCAGCCGTATTTTCGCCAACAACAAGTATACACGTGCCGGAATGAGAATCGACATTAAATATCTTGTTGTTAAAGAGAAAGTTAGAGATCATTTAGTATTGATTGAACATATAGGTACTAAGTACATGATTGCGGATCCTATGACAAAGGGTTTGCCGCCTAGTGTATTCATCAATCATGTAACTGAAATGGGCCTATCTAGTACCTTGTAATAATATCAATACATCCATGTGTGTACACCTTAAGTTTGGTATAATGATCTTTTGTTTATTGTCTGTTATATTTCAGTAGCATGCAATTAATAAACAGACATAAAGAAAGGACCCGTGTTAATATCTGGATATTAACACATAAAGATTTGTCATGTTAAGTAAACTATTGGTATTGTAATGCTTGGAAGGTTATATCTGCTTGAAAGGTATCTACCGCCAAGATTCATATTAATAGAGCTTAACTAGACAAATGTAAAGCAACAAATTTGATACATGAGCCAAGTGAGAGAATGTAAGAAATTGTGTAGGCAACTACCATATATGGTAGTTGTCAACATTATTTTTATTTTATATTGTGGCTCATGATTTATTATGAAGGGATGCATCTCTTGAGAAGTTGCATTTGGTGGTTACCTTAATGGATAGGTAACCATCATGTTTTATAAATATAGATTGGGGTCCCCTCTCCCTCAACTAATGAATGTGAGAGGATCCATTACTCAAGCATATTAGGCAAGAGTTGAGAAGGAGAAGGAAATCCCATCTTCATCGATTCATTTCCGCTGCGATGGCTTCCGGTAACTATTTACTATCTTAAATTTATTTTGATTAAGTTTATAGATCTATCAGGCTATTAGATCTATCAATCTCTTGAAGGCGATGGGATGAGGCGAGAGGTAGAGGGGCTAAGGCTTACAGGCGGTGGGGCGAGGCGGGAGGTAGCGGGGCGGGGGCTTTGCACGGCAGGCGGCGACGGGACGGGAATGAGGCTTGCAGGCGGTAGCGGGACGAGGCTGGGGCTTGCAGGCGACGGTGGGGCGGGGTTCGATGGGTGTTGTGGAGGACGGGGCGGGGTTTGCAGGAGTTCCTACAGGCGGTCGGGAGGGTGGGGGACTTCGGGAGGTGAAGGTCGAGGGGGAGGGGCTAAGGAGGAAGGGAATGGATGGTGGTCGGCAGGGTGGGCGGGGGAACTGGAAAAGGAAGTTGGGTGAGGTGGGGGTCGGGAGAAGGAAGAGGGGTATTTTTCTCTTTTTTTTTTGCTTTTAATTATAGTCGTTGGATATATGATTGGTTAGATTAACTTTAGGTCTGGTTGAGTTAACTGACTAAAATAATGGAGGATTATGAGTGTTGGACGGAGCATTGATTCGGGGCTACTCAAATAATTATGAATTATCAATGGTTCCTGGGTTAACTACGAAACTACTCAGGAATATGGGTGTAAATTTTCTTGTTTTTAAACCTCACGATCGAGGATATGAATGACTAATTAGCAGGGAATTCAATTTCGGTATACACATTGGATATCCGCCCAAACCTATTCTAAGGAGCTGAAACTTGCTTCATTTATTTCTAGATGGGTTTGGATCTTGAATTTACTACCATGTGTATAAGTATGGGTTTGAAATTGCTTTGTGGGTACCCGAAATCGAACCCACCCTAAACCAGAATAGATAATCAATATAAAATAGATAGGTGTGTTGCATTTTAGTCAAACTTATCATATCCACTTTTTATCTAATAGATATCTCTCTCTATATATATAAGATTTAATATGGCTGGCATTGACTGCCCCCCATCATATTTCGAATTTTTTTATTTTTTGGAAAATACGATCATGTATTTTTATCACTATATCTCTCTAACATGTCATTTCAATTTCATCAGTAACAGAGACTCTTATGTCCTCCATCTACAACATGTCGATAACAACAATTCTAACATCGTTAAAATTACATGTTCTATATGGAAGGTATATAAGTCTCTGTTTCTGATGAAATTTGAATGATATATTAGAGGGATACATTGATGAATATCATGACGGTATTTTCCAAAAAAACAAAAAAATTGTTGAAATATGATGCGGGGACAACCCCATTAAACCCATATAAGAATCCTCTCTATCCATTTATTCATATTCAACTACCTTTTTGTATCTTCCATATTAAGCACAAGAAGAAGTTATTATAATTAAAATAAATAAATAAGTACTATCAAACCAGGAGTTAAACATCTAATATATATATATATATATATATATATATATATATATATATATATAAACCTTTAACGTTCTCTACACATTATACATCTTTGTGTACTAACATATTACATGATCTTCCTCTGTTTAATTTATGTATGAAAATCTTATGTACATTTACTAATAGTTTAAAATTTTATTATGTCAAATATGTGGGTGCCCATTGGATACATGAGTATCCGTCCGATATATTAGTACCCGCTTTAAATTACCATTTTAATAAATGACATGTACGGGCAGTGTTTTTTTTTAAAGGATGTCGATTTGAGAATATTGATACATGCCCCAAATTCGGCCCGTTGACATTCCTACTAATTAATTTTTATTTTTTTTTCTGAAAAACGATCAAAATTTAATTGCACTTAAGACGCTCTGTCCCGGCCGATGCTCATCATACACCATCAAAAACCCATGCCAGCAGACTGCACGCTCCACAAGCAGAAGTGCCAAAATAAAATCCCAAAAGTTCCTGGACCTTCAAAGCTTCCCCCAAAAATCTAAAAAACCACAACAAATAGGCGAAGTTTTTCAAGGTGAAACATAGATCACCGCCATAGCAGAATCCAAATAATTCAGCTGCAACTTTTTAGCATCGGCTTTTTTACTGCGTGTCCAGGGCCTCATCCAGGAGATTCATGGTTTGCTTAGACCCGTACAGATGATCGATCCAAGAAGATGGCGAATTCGATTTTCCACAATGCTTATAATTTGTGGTGATAGTGTAGGGAGTTTAAATAGAGACTCCTTCCAAAAGATTCGAGAAAAAGAGAGACTCCCTGAAAGTTCTTGCACACTGTTGCTTGTAAATCAACCACAAGGAGATGGCATCCTTGATTTGGTCTGCCAATTTATGATCGAATTGCACCAACTATTTCTAGGAGGATAGTTTTCAAAGAAGTTGTTATAGGAAAATCGACAGAAGTCAAGATTTAAATAAGCTAAGATTTGCATTGTCAAATTGCATCGATTATTTCCAGGAGAATACTTTTCAAAGAAGTCATATTAGGAAAATCCACGCAAGTCAAGATTTAAATATTCTAAGACCTGCATTGGAAAATGCATCCCGCACTTAACGATTTACACCTGGTTTCCCTTCTTTTACAAACTCTTGCTTTCCCTTACTACCCAAAAGTTTTTGTAGGCTCGATTGTGGTGGATGCTCGCAACATCCACTAGACGACAGCGAAGAAGAGAATTTAAGTGACGTTGTGCACATGCATGAAAACATAGATATTTTGGATAAAAATAAGTCAGCTACAAATCAAGAGATGCAAAATAAAGGTATTGTAACGTTTCGGGTTTAGGTCCTCAGTTCGTTATCGAGGAAAACTGGCCTTGACAACTTGATGGGTACGAGCCCAAATGGACCCGTTGGCAACCACCCAAAATGCTTAAGCCCAAGTTGTCAAGTAGTAATATCCACCACTTATAAACCACACCCACACTTCGTAAGTTTTAGGTATGGCACTATGTTTGGGGTTGGGGTGTTACAACCTCCCCCACTTATATTCGCAACGTCTTCGGTGCGACATGGCCCATCACTTATTCCCAGTGACAGTGGCGGCTGCACGCTCTGGGTAGCCATTTCCTCCTATCTCTTTGTAGGGGTGGCTCCACCTCTCAGGTAGTCATTCCACTATCAGAGGGAAATTGGCTCTGATACCATTTGTAACGTCCCGGGCTTAGATCCCCGGTCCGTTATCGAGGAAAACTGGTCCTGACAACTTGTTGGGTACGGGCCCAAATGAACCCGTTGGCAACCACCCAAAATGCTTAAGCCCAAGTTGTCAAGTAGTAATATCCACCACTTATAAACTACACCCACACTTCGTGAGTTTTAGGTATGGCACTATGTTTGGGGTTGGGGTGTTACAGGTATGACAAGTAGAAGATAGATCCACATGTTATGCGAATTTTAAATTATATTTAGAAATCTATTTTTTTACTTTGTTGATTCAAATCAATTCTTATTTTTTGTTTCCGAGACCTTAAGATAGGTTGAAAATATCATTAGATTCTAGACATCATGACAATTACACATGATTTTTATGTTTTTTAGTGATTTTTTGAAGGGAAAAATAGGGCTGCCCTCTAGGAGCACCCAACATGGCTGCCCCCACCCCATTTTTTGCAATTTTTTTTTTGGAAAAATATCATCATGTATATTCATCCCTGTATCTCTCCTATATGTCATTCGAATTTCGTCAGAAACAGAGACTCCTACGGCCTCCATCCAGACAGGGTCGTTTTAAAAAATCCTGCGACCGTTAAAAAAATGACGTCAAGATAGTGGGGGGTGCAGGGGAGAAGGACAAAGGAAAGAGCGATGCCCACCTCCAATCAATTGATTCGTCATGGTAGAGGAGAAAAACGACGAACGGATTGATTTATGAGAGAATCAATGAGAGTAGTGGTGCGGCTCATAAAAGGCATTTCCCGACGCCCCACCTCTGTGGGGTTCTTCCCCCGCCTTGTGGTTCCGTTGATGTTTAATTAGCTCGGGATCTTGGATTGGGGGGTATCCTGGGTGCCCTGTGCAAGTGTCAAACAAGGTAGAAAGGGCTAGGATCCGCTCTGATGCAAGTGTGCCAATCAGCCGATCTGGCTCCGGGGGGGAAGAAGGGGGATGTGGAGGGGAAGCCCAAACTAGCCTAGTTAGACTCAGTCAGCTTCAAGAAATAGTTCAGAAAAGCGATGAAGAAAGCAGAGCACAAAGGAAGGGACCTCTGAGACTATCCCCCCAAGGGTGGAAAGGAAAGCCCTTGTCTGGCCCCCCAGGGAAGAGAATAGTTCGGTCGATCATTTTATTCAATTGGTGAAGAGCCCGGTCAAGGCGACCTTATTAAAGAGAAAACAAGGGGTGGGTCTTTACCAACTTCGACAATCCGACAACTCCTGGTTCTATCAAACCAGACACTTCCTGGGAGGTCTTCTACTAGACCTATAACCAGGCTCTCATTTGCCAGAATACGAGAATTTCCACCTTGTTGAAGATCTGGTGGTGCTACCCAAAGACTTGAATGAATAGCCATCGCAGTTAAGAAGAACCGAGATCCAATGATCATTTGCGCGGGGATAGTCTGTGTGAGATGTCTTAAGATTCCGAGCGTTTAAGATCCTTCGAGTCAGTCTCGACCATGGTAGTCGCAGAAGCGGTTTGCTAGTCGCACAAGCAGTCTCGAACGCGAATGAACTCGACCCGCTGAGGAGTCTCTGTTTCTGACGAAATTCGAATGGCATTTAGGAGAGATACATGGATGAATATACATGGCGATATTTTTCAAAAAAATAAAAAAAAATCACCAAAAAATAGGGCGAGGCGGCCATGTTGGCTGCCCCGAGGGGGCAGCCCCATCAACCCCTTTTTTGAATGTGGAGGCGCATATATGTGATTTTCTTGGAAAGCAAGGAGCTTGAATATAAATAAAACTAAACTACAGGGGGGTAATTATAATTACCTAAAGGTATCCGGACATAAGTAGTTTTATCCAATTTTAGTCATTTTTAAATAGGCTAATTGAGAAGAGAATAGATAGAGTTTGAGAAATTGCAAAATGATCTCTAAAGGATTGAAATACAAATATGTAAAAGATAGAATAAAAATGCAATTTCGCGGCAAATGAAATAACAGGAACTGAGTAATTTGTATAAAAGAAATCAGAATTTTACCTAATTGCAAAAGATCCAAAACTTATAAAAAACTTAAAGAAGAATTGCAAAAGGATCCCACCCCTTCTTCCTTCTGATGACGGCAGTGGCTCCGTGCTCGGCCATCGATGGCGGAGCACGGCTGGAGGGTGGCTGGCGCGGAGGTCTGCTACTGTCGTAACGGCTCACGGTGGCGCGAACCGCGAGGAGAGGTATGGCAGCGAGCGGGGGAGACGTGGACGGCGGTGATTGATTTGATGCCCTGGAGCTTGAATGGGTTCCTCCTCGTCAAGGGCACGAAGGCCTGGTTCGATCACGGTGGAGCAAGGCAACGGCGAATGGCGAGGTGGGAAGCGATGAGGAAGGGCACGGCGGACCAGGGCCGCGACGGGTGGTTGCTGGCGGCATTGGGCTTGAAGCCCTAGTGGGTTCTACCGTTGGGTAGAAGCCCCCAAATTCGGTTCACCTGGTTCGGTTCTCGGATCTTCTCTTTTATTGTGGTCATCGAGCATGCTAAGGAGAGGAGGCAAACATTATCGTTGCTAAGACAGAAACGAGCAGAGCTAGTTTGGTCGGGTAATTGCAGGAGGAGTCTATTCCAAGTTCCAACCAATGTTTAAAAAACCAAATCGGATATTGAACCGATAGATTATCGATTTTGATTCAATCGGGTCTGACCATCGGTTCGAACTAGTCAGACCGGTGATGACATCATTATTCATATGGATCGGAAAAACGGAACATAACATAATTTGTTGATCGAACCGGTTAGACCGGTTTACCTGAACAAAAACGGGACACATATACATCCACACATACATGCATATGCATGTACAAATTTACATACATATACATGAAACTCCTTATACATTCATACATATATCGTGCATATATCTATAAAACAACGTTTTATTGGAATGGTACCTATAACATACTAGTTTATGCCAAATCAGTAAAGGCAAGCAAAACAACTACAATTGCAACACATTCTTGATGCCCCTTTTTTGTTCATAAATGCATCAACTACAACCAATTGGATTAGTTCCTATTTTGTGTACTTCTACAGGATGCAATTTAAAAGAAATAAAAACATACTCTTAAAAAAAGATATAAAAACATATAAAATCAATTAAAGTCAAAAAGAACCACAAGTACAACAAACCAAACCGAGATTCCTTTTTAAAAAATAAGATAAAATTTAACCATGAACTTACAATAAAAAAATATTAGAGAGATCAAAAGAGATTTTGAAATTAACAGACAGTTATCATAGACGATTAATAAAACTCTATGCAATCATAAAAACTTTAAAAATAGTATGTCCATTATACATGAAAAATCCTATTCACACTTGGGCAAAACATCGAATACCTTTTGCGTACAATGAGATCCACAAGTTTCCAAGCAATCCAGCAAATATCAATGACTCGATCAGAACTCTAATCTTCCATCAAAGATAAAAGCACTCAAAATTTAAAAAAAAATCAGATTGTAACATATCAAAACAGATCTTCTATCCTCATTAAACCTCCACTTCGTGTCGAAGACGGGGTGCTCTAGTGAGATCACACTGAAGGAAAATCCTCATATATCAATCGAGGCTCGATTCTCAACCTCTCGCAACAAACCATGCCACGGTGAGGAGAGAATGGAGGCTCACTGGTTTTGGAGAGGAGGTTACACAGTGAAGGAGAGGGTTCCCATAGGAGAGGAGGTCTCGCCGGCGGAGGGGAAGACCTGGAAGCGGAAGAGGAGCAGGAGGTTTGTGAAGCCGCACGAGGGTTTTGGATGGGAGAAAGTGCAAAACAGGAAGGGGATAAAACGTGGGAACGGCTCAATTGGTCCAATCCGGTTTAACCAGATCGGATCATTCGATCGAACCCGATTTCGATTTTTTAGATATTTCTTTTGATTTTAATCATCGGCCAGTCTGGTCTCAATTGGTCCGATCCAGTTCAACCAGATCGGATCATTCGGTCGAACCCGATTTCGATTTTTTAGATATTTCTTTTGATTTTAATCAATGGCTAGTCCGATCTGATTTTTTAAACATTGCTGCCAACCGTCTTCTTTGAGGGAGATGATATAGTGTTACGATAGAACCCACGTGATGGAAACAGATCCTATGATGTACAACAGACTGATCACATGAATTCTGGATTTTGGTAATCCTTTGTGTGTGAACCGCTCCATCATGATCTAGCGGCTTGGAGGTACAGCAGAGGATCTGACTATCACGTGATGATATGCCTGCACGTCAATACACAATATAAAACTAGAGGAGACGCGTGTACTCGTGGACAAATAAAGAGGGGATTTTTAGTAGGTAATTAAGAGGAGAGACTTTGTCGTTTAAGAGAATTGGGGAAGGAGTTGGGGAGTCAAAATATAAGATGATGTTAGTTTTTTTTCACTAATGGAAATCATTACATAGAAATTATTGTTAGTGGGATTTAAATTTAGGGGGTGGACGACATCGATCTTTTTATCTTAAAAAATCCTACTTTCTGCCTCGTCTTTGCTTCTGACATGTCCCACACATAAATTAAATTTTGATTTATGGAACGTATTTTCACTAGTACGGACTGAAACAAGACTTAAGAGTAGAAGTTTAATGGAGGGAAGTACAATTGGATACTTTTCGTAGTGTCGCGAGTTTAGGTCTTGAATTATTATTGAGGAAATATGGTCCTACAACTTGTTGGGTCGGATTCAAGTGGACTCGTTGACAACTACCAAAAATGGTTAAGCACAAGTTATCAAGTAGTAATCTCATACTCTTGTAACACACTCTCACATATTATGAGTTTTCAATATGTTTGAGGTGTTACACCTTTATACATTTTTATTTAAAAATAGGTGGACCTTATTTTTCCTCAAGAGTTCTTGTCGACATTGGGCAATTCAGTAGTCAAAAACTTTTTTATTATTTTTATTGTCATTTTTCCGTCATGAAAAGTGGACTTCGGAATGAACTTAGATTTGCTTAATTCATCTTAATTTTAGTTAACCGATTCCTCATCTCTCTACAATATAATGGCATTCATCTTTTTTCTTAAAAAATATTATCCTTTCAAGCAACGACGGTGTTAATCGAATCGAATACATTCGAAATTACTTGAATTCAAATTAAATTCAATTTAAAGTTTCAAGTTCGATCTCAAATCGAATTTTAAACGAACTTATCAACTTAACTTAGGATTCAATTCTTCTGAGATTCGAATATTCAACTTCAATTCATTTTACTTCGAGTTTGAGATATTAATTAGTTTTGTAAAACGTAAATAAATAGTTTTATATAAATAATATTATAATTTCAAAATATTTTTATAATTCTATTTTTGAGTATAAATTACTAAGATAACTTAAAAAACTATATAATCAGAGAAGATATCAAAAGATAATATATGATGGAGAAAAGTTTATAATTTTTGCATTATTTTTTATCCTTTACAATATAAATATGTTATTTTTCCCTCTGATGAAAAAGATATATGAATATTATTAGGTCAATCTCACTATAAAGATGTTGATGTCCTAAGCTTCGACAATTATACTTATATAAGAAATAGACCCCTCTCCTCGAGGTTTAATGCCTATTAAAGAGACACAATAATGTTGATAAAAAGGTTGGATGCATTATGATTACCATTGCATGATAATGCAAGACAAGATTAAGTTCATGTAGAAATTTGATACAAAATAATGTTTTTTAATGAGATATTAATATGACTTAGCAAGACAAAATCATGTCATTCATCATGAGGATACTCGATATCTAAAAAACAAAGCAATGACGTACACACGACTTTTAATATACAAAGGAGCAAGTTATATTACATGAGAAGAGCTTGTAGATTACTCATGTGATGATAAATGTTGTCTGGACAGAGCCATCATCATGGATAGTTATGCAAGAAAATCAAAACAAAAAAGTGGATGAGGGATATCTTGGTAGGTCACAAACCATGACAAATGTTAAAAAGGAACTTGCAGTACTGCGATCATTGTTTTCACGTGCATAAGAAGAATGAGCACCATTGTCTACCCTGAATGTTTGTAGGATCTTATACAATAATGAAAAAGGGAAGGGGAAAAGTGTGCTACGGAATGATAGAATAGAAATAAATGTGGGGTATGAAATTAAAATACAAAATCTTAAAATTGTGTTTTTTTCGTAGCAGATGTTATGACTAAGATTTTCTACTTTATTTTTATATTAAATGTGCGTCTTAACCGAATAGATTATAATACGTTTGTATTAAATTGATAACATCTTAGAGAATTTTTTGATTCTCTTAATGACTTAAAATTTGTGAATAACGTACCAAGATTGGCTATCGTTCATATACTAAGTAACTCATATCCAAGCTTGTGTCATTAGGCTATAACAAGAAGTAAAGATGAGAATGTAGTTGTTTTGTTTAACCGATGCATGAAGGACCAACCTTCCCTAACTCACAATTTGTTTCGAAGCTGAACTGCTTGAACTTAGTTTAGTATACATGTTAATCTTCTATCATGAGAATTGAGAAAAAATAAGAAATATCGTAAACTGGTAATGAAAATTTGTCTAGTCATTGAATAAGAGTAATTGGTTTAATGAGAATTGAGAAAAATTAAGAAATATCATAAATTGGTAATTAAATTGGATTTAGTTACTGAGTAAGACTAATTAGTTTAATATGAAGATAATAATCAAAAGTTGTCATAAATTTGAGTGGTTTGGGTAAATTAATAAATCTAGTTATGAAGTAAGAGTAATTGGTTTAATATGAAGATAATAATCCAAATATGTTGTGAATTTGAGGGGTTTTGGGTATATTGAGTGATATATCAACTTGAATGTGTAAAGAAAGATGGAAAGAGAGTGGATCACACTACAAGAGCCTAATATTGCATATACATGTCATGTAGTGACAATCTATATTAGTGTAGCATGGGAGTAAAGAAATTATTTCGGTGACATCTGGACGTGATATATCGTACCAATGGATCCTTCATATGAAAATATATTTAAAAATAAATATTTAATCACGCGTAGTAAGGGGATTTGAGAGTACCTTTAGATACTTGATGCAATAGGAATCATGTGATACTTTCTTCTCTCGTACTTATTTTGTCAAAGTATGATTAATAACTTTGTGAATGAAGAAATAACAATAGAAATAAAAAATTGCGTAATTCCATTTCCACATTTAGACATGTTATGCTTAGTAATATAATAATGAATCCTAAAAAATGGGATAAGCTTTTTTGTTGCCTTTTTGTGACATATCGGTTGGATGATTTATATTAGATTAATAAAATGGCTTAATTGTTTTATCGAGAAAAATACTTATTCTTTTGATGTGAAGTAAATGAAATACTAAATCTTTCAATGTAAATTAAATGATATGATTTTTATCAATTGTGCCCCTCCAAGATATTACAATTTCAGTTATGCCTCCCTCTTTGGAAATGTCAGTTGTGCCCCCAACTTCTTGTCGTTCTATCACTTGTGCCCCTCCATTACTTTAATCACCACTGAGTTGAACTTAACTATGGTTTAATCAAACCACGGTATAGTTAAGAGGGGCAAATGCAGGAAAAATCCAACATCCTCCTTTCTCTCTTCCTCCCTCCTCCTCACCCTCCAACCCTTCCTCCTCCTCTAAATACCTCCTCCTCCATCCCCTTCTCCTCCTTCCTTCACCATCAACTGCAGCATGTCGACGACAAGATCGACCACCTCCTCCTTCATCCCTTCCCCTGCAACAGAGGGAGGAGCTCAGAGCGGGAGGGACTAGAATGGGAGGTGTGAGGGGGTGAAGGAAAGAAGGGGCAGAGGGAGAAGCGTGGGGGCAGGGGGAGGTACGAGGGGAGGCTCTCTGGGCGGAGGAGGGAGGAGGGGGAGGCACGAGGGCAGAGTGAGGCGCAGAGATGGTAGGGGGCGAGGGTGGGGAGAGTAGTTCGGAGAAGAGGGAGGACCTGGGGGCGAGGGGAAGAGGAGGGGGCAGGGGGAGGCACGGGGGCAGCATGGGGTAGGGGGGAGGAGCTCGAGGCGGAGGGAGGACCTGGGGGTGACGGGAGGAGGCGGGGGCAGGGGAGACGCAGAGGTAGCAGGGTGCATGGGGAGGCGTAGGGGTGGTAGGGGGTAGGGGAGCTCGGGACAGGGGGTGGGGGGAGGACCTGGTGGCAGGGGGATGAGGCGGGGGCGAGAGGAGGCATGGAGGATGCATGGGGCAGGGGGAGGCTCGAGGGTAGGAGTGGGGGTTATGGGGGAAGCTCGAGACAGGGGGTGGGGGTGGGGAGAGAACCTAGGGGCAGGGGGATGAGGCGGGGGCAGGGGTAGGTGTTGAACACGAATTTTGCGAGGGTCTAGAGTAATCCACACAAGGCGGGATCACAATGTCCCTGAGGCGACCACTCACGAAATCCAAATTCAAACAACAATTAACCCACAACAGAGATTAAATAATGAAAAGCGGTGCGCGGAGTTAAAATTTATTGTAACTCTACAATGGATGTGTATAGTGTGTAAGCATGTAGATGTCAAACACAGGAAGCAAACAGGTAGATCGGGGCAATTCAATGCACAAAAGTGAATGTGATCAATATAGCTATATGTGCTATTTTTTGTGGATTTTTAATTTTATATTTTATTTTTTAGATTTTATGTTTTTATAATTTCTTTTTTATTTTTCTGATTTTGTATTTTATTTTTATATTTTATAATTTCAATATTTTCTTTTCTTTTTAAAAGTTATATAAAGCTATATAGAATATATATATATATATACAAGAGCGGTAAGAGAGAGAGAAAATTAGGTAAAAATATCCAAAATTAAGGAAATAAAATATTTTTTGCTTTTTTATAATTTTCTAATGTTTTTGTGATTTTTTCTATATTTTTGATACTTTTTTTTTGGTATTTTTAAAGTCACAAATACTCAAAATAGGAATAAATCATAATTCTGAAATAAAATTTGAGATAAAAAATATCAAACAGTATCAAAAATTCTCCAAATTAATTTTAAAATAAAGATATAAAATAAAGAAAATTTAGAGATATAAAGTAAATTTTTGTGATTTTTTAAGAATTTTTAGTATTTTTATAAATATTTTAGGGGTTTTATAATTTTCGTGGGTTTTCTTTCATATTTTAGTGCTTTTTGGTCAGAATATTAAAGACACTAAAATAGATAAAATATTTTTTTGGGAAATTTCCGAAAAGTTTTTGTAATTTTTATGTATTTTCTAATGCAAATAAGGATGAGAATGCATGTTTTTATTTTTTATAAATATTAAAATGCAGCAATAATGTAAAATAAAAATATGGATGGAAATGCAATGCAACAGGAAGCTAGGGTAATTTTTTGGGATTTTTAGGATTTTATAGATGCATGAAATAAATAGAGAAAACATAAAGAAAATGCAATCCTAATAGGGGTAGTTTTGTAAATATGCAAAAGTCCAGGGCCAAAATGCAAATTTTCCACAAAATTATAACTAATTAAAAATATTTGTGGACCAAATATCAATAGCCAAAAACTCAGGTGTAGTTGTGCAAAATTTCCACAGTCGCACGTGACAATCACATGCCTGGCAGGGAGCTTTTGGTAATTATCAAAAACCCTGAGGGCTAAAATGCAAATAACCAAAAACTTATAACTGCATATAAAAGTTTGAGGGGTAAATAGTAATACAAAAATGCTCAGGGTCTTGGTCGCAAAAAGTCCACGCCTCACGTGCGCTGGGCACGTGAGGTGACGTAGCCAAGGACGACAACGTAAATATGGAAAGTTTAGGGGGCCTTTAGTAAATTTTACAAAAAATATAAAACTGCAGATGAATGTTTATAAACTATTAATTAAATACACAAAATGGTGAGGGCAGAGGTGCAAAATACCCAGCGCTTGGGGATCGAACGACCGTCGATGTTTTACTTGAACACGTGTCTCGATCGTGATGGCCAATACCCCTTTGGTTGCCAACGATGGCGATTAGATCTCCGATGCTGATCGAACGATGGCTACGCGCGAAGATCGAATGGTGGATGCACAACCACTTGCCACGTGTCACATCCTGGTGTCTCGATACCCCTTCGTAGATGAATGGCCAGGATTAGATCATGGCCCCTCAGCTACGGCTGGGCTGATCGAACGGCTGCAGAAGCGTCTAGAGCGCCCTCACGATCCAACGACGGAGAAGGCCTGATGAAGAACCGGGAAGAACTCCGTCGAGGCGAAGTTCCTCCGGCCTGATCGCGCCTCTCTAGCGGTCTTCGATGCTTCAAAATGGCTCCTGGAGCTCCTGTCGGTCCTTCTCTAGCTGCTGGCAGCGATAAAATAGGCTGGCGACCTCTGGAGCACTCCTACGGTGGTGGAGTCGAGCAGGAGCCCAAACGCCTCCCGGCGGTAGCAAAATCGCTTCAAGGCATCTCTTCTGGTTCCTGGCACCTGCAAGAAAGAATAAGAAGGTCGAGGGTAAAGTGCCTCGACCCTCCTGGCTGCGGAATGAGGCGGAGATAGCGAAAATGGAGCTCGTCGGAGCTTGGCAAGTGGTGAAACGACGGCAAAAACGTAATGGAAGATGGAGGTTGAATCCTACGACTACGGGGAATAAACAAATGCAAGAAAAAATACAGAAAAATGGACTCACAGGGCTGGTACGCCTGAGATGGTACCTCACGGCCAAGACGGCCGGAGATGGGTGGAACGACGCCCTTCTTCCTCGCCTAGCTTCGCACGAAGAAGCTGGAGATGCCTCTATCACAGGCGTCGATCCTGAGCTCCAAGGTGTTGGACATGCAAGCCCACGGTGAGCTATTATGCAATAAATGTTATTGCAAATATCGTTCCCTGATCTGAAATGAAGAATAACTGATTTGCATAATAGGTCCCTTAGTACAATTAGAGTTATGTACCATGGTCATCTTGATGATCATACATATGTTGATTCAGTTATTGAATCATAGAGGCTGGTGCTTGGATGAATATCTAAAGAGTTAGATTGAGGACTCATCAAGCACCGTCAAATGATTGTCAAGTGATGATCTTCAGCCTAAGTAGAAGATGGCAATCCTTTCTCATTTGGCTGATATCTGACCGACCTCTTGATGCAGGTCCTCTGCATGGGAATAGTGATTCGGAGGTGTCAAATTAGTTGAGTCAATGGGTTGACTTAATGAGATCGAGATAACCAAAGACCTATGTTGAATACTGTCACAACATAAGCACACATCCTCTGACCAGAGACAGATGTGTTACTATATGTCTGAATGTGTACATTTGGCAGACCAATAGGTTGATGACCTAACCAAGGTCTATACACCGGCGAGTTGGTGTGCATGTAAGGACATATGAGTAATACGATCTCTCAATGGGATCATACAGGTTCACTTGTGAATCGGGAGACATGAGCTCACTCATGAGGTATTGGGACTGATCAAATTCCATGCATGGTCGTCATGCTTTGGAAGCATGACATGAATCTGAAGGTAGGATATATGCTTTGTGAAAGCATATGATCTATACCAAATCCCAATGACCAAGATTGAGAAACTTAGTGATAAAACCTGAAAATGATAGTGTAAAAGTGATCTATATCTTCAGGATGATCATAGGTTTTCCAGTATGCAGGATGTACAGGTGTTGGGAATACCTGAGGGTGATGTGATCATAAACGATTGTATAACCATGATGCTTCCATTCCGAAGGAGTGATGAAACAGGTTTGGATTTTAGTGACTCCTCTCAGTAGAGAAGTGACCTAATCTTAGTCCACGTACTGGACATTGATCTGAATGAGATTCAGATGCAATGAAAAGTTTAGGTCTACGGCCTTGATTTAATCAAGCATCTGTGGGAGGTCCATGAGATCTGGATTTGAGATGTAATCTTAATATCCAAGTCACTATACGTGGAACAATACAATCACCATGTCCTTATCTCCAAGTGTCTGAGGAGAAATCGCATTATTCTTGAAGGGGTTCAAGAATAATTCCATAGTTGAATTATATCTGAGCATTAATAGAATGATAATTAAATGTGATTTAATTATCTTGATGCATGTGAAAATTATCCAATATAACTAAATGTGATTTAATTATTATGGATAAGAATATTGTGGATAGCAATATCCAATTATTAAAAAGATATTATAAATGTGATTTATAATGTATTAGAGAGAGCTAATTATAATTTATATTTGTTAATTAATTATTGATGTGTATTGGATACACATTATGTAATTAATTGAAAATGTAAATTATATTTTGTTTTGGGTGGTGAATGTGATTTACAAAATTCCAATGGTAAGATTGTAATATTCTCAAAATTAATTATGAATTATTTTTTAAGAATAAATCCCAACAAAAATTGTTGGAAAATTAATGAAGATTTTCATGGAGATATGCAATCTCATGAGATTTCATGAGATTACCTCCACATGGAAACATGTGGACGGCTAGGGTTGTAAGAAAATTCTCGAGTTCGATATTCGCTCAGGTTCGGCTCGCTAAAAGTTCGATTCATATTCGGTTTGGAAATAAATGAACCGAACCTGAACACAAGTTTAGGCTCGATTAAATAAACGAACCGAACCTAAAAATCATAGGTTCGCTCAGGTTCGATTCGTTAAAAGCTCTACAAACATGCATATATACATATTTACAAATCCGTATCCGTAGAAGTGGACCTTATTTTGAGATAAGTCAATTTTGTGTCAGGATAAGTGAATTTTGTCTAGAGATAACTGGATATTTACGGGATAAGTAGGTTTTATCTCGGTATAAACTATCCAAAAATAAATAGTCACATCGTGTTTACAACATCCATCATCTATGTGTCAGTACTTTTCCCTTCTTTATCTCCAAATCAACAGAACAAGCATAAACCCTACTTATCGAATATCTCCATATTATTCTTATTCCTTATCTCCATCGGAACAGATGTAAAAATATATTATAATTATACTTTTTTCAAAGGGTTTAATCCATATTAAGCTATTTTTTTTTTAAAATATGAAGATGAGTTCGATAAAGAAAAAAACTAAATGAATATTTATTCTAATTGTAAACACATATATATTTCCATTTCTCTTCTTTTCACTCCCTCTGAATTCTTAAGTTCGATATTCGCTTAGGTTCGATTCGAAAAAGAGGTTCGATTCAGATTCGATTCGAAAATAAACGAACCGAACCTGAACACAAGTTTAGGCTCGATTAAATAAACGAACCGAACCTAAAAAAATATAGGTTCGCTCAGGTTCGGTCCGTTTACACCCCTATGGACGGCTACCAAGTCCTATATGGAATTGGTGGCCGTCCACCATATTTCATGGGAGATGATTATCTCCATGATGATGATCTCCTTAATTATTTGATTTAATTTATGATTGAATTGTATTTGATTTATCAAATATATTTGATCTAAATTAGATTATTAGTTGTTAGCTTTTACCAACAACAATCTTGACCATTGGATTAAACATAAATCAATCTCACCCATTGACTTTATGTGACCCATGGATTGAGATCCATGGATTCCAAAACCCTGTAAATAGAAAGGCATACCATGCTCTCTAAAGGAATGCTTTTGAAGCACATCTCCCTCCCTCTCTTATTCTACACGTCAACCTCTCTCCCCTCTCCCCTTGGTGGCTGTCCACCAAACCCTAGAGGAGGACTACATCATCGCCTTCGCCACCGCGCCGCCACCTCGACGTTCTTCGGTTCTCCGTCTTCTTTGGAGTGTTATGCTCGTGAAGAAGGCGTTCAATCTTGTACGACGAGATCAGGAGTTCACCGTGCTTGGATCAACTCGTTGGATTGCGAGGATCACGCGACTCATCCCCACGCTCGCAAGCATCTTCTCCGACGATCGGACTTGAGACAGGAGGTATCTTTTCATTATTACTATATGGTATAATTTCGCTTGAAGAACCGATGATCATCTCAAGTACAAATTGATCTATTTGACATCATCCTTTCCTGAGGTGGATATGGTGTCTAGTCGGGAAGCATTGGGGTAGCGGGTCGCACCGATTGCGGTCCGTCCCATTTTCGTCGGTATTGGCCATGACAGTGGGTAGGGACTCGATAATGCCGGAGAAATCAAGGTGTATTTTTCTAATTATTAAAATTCAAATTAATACGTACTTTGAGATAATATCATATATATATACTCAAGTAAAACAATCAAGTTTGTTGATTGAATTTGATTGATAATTAATTTTATGAGATTAAGTTAATTATATCCAATTAAAAACAATCTATTATGAATAGATGTGTATTTCCCTTGGAAGAATTAATTATATGAACATGATTCATAATAATTAATTAAAATTGAATATGAGGTGGAGGATCACATAAGTGACATCCATAGTCTCCCGTCAAGGCGAAGGGTTCCGTCGCCAGATATTGTATGTAGGAGACGTCTGTCCGAAGTAACAGCTCCTGCATATGATCCATTTGGATCGGACTCGTCGCTTCTCGAAAGGACGTATGTGTAGTGACCCTAATATCGAGTCCTCATATTATTGGGGCGATATTGGATTGCGCATAGCGAGTTGTATTCCTGTTGATGGTTGGTTCAATTAATGACGGGTCAACATCACCTTAGAGGTGGTGGGCCTGGGTGTTAAAGATTGAATTGGAAGATGCAAGTTGGACTTACAAGGCGGAATGTGTTCCCGCTTCTTTTTATCCGAGTCACAGGTTCTCATATTATTGGGATGTAACAAAGATAAGGAAGGAGATCCCAGATCTTGCTTGAGATATATTGGTAAGTATATCTCTTACATTGAAAGTGATTAAGGGAATGAACTTTCATTATTGACAAGGCAAGACAACTTTGATATAAAATTCCTAAATCGAAGTAAAATATGCATATATATACACACTTATAAAAAAATTCTTATTTCAGATAATTCTTCATTAAACCCACTCAATATTATACTCAATAATAACCAGTAAAATATCATGGATTGGATCCATGATTAAGATATTGTACTTACAGTTGGACACATATTGTATGTGGTTGCAATGTGCAGGTTTCGTCAAAAAAATGAGGTGTGACAATTAAATAGACAATAGGACTACAACCCTAGGGTTTGTATGTCTCTATAGTCTTGATCTCTCATCGAATGTATTTTAGAAGTCATATGTCGATGATAATCGTAATTGTCAAATAATCCTTATAAACCTCTAAGAAGATGTTCTAGCATACATATGTGCTCTCGACATTTAATCATGAATGACGTGGTTCTCTGCATCATGCAGAATGGTAGCTCTATAAGAGATGATGTATTCAAAATTATTTGAGTACCTACCTGAACCAATTTATTTAGAGTTTAGATGGATGTAGATACGATGAGTGTCATCATTCTACTATCTATACTCTAGTTATTCATGAAGCTTCAGAATAATCATATTGTATGATTTGAATGAAGCATGTATAAATGTTGAAATGCTCTTATATTGAAATCTTTTGAATTCAGCATAAGAGATCCTTCGTCCAAAGCAATGGTTGTTTATAGATAAAGGGAGCACAGTGGAAGCATAGGTTGGACCCAAGTAAGAATGAAAGTCAAAGAGTTGACTGTGCTTCTGTTACTTCCATGTGACATCCAAAGAGTTGGATGAATGCCAATACTGCAATAAGTTGATGTGTTGATAGTATGACTATCAAATCTATGTAGAATCCTTAGAGAAGGAATCAGATAGTACATCAGAATAATCTACATATAATCATTGAAATTGACGTTTTTATTTGATAAGATGAAGTCTAATAATTGTATCTGAATCTTCTAATAACACTTGCAATTGGTTGCATATGTATTAGAAGACTATAAAATTTGATTTTAAAGGTTTAATAATCATCCACATGGATGTTAATGCAATTGTTGTAAGAACCTCTATTGGATAAATAGACTTCCTAATTTCAGGGGAGAGCCATTAGTCTTAGAGAATGTCTCTATGACCTAGATATTAGAATACGCTCATTGTTTATTTCTAAATGTTGGAATAAACATGAATTCTGGAATAGACCTATCATAAAGAGTTATGATGGAGATATTTCATATAGTAATTTAAAATCTAGTGAGCTCTACTAAATTAGAAAATTAATGAATGGTTCATTAACATTTCTAATACTGAAATTAAACCTTAAAAGATATAATAGGATAATGAAGATCATTTGGCAATGATCTGTCATCAAGCCTTGGATATTTATCTGTTGATGTGATCAATAGACTAGTAAGAGATGGAACTTTAGATTGTCTAAAGGTTCAAATCTTACATACTTGTGAATATTGTATTCAAAAGTAAAAATGTCCAATACACCCTTCCTTGGAATGGTGTAAGATGTCAAGGTATTCAAGATATCATACATAATGATGTATGTGAATTATCTATATTAAAATAAACATTGTGGATATATGATGTCTATTGATGATTATTTGTGATATGAGATTTCTTCTCTTCACTTAGAAACCTTTGAAATATTCATAGATATTCACAATTTTGGTTTAGAACCAAAGTTTGAAGGAAGATTAATGAATTTGATCTAATCTAGGTAGTCAGTACCTATTAGATGAATACATAGAATACCTTATAGAGATGTGAATATTATTTCTATCTCACTCCTCCTAATAAACCTAAACTCAATGGAGTTGTAGGGAGATACAATTGGATCATGTGTGACATGATATGATCAGTGATGAATCTTAGCATAATTATCTCCTAGTTTCCAAGGTATATGTATATGCAGTAGAGACTACAATATATATATATAGAGAGGGGCGATCCTGTGAGATGGGGATTCTGTGAGATGGTGAGATGGGTGATCTCAATCACCCATTTTACTATCATTCACGGCATGAAACCTGGGGAGATTTAGATCACTATATGCCATCATGGTGCTATTCCAAAATCAACTTAATTCAAGACTTCTATCCCCTCCATCAAGACTGTCAAATTTTAACGGTCTCAGAATTGTTGAAATCGACCCCCTCCAGATGGACATGTTAGGGGTGTTTTTTTACACGAAATTTGAAACACGTGTTTCACTCATTGTTCTATCTAAATCCCCCTAGGTTTCATGTCGTGAACGATGGTAAAATGGGTGGTTGAGATTACCCATCTCACCATCTCACAGAATCCCCATCTCACATGATCGCCACTCTCTCTCTCTCTCTCTATATATATATATATATCCTTAATAAGGTTCTAAGCAAGTAAGCTGGAATTTAGCACTTGAGAGTGCTACTTCATTAGAAAAATAAAGGATGTTATTGGATATACTTTATGACCTTGATTTTCTTAAAAGATCTCATCTATGAGAATGTGATTCTTATAGGATGAGACTCTTGAGAATCAAGATGAAAATGAAGTAAAGGAACTCATTGAATCTCGAGGAGATAATGAGGCTCCTAAAATCAGAAACTAAAGGAACAATCAAAGATGAAACACTAATAACTCTTCAAATGAGTTTGAGGCCGTATTCTATGTGTCAGTTAAGTCTGAAAATGATCGGGCTTCATGTGATAAAGCTCCTGAGAATCATGACATGGAAGGATGGAAGTTAGCAATAAAAGTCTAATGTAGACTTCATATACAAGTGTTGTATATGGACCCTCGAGGATCCACCTATAAGGGTTAGACCCATTACGGTGTAAATGGATCTTCTATAGAAAGAGGGAACCTGATGAGAAGGTAGGGACCTTCAAAGCACGACCCGTAGCCATGAGCTACACACCAAAGAGAAGACATCGCTTGCGATGAGACTTGCTCTTCAGTGACCATGCTTAAACTCATCATATTATTGCTGACTATAGCTATACAACTTGACTTTGACATCTTCGAGATGGAAGTCAAGATTGCATTCCTCTATAAATATCTCACTAAGGATATTCACATGAAGTAGCCACAGGGCTTTATGGTTGAGGAAAGCAAGCTGTGCAAGCTAGAGAACTCCATCTATGGACTCAAATAAGATTCTTGTAGTTGGAACATAAGATTTAATGAAATTATAAATGTTATGATTTCAGATAGAATCTTGATGAATCATGTGAAGCTTAGTGGGAGTGCTATTGTGTTCATCATGCTAAATGTAGATAATATCCTAATCATTTAGAATGATATAAGGATGATAATAAGTGTTTTATATACTGGCTATTCCATTTCTTGAGATATGATCTCAAGGATACCTCTTAGATCTTAGTTCCGAAGTTGTTCAGAAGCAAAGAGAAGAGGATAGTGGGACTATCACATTTATAGTACACCTTGGGCATGTTCCATTCTTGGAAAATCCCAAGGAAGGATTCCTTTACTTAAGATATGGTACTGACCTATCTAAAGGGATAGCACCTCAAAGAGTTGAGGATGTGAATGCTAAAAACTTCTAGCCCTTGTGCATCAGTCTGAGAAGCCGGGTGTATGCTAGATGTGTACAAAAGTTAAAAATATTCCATGCAGTGGGAGTACTAAATGTTACTAGTTCTACTAAGGAGATAAAACACTTGATTGTAGAAATAACAATATCTTCATAGATGAAAAGATTTTTGAGATAGTGATCTCAAAGTCTTATCTTCAAGAACTTATGAATTTAAAGATAGTGATCTAAAAGGTCTTAATTATGGATACCTTAGGAGATAGAGAACTCCAGGAATAAGGGTATTCTTATAAGGATTATGGAAAATACTGGTATTTAAGCTATAGTGTCAAGGACACTATAACTGACAAGATTGAGTATTGGTTGCATAATATGCAATATTCGCATTGAATGCGAGCACTATTACCTTGGGATATGAAAGTGTCATAAAAGGACTTGGCATAGTCTCTTGGGGATAGAGTGACTGATCAGCTTACCTAGCTATTTTCCAAATAGCCTATGATGGTCATATGAGTGCGGGTTTAAATGATTAGCCCATTAATGGTTGTTTGGGCTAGTGGGAGATTGTTGGACATGCGAGCCCACGGCGAGCCATTATGCAATAAATGTTGTTGCAAATATCATTCCCTCATCTGAAATGAAGAATAACTGATTTGCATAATAGGTCCCTTAGTACAATTAGGGTTATGTACCATGGCCATCTTGATGATCATACAGTTATTGATTTAATTATTGAATCATAGAGGCTGGTGCTTGGATGAATATCTAAAGAGTTAGATTGAGGACTCATCAAGCACCATCAAATGATTGTCAAGTAATGATCTTCAGCCTAAGTAGGAGATAGCAATCCTTTCTCATTCGGCTGATATCTGACCGACCTCTTGAGCAGGTCCTCTGCATGGGAATAGTGATTCGGATGTGTCAGATTAGTTGAGTCAATGGGTTGACTGAATGAGATCGAGATAACCAAAGACCTATGTTGAATACTGTCACAACATAGGCACACATCATCTGACCAGAGACAGATGTGCTACTATATGTCTGAGTGTGTATATTTGGCAGACCAATAGGTTGATGACCTAACCAAGGTCTATACACCGACGCGCTGGTGTGCATGTAAGGTCATATGAGTAATACGATCTCTCAAAGGGATTATATAGGTTCACTTGTGAACCGGGAGACATGAGCTCACTCATGAGGTATTGGGACTGATCAAATTCCATGCATGGTCATCATGCTTTGGAAGTATGACATGAATTTAAAGGTAAGATATATGCTTTGTGAAAGCATATGATCTATACAAAATCCCAATGACCAAGATTGAGAAACTTAGTGATCAAACCCTGAAAATGATAGTGTAAAAGTGATCTATATCATCAGGATGATCATAGGACTTCCAGTATGCAGGATGTACAGGTGTTGGGAATACCTGATGGTGATGTGATCATAAACGATTGTATCTCCATGACGCTTCCATTCGGAGGGAGAGATGAAACAGGTTTGGATTTTAGTAACTCCTCTCAGTAGATAAGTGATCTAATCTTAGTCCATGTATTGCACATTGATCTGAATGAGATTTAGATGCAATGAAAAGATTAGGTCTACGGCCTTGATTTAATCAAGCATCTGTGGGAGGTCCATGAGATCTGGATTTGAGATGTGATCTCAATATCCAAGTCACTATACGTGGAACGATACAATCGCCCTATCATTATCTCCAAGTATCTGAGGAGAAATCGCATTATTCTTGAAATGTTTCAAGAATAATTCCATAGTTGAATTATATCTGAGCATTAAGAGAATGATAATTAAATATGATTTAATTATCTTGATGCATGTGGAAATTATCTAATATAATTAAATGTGATTTATATATTATGGATAAGAATAATGTGGATAGCAATATCCAATTATTCATAATATATTATAAATGTGATTTATAATGTATTAGAGAGAGATAATTATAATTTATATTTGTTAATTAATTATTTATGTGTATTGGATACACATTGTGTAATTAATTGAAAATGTAAATTATATTTTGTTTGGTTGTGAATGTGATTCACAAAATTCTTATGGTAAGATTGCAATATTCTCAAAATTAATTATGAATTGTTTTGAAGAATAAATCCCAACAAAAGTTGTTGGAAAATTAATGGAGATTTTCATGGAGATATGTAATCTCATGAGATTTCATGAGATTGCCTCCACATAGAAACATGTAGAAGGCTACCAAGTCCTATATGGAATTGGTGGCCGTCCACCATGTTTCATGGGAGATGATTATCTCCATGATGATTATCTCCTTAATTATTTGATTTAATTTATGACTGAATTGTATTTGATTTATCAAATATATTTGATCTAAATTAGATTATTAGTTGTTGGCTTTTACCAACAACAATCTTGACCATTGGATTAATCATAAATCAATCTCACCCATTGATTTTATGTGACCCATGGATTGAGATCCATGGATCCCAAAACCCTATAAATAGAGAGGCATACCATACTCTCTAAGGGAATGCTTTTGAAGCACATCTCTCTCTCTCTCTCTTTCTCTCTTATTCTACACATCGACCTCTCTCCCCTTTCCCCTTGATGGCCGTCCACCAAACCCTAGAGGAGGACTACGTCGTCGCCTTCGCCACCGCGCCACCACCTCGACGTTCTTCGGTTCTCCATCTTATTTGGTATTCTACGCTCGTGAAGAAGGCGTTCGATCTCATACGACGAGATCAGGAGTTCACCGTGCTTGGATCAACTCATTGGATTGCGAGGATCACGCGACAAATCCCCACGCTCGCAAGCGTCTTCTCCGACGATCGGACTTGAGACAGGTGGTCTATTTTCGTAGAGACTCGATCAACCACGCTTCAAGAGGTATTCCTTTATACTTGTTGTGGTTCTAGATGAAACGATCCGAGAATCGTTCTTGGATCATGTGGTTTCATCGCGTGAAAATTTTTTTTAATTCCGCTGCATAGAACAACTAATTCGACTAGTCGTTCCTCGTCGTATTCGATACGACGCTCACGCTTCCGTGATGCGCTTGAGGATTATCACATATCCTTCACAAGGCTAGGGCCAAACTCGGTCGAAAGAGGTTCGAAATCGAAGGGAGGTAACGGGAGGTCTTTTGAATAGGTGGTTGACGGGCTCCCAAGACCGAGGCACAACAGACGATTCAGTGGTCCAATGGCCAAGGCAAGATGTGGGTTAGCATCCTAGATTAGTGGGGAAAAAATGTCAAGAAGGCGTCGACATGAGAAGAGGAAAGGAGCTCCCACAAAAAAATCCAGAAATCAAGACAAAAACGCACTCTGACACACAGTAGGAGGCGGGTCAGAGAGTTGACCCGCAGTCAACTCTCGGACCCTCCTGGTTGGTCCATGTGGACCAACTAGGAAAAATCCTGGAAAAATATTTTGTAAAATAAATTAAAAATAATAAAAAATTTCATTAATTTTAGGTTATTAATTAAAAAATGTTTATTATTTTATGAAGTATTTTAACATGATTTTTATTTATTTTTTCAAGGTTTGGAATTACCTTTTATGAGCTATATAGGTGTATTTATCTATATATTTAAATATTTTATTTTTATTTTATATATTTAATTTTATTAATTTTATTTATTATTTTATAAATTTATAACTTATTTTTATGAACTTAAATATATTTTTATTTTATTTTTCTGATGTATTATATACAATCAAATAAATAGAAGTAGTAATTGTATAGGTATATTTATTGGTATTATACCTATGTATTTTATACAAATATTTTATTTTTGTATTTTAATGAGTGTTTTATTCCAGTTTTAATATCCATATATATTATAAATAATATTTACAAAATTATAAAGATATAAATTCATAAAAATAATGAATAATAAATAAAATGAGTATTTTATTCAATACAAGTATACAACAGGGGTCCAAAACTCAACTTTCACACCGTAACTCAGAAAAATATGAAACCACCTACATTAAATAGCTTATTAAAAGTTAGGGAGGAGGAAGAGAAGGGAAGGAAGAGGAAGATGATGGGGAAGGAGGAAGAAGAGGATGAGAAAATGACCTTTTCAACCTTTATTTTATATTTTATTCCCGTTATGTCTCCAAAGTTAACGTCTGTTTGCGTTGGTAATGAATGGCAACTAACTTGCGTGGCACAAGTGATAAAATGGTAAGAAGCTGAGGGACAACTGATATTTCCAAAAAGGGAGGGGCATAACTGAAATTGCAATATCTCAAAGGGGCATAAATGATACAAATTCTAAATGGTATTTATATATTTTTGGATTTATTTACTTGCAAGTGAATTTAGATTAAATGAATGTTACCCTTTGATGCTAGTATGGTATAACTCCCTACATGGGAACATTCGGATCTAGATCAGCTCAGGGCTAGGATGTTACATGTGTGTATTAAATATGTAAGTAATATATACATAAATGTAAATATATGGGTGTGTGTGTATATATATATATATCTGTGTGTGTGTTTGTGTGTATAAATATCAAGTCAAATCAATCAAATTATTATTGAAGGAATTCAGGATAATTCAAATTCGATTCATTTGGAAATCGAATCCACAAGTCAAATCCAACTCATTTTATTTCATATTAATTTTTTTAAATATTTGTCGAACAAATCCTAATACAACTCAAATAATTTAGTTTCTTCCCATTTCAGCATATATACCCACGTGAACACCCAAAAATAAATTCTTATTTATAGAACATATTTATGCTTATACTAATTAAAAGAGATTTTTACACTGATAACCCTGAGTAATTTCGTCATTACAATCACAACCCCACATAATCACGAATCACGAGAAAACCTTAGTAATACTAAACCTTTACATGACATAACCCTATGTCAAGTTCCGTTTTGAATCTCTGTTAAGTCAGACGAAAAAAGTTAGATGTAGATAATTTTACCCTTCGAACCATTTTATATTTACAAATTATGTCCCTCCTTCCCCTGTCCCCTGGAAGCCCTCCCTCGTCGTTGTCGTCGCCATTGTGGTTGTCGTTGTGTACATTGTGTGCCCCTGCACGACACTGCTCCAGCTGCGCCACGAGCATCGCGACGATAAGCTCGACCACCTTCGTTGTGGAAGCCCTCCCCCACCTCCTGCATGGTCCTCGCCCCCCATAGCGGCGTCGACCATCCCGCTGATGAAACTCGACTTCATCATTCTAATTCTCCATTTTTAACCCCCTTGCTTAAAAGTGTGTCAATAAAAATCAGATAATGTCTTATAATTATCAGAGTCTTGAATAAATTAAAAATCACAAAAAAACACAAAATCAAAAGCCATGGTGTTTTTAGCCTTAAAAATACCCCTAAAAAATATTTTTTATCTTCAGTTGACCTCATCTCCATTTCCGGTCAACATGAAACTTGTAGATCTCATCGAGATCTACAACTTTCATGTTTTGAGTTTTCTCAAATTCGGTCATTTGGCCCTTCATATTTATCAACTTTTTTGAATAACCTGATTGGGCCACGTGGCTCATTTTGGTTGAGCTACGTGGTCGCCTCTCATCGCGCCATGCCGCTTGAGCCCACCACCGTTGGATGCAAGTCTATGAGCCTTGATCACCGTCGTCTATGCCCGCTACCTTTCTCCACTATCTGATCAAATCACAGATGCCATCACAGCCCTCCACTAGCGCCTTCATGACAACTTGACATGTAGCCGATTCTGAACCTTCCGATTGCCGCCAGCTACTTAATCTCAGCCGCTCCACTCCGCAGAATCCTTCCACCGTTCGATCGAAGACCAGAGTTCATCTCTATCGCCCGTTAGCGTTGCGTCCTCGGAGCGACACGTGGCAGCATCCGCGACCCTTCGATCGCATCGCCTTGGACCTCATCCCTACCGACCTTTAGCGCTTGATCTTCAGCCGTTGGATCTCCAAATCCAACGACCAGACTATCGTCGTCAACCTCCGGTACCCTCTCTCTCACACGATCGCAGCTTGCACAACCACCTCGGTCTTCCTTTTTTCCGCGCGTCTCCGGCCATCCTCTCCACGATCTCAGTAGCCCATGACCTTCACCCATCTCCCCTCATCCTTGCGGACGCTCATGCCATCCACGATCCTCCTCCACTAGCACCACATCTCCCTCGAAAGTCAAGCTATCACACGGTAACCGTCGAGCTTCGACCTTCAAATACCCCGCTCCGTCCACCGATTCTCGCGGTCCACCTTTATGCAGGGGAGGCCCAACCCTCCTCCATCTCCCTGTGACAGGGGGAGGTGGCGGGATAGAGCGATGACGACCCATCTCCTTCGGTGTTGACCCGCTGTCGATCATGGCGGTGTTGCGGTGCTTCAAGCTCGCTTGAGCTGCCCCAACTGGCTGCAGGGGTCCAGCGACGACACGGGGCTCGAATCGAGCTCCAGCCCAAGCCACTACCTCCATATTCGACCAGGTAAGTCTCCTCAAACTTTCTAGTATTTTTCGCCTCTCTTGTCTGAATTAATTAGGTATTTGCAACCCCCTTTGCCCTTCACTGACCACTCCTTGAGCTTCGCCTCACCGCCCCCATCTTCGCGCACGATTCGGATCAACATTCCCCTTCTTCCACACCCCACAACGCCTCTGACCCAACTCCTCCGGGTTCGCCGGAGAAGATTCCCGGCTACCACCTGCTCCGCCCCATCGCGGCAGTTCACCTCGTCCCACCTCCATTCCACGTGATGTACTGCACACTTCGGATGTGTTACTAACTATGCAGGTCCCCGAATGTCACAATGGTCGGAGATCCATCGGAGCTGGATTCATCATCCTCGCCATCGTCATCAGCACTCCGATGGGCTGATCCAAGAGGCCCGACGCCTTCCCCGAGCTCCCAGCTACCTTGACATACTTCCATGGAGCTCCGGGGAGGTCGACAGAGTTTGAGCACCAACGGCGGAGTTTGAGATACTTCACCGGAGCTCGAATCCCGCCGTTGCTTGCGTCTGAAGAAGGAGGTACAGTGGTCGTTGGATGGTCTTATCCCGGTGACCATCTGACGGCCCAGAAGAGGACACGCCAACGACGTTAAGTAGCACAGGTACCGTCGGATCTGTTACATCTGACGGGCATCCATTGGCCAAGTGTCATAGCCAGGACTACTCCGAGCCACTCCTCCAGATCGATAGGATCGGATCTTCTGAACCTATTTAGAGCTTCGATCTACGCCGAGCCTGCATCGAACCTTCACAAAATACCCGAACCTAGCCGAAGCGGCCCGAGCCTTCTCCGAGCCTCCGAGTCGTCCCGAGCCTAGAGAACGTGTGCACAACACGTGCCATCTGGGTAAATTGCAAGGAAGCCCCCCCCCCCTCGACTTCTCCATTTTGCAGACAAGTCCTGATATCACGTGGAACACATGCGCACCTGGGAATTTTGCAGTTATGCCCTCGAGGGTTTTCATAATTGCAAAAATACCCCTGTGCGTGTGGGTAAATTACAGGGAAGGTCTTGAAATTTTTCATATTTACATTTTAGTCCCTCCCAGGGACCTGTTTGTAATTATATTTCATGTTTTCTTTCAGTTATGCCCTTGTCTTCTTTTATGCATATCTTGAGCTTCTTAGCTCTGATTGAGTTGATTTCAGTTTCATTTCGAAGCTCGCTTGATGATCTTTTTATTAGCATGCTCATTTCTTATTTTGGACACAGTAATTTTGATGTATTATTCTAGTCGCCATGTGTCTCTTAGTGTTTTAACTTATGCCTTGTTTAAATTAACCATCAAGTTTGTCACTTGAAATTAAATCAGAAATTGATTCATTTCTTTTTTGCTCATTATTCTTATCTAGGGCATTTTCTCATTGCATTTCATCATGTATAATTGCATGATTAAAATAAAAATTAAAAAAATACATGTTTTGTATTTGTTTGATGCATTGCCTTGTCCTTTAGCACTGTTTAACCTATGGTTCTCCAATTCAACACTTAATTAATAATTAAAAATCTAGATAATACGAGAGAGGCTCGTGTCCCAGAGTTCGACGTTGGTTTCTTGCCAAGTAAAATAAAAATATGACCATTTGATTTCCTTGACATGTCCTACTTAGATGGTTTTTGATGGACCTAGTTCAGCTCGGCTGCAATGACCATTGAATACTAATTCTACACTATTAAATGGCTGAATTTTTGGTTCGTCAAATGATGCCTTTGCTGGGGATACGACTTATTTTTTGTATTATTTAGATTTTTATTTATCTAATTAAGTGTTTCTTTTTTATAGGCCAAGTTGTCAATTTGTCTTGCATTATAAAATTTTCTTCTCGATCGATCTTTAACTGTTGCTTTTGTGACAAGGCCCTTGATGATTCAAGGAGGTGAGGAGCAGGAGCTACCCGCTGTGAGGAGCCGCAGAAGCACGCTTGGAGCATCTCGAGAAGAAATAAAAAATGTCATTTTGCATATCATGTTATTTTGTAATAATCGTCTTTTACAGCGGTCTTAGATCGAAGACTCGCGAGTGTAATCGAACAAATGTGGTTGTGTAGGGATTGTCCCCACTTGAGTGTTGACCTAGGACCAGGCACGTGGCTCTTCTAGCTTATTTTATTTTTCATTTTTTACGTGCTTGCTCGTAGGGAGGACACACTAAAATGTAGGCGCACATAATCTCGCTTCACTTAGCCAAATTTAATGGACATCCTTCCCTGCTAATAGAAGCATGATTAGGTGCGGCTTTTTAATCGACTTGCATACATGATTTTTGGTTTTAAACAGCCCAAATTTTCACGTATTTTCTCCAAGTCACTGCATGATTTCTCGATTAGCTTAGATCGTGGTTTTTATCGAATACATGGTTTTTCTCGATTTCCCCTCCTAGCTTGATCACCTTGGTTAAAGGAAAATGGGAATGAATGGTAGACGAAGATTGATTGATTTATGTGCTCACCTTAATTCAGTGACAACTTTAAACAATATCTGGGACTGTTAATTGCAAGTCAACCTAAAAAGGAGTAAAAAAATAGTTTTGGGAGAGCAACACCCTCGTGCCCAGTCAACTTCTCTTAACATTTTTTTACCGCGTATAATTAGAATGTTTTAATCACCAATAAAACCGACAAGATAATAAACTAACCTCAGTTGGTTTCATGTGTGAGTTGGTAAAATTGAAGGGTTTTGCATGCTTGATTGAGCCATGTTTGCTCTGACACCCTCCCTAGAGCCTTAGTTACTCCATTCATCTCCGCAGATTCATTCACTTATATATCCATCCTTCTTCTCCGTTCACCTTGGGTCTCTCCCAACATCAAATCTCCATCTTTATACTTAGGCTAATCTCAGCCTAAGTATAGGGGGGACCCGAGTCCCTGTGATTTTATCCACTCATCTTTCCTTCCCTTTATACTTAGGTTATTTCTAACCTAAGTATAGGGGGAGCCCCTCTTAGCTCTCATATATTACTTTATTTTTAAATGGACCTATGGACTTGTATCATCTAGTGCTATGAGGACATAGCAAAGTTTAAGTATAGGGGGTATACCATATATACAGTATACTTACTTTAGCTATAATCTGAAAAAAATTGAAAAATTTAAAACTTTTGGCTAAAGTAAAATCCTTTGAACTAAGTGGACTCAAATGTTTTCATGGCTTTTTCTATATTATGTTACACTATTTTTATAAAAATATTTTCGAAAATGATTTGAAAAATGAGTTTTCCTTGTTTTGAAAAAATCTTTTGAAAATGTTTTGAAAATTTTTATTTGTGTGACATGGTTTTGAAAATTTTCTTTCTCTTTTCAAGGAAAGTTGAGTCTAACCAGTGTTCTAACCTTCTATTAAAATCCATAAAAATGAGAAAAACAAAAATTCCTTTAGGAGTCATTAGTGACTACTAAGCCCAATTAAGTAGCCGCGTTTAGTGAGGGTTCGCCCTTAGTAGAGTGGATGGTTTAGAGGACATCGCGTAAGGCCTCGTCCTCATGTAACGGGCTTCGGTCTGTACTTACATCCATACTGGCTGAATGCATATGCATCTACTTAATTGAGTTGAGGCAGTCTTAATATCTCTTGAGGCTAAAAAAATTTCGCGTTTTTGAATGAAGGAGTTGGATTAATCCTCTATATTCACACTTCCACCCAGGATCTGAAATGTTCAAGGAAACTTAGTTTGTGAGGACTTGAGATTTTAGGTTAACCAGCCTTAGCCATTAGGGTCGTAGACTTAATCATCCACATTCCCCTAGATTTCTAGATTTACATGCTATATTGCATGCTTAGTCTCAGACCATAAGAATATGATCAGCACATCACATGCACGACAACGGTTTCAATGAGATGAGTTGACTTTTCACTTGAGGTATTGGGATGAGGGATTCGAGTCTGGACTTGATCTAATGATGCTCGAGGATGGGATAAAATCTTTGAAGGCTTCATGAAACCTGAGTGTCAGCAATTTTAGCCAGTATGAGAATTTGGTTCTGATACTAATCTCTTGACATTGACCTAAGTGCTAGGGTGTGAAATAAATAAAAAAAACGTTGATCAGTGTGTGCCAACTCTTGGTAAAAGCAGAGGAGCTAGCCAAAATACTACAAATAAATGAAATGTCAAAGAAAAGCTCTCATTCCACAAAGTCAAATATCAAAGAGCTTCCACCAAAGGCGAGCTCTCCCAACCATTTCAAAGTGTCCACTTGGACCACCGCTATTAGGACCAGGAGTCGGGCTTGCACAAAAAAGGGTTCTACATCGTAAATGCTACAAGTCTGGGTGTAGAAGGTACGATAGGTACTCAAAAAAGGCACAACCCAGTGTATTCCGAGGAAAACAAGTGCAGACAGCTCCAACTTCTCTTGACGGATGCATTGATCAACACCAAAAAAATATGTTGCGTAATAAGGCACTAAGAGAGAATCCTTGTTCCAATGAGAGGGAGAGAAGAAATGACATAATCCCATGCCCTCCATCACTGGCTTTCCATCTACATTTTTAAGTCTAACAACTAAAGAGAAGACAGACTGAACGTAAGATTTGATTTATTCCCTAGTGTTGAGGATTGTGTCCTTAGGAGAGTTTTTCAGACCAAGACCTTGGATGAAGTTTTGACACTACTCTCGTGAATGCAGTCAACACTAAGTATCATACCCTTAGTCTATATGTACATTAGAGAGAGTCTGGATAATTAGAGGAATTGGGTGTCTTTTGATTAAGGCTGGATTGAGCTCTAAAATTTTTGACCTCTAAAATTGAGAGGACATGAATAGATTGGATATTGTACTCACGTGCACAAGGGGGTTAATCCAATTTATTCATTCTCACTGATGCTCGGGGGCGAGCATAGTTTAAGTATAGGGGGCGATGAAACTCGATTTCATCATTCTAATTCTCCATTTTTAACCCCCTTACTTAAAAGCGTGTTAATAAAAACCAGATAATGTCTTGTAAATATCAAAGGCTTGAATAAATTAAAAATCACAAAAAAAATCATAAAATCAAAAGCCATGGTGTTTTTAGCCTTAAGAATACCCCTAAAAAATATTTTCTATCTTCAGTTGATCTCATCTCCATTTTCAGTCAACATGAAACTTGTAGATCTCATCGAGATCTACAACTTTCATGTTTTGAGTTTTCCAATTCGATCATTTGACCCTTCATATTTCATCATCTTTTCTGAATAACCTGATTGGGCCATGTGGCTCATTCTGGTTGAGCCACGTGGCCGCCTCTCATCGCGCCACGCCGCTTGAGCCCACCACCGTTGGATGCAGGTCTATGAGCCTTGATCACTGCCGTCTATGCCCGCTACATTTCTCCTCCATCCGATCAATTCATAGATGCCATCACAACCCTCCACTAGCGCCTTCATGACAACTTGACACATAGCCGATTCTGAACCTTCTGATTGCCGCCAGCTACTTAATCCCAGCCGCACCACTCTGCAGAATCCTTCCACCGTTCGATCGAAGATCAGAGTTCATCTCTATCGCCCGTTAGCGTTGCGTCCTCAGAGCGACACGTGGCAGCATCCTCGACCCTTCGATCGCATCTCCTTGGACCTCATCCCTACCACCCTTTAGCGCTTGATCTTCAGCCATTGGATCTCCAAATCCAACGGCCAGATTATCGTCATCAACCTCCGGTACCTCTCTCTGCCACGATTGCAGCTTGCACAACCGCCTCGCCCTTCCTTTTTTCCCCGTGTCTCTGGCCATCCTCTCCACGATCTCAGTAGCCCATGACCTTCACCCATCTCCCCTCATCCTCGCGGACGCTCACGCCATCCACGATCCTCCTCCACTCATGCCACATCTCCCTCGAAAGTCAAGCTATCACACGGCAACCGCCGAGCCTCGACCTTCAAATACCCCGCTCCCTCCACCGATTCTCGCAGTCCACCTTTATGCGGGGGGAGGCCCATCCCTCCTCCATCTCCCTGTTACAGGGGGAGGTGGCGGGATTGAGCGATGACGACCCATCTCCTCCGGTGTTGACCCGCCGCCGATCATGGCGGTGTTGTGGTGCTTCGAGCCCGCTTGAGCTGCCCCAACTGGCTACAAGGGTCCAGCGACGACCCGAGGCTCGAATCGAGCCCCAGCCCAAGCCTCTACCTCCATCTCCGACCAGGTAAGTCTCCTCAAACTTTCTAGTATTTTTCGCCTCTCTTGTCTGAATTAATTAGGTATCTGCAAACCCCCTTTGCCCTTCACTGACCACTCCTTGAGCTTCGTCTCACCACCCCCATCTTTGCGCATGATTCGGATCACCATTCCCCTTCTTCCACACCCCACAACGCCTCCGACCCAACTCCTCTGGGTTCGCCGGAGAAGACTCCCGGCTACCACCTGCTCCACCCCATCGCGGCCATTCACCTCGTCCCACATCCATTCCAAGTGATGCACCACACGCTTCGGATGTGTTACTAACTATGCAGGTCCCCGAATCTCGCAATGGCTGGAGATCCATCGGAGCTGGATTCGTCAACCTCGCCATCGTCATCAGCGCACCGATGGGCTGATCCAAGAGGCCCGACGCCTTCCATGAGCTCCCAGCTACCTCGACATACTTCCATGGAGCTCCGGGGAGGTTCACAGAGTTTGAGCACCAGCGGCGGAGTTTGAGCTACTTCACCGGAGCTCGAATCCCGTCGCTGCTTGCGTCTGAAGAAGGAGGTACAATGGCCGTTGGATGGTCTTATCTCGGTGACCATCTGACGGCCCAGAAGAGGACACGCCAACGACGTCAAGTAGCACAGGTACAGTCGGATCCGATAGATCTGACGGGCATCCATTGGCCACGTGTCATAGCCAGGACTACTCTGAGCCACTCCTCCAGATCGATAGGTTCGGATCTACCGAACCTATTTAGAGCTTCGATCTACGCCGATCCTGCATCGAACCTTCACAGAACACCCGAACCTAGCCGAAGCGGCCCGAGCCTTCTCTGAGCCTCTGAGCCGTCCCGAGCCTAGAGAACACGTGCACAGCACATGCCATCTGGGTAAATTGCAAGGAAGCCCCCCCCCCCCCGACATCTCCATTTTGTAGACAAGTCCTGATATCACGTGGAATATACGCGCACCTAGGGAATTTTACAGTTATGCCCTCATGGGTTTTCATAATTGCAAAAATACCCCTACGCTGTGGTTAAATTACAGGGAAGGTCTCGAACTTTTTCATATTTACATTTTAGTCCCTCCCAGGGACCTGTTTGTAATTATATTTCATATTTTCTTCCAGTTATGCCCTTGGTCTTCTTTTATGCATATATCGAGCTTCGTAACTCCGATTGAGTTGATTTCAGTTTCATTTCGAAGCTCGCTTGATGATCTTTTTTATGGCATGCTCATTTCTTATTTTGGAAACAGTAATTTTGATGTATTATTCTAGACGCCATGTGTCTCTTAGTGCTTTAACTTATGCCTTGCTTAAATTAACCATCAAGTTTGTCACTTGAAATTAAACCAGAAATTGATTCATTTCTTTTTTCTCTCTGATCTAGGGCATTTTCTCATTGCATTTCATCGCGTATAATTGCATGATTAAAATAAAAATTAAAAAATGCATGTTTTATATTTGTTTGATGCATTGCCTTGTCCTTTAGCATTGTTTAACCTATGGTTCTCCCATTCAACATTAATTAATAATTAAAAATCTAGATAATACGAGAGAGGCTCGTGTCCCTGAGTTCGACCTTGATTTCTTGCCAAGTAAAATAAAAATATGACCATCTGATTTCCTTGACATAAATAACTTAGATGGTTTTTGATGGACTTAATTCAGCCTGACTGCAATGACCTTTGAATATTAATTCTACACTATTAAAGGGCCGAATTTTCGGTTCGTCACCCACCTCCTGTAAGGTCCATGTCCCCTGCCTGCAAGCTCCCCATCCCCACCCACCCTTCCCGCACGTCGAACTCTGCAACTCCCCTTCGATCACCCCCACCTCATCTTGCGGGTGCGCACATCGACCCGCCACCTGCAGCCACCCCCCCCCCCCCCCCCCCCCCGCGTGCACGTTGACAAGCTCCCCATCCCCAACCCCCTCCCCACGCGTCGAACCCCCCTTTCCTGTAACTCCCCCACTGTGTCGACAAGCTCCCCATCCCCACCACCCCTCCCGGCATGTCGACCCCACCTTCAAGCATGCCCCCCTGTGCCAACCCCGCCGCCTGCTGACCCCCCTCCCCCCGTGTGCGCATCGTCCCCGCCCCCTGTGCTGCCCCCCATCGTGCACCGACCTCGTCTCCTGCAAGGTCAACCCTCCCCCCCTCCCCCCCCCCCCCGCATCGATCACGCCTCCTGCAAGGTCCCCGCCCACCTCGCGCGCGCCTCGACCACGTCACCTACAGGCTCTCCGCCCCTAGCCAGCAGGCCCCTGTCGACCTCCCACCCGCCAGGAAGACCCCGTCGCCCCCACCCCTGTCGCCTGCAAGCCCCCGTCGACCTCCCTACCGCCCACCGCGTCCCTCCACCATCAATGCCCCCACCCATGTGACCCGCCACCATAGTCAGAGTTCCTATCGATCCCCCCACCTTCTGTCGTCGTCCAAGCAGCAACACCCCCCCTAAAAAACGGAGAGCCACACCTAAAGGTGCTGGATTTTTTTACCTTTTCCTTTTTTAAGTAATCCCAACCATTGGATTGCAGATTGGTTAGATTAACTCAACATCTGGTTGAGTTAATAAACAAAACTAATGAAGGTTATGAGTGTAAAACAGAGCATTTATTCAGAGTTTCTCGTGTAATTCATGATTATGCAGGGTTATGATTGTAATTATGAAATTACTCAGGATTATAGATATAAAAATTCCTAATTAAAACAAGGCATAAGAGTTGAAGCATACATGATGGAAACTGCAATTCGAGACCTTTACAAGTGTTCATTCAAAAACAAAAGGAGAGATGATTTTCCTCCAACTATTGTAAATAAATTTAAAGGCTTAAATTAAAAGTAGTATTTTTCAGTGTTCGCTTACCCTAAAATATTAAATGCACCTAATTATATTTTCTGCCAGATTATTCAATAAATAAAAATCATATCTGGAATTAAAATCAAATTAAAGTTCTCGAAATATATTAAAATTTGCATATCCCGCACGTCGAACTCTGCAACTCCCCTTCGATCACCCCCACCCCATCTTGCGGGTGCGCACATCGACCCCGCCACCTGCAGCCACCCCCCCCCCCCCCCCCCCCCCCCGCGTGCACGTTGACAAGCTCCCCATCCCCAACCCCCTCCCCACGCGTCGAACCCCCCTTTCCTGTAACTCCCCCACTGTGTCGACAAGCTCCCCATCCCACCACCCCTCCCGGCACGTCGACCCCACCTTCAAGCATGCCCCCCTGCGCCAACCCCGCCGCCTGCTGACCCCCTCCCCCCGTGTGCGCATCGACCCCGCCCCCTGTGCTGCCCCCCATCGTGCACCCAGCAGGCCCCTGTCGACCTCCCACCCGCCAGGAAGACCCCGTCGCCCCCACCCCTGTCGCCTGCAAGCCCCCGTCGACCTCCCTACCGCCCACCCGCGTCCCTCCACCATCAATGCCCCCACCCATGTGACCCGCCACCATAGTCAGAGTTCCTATCGATCCCCCCACCTTCTGTTGTCGTCCAAGCAGCAACACCCCCCCTAAAAAACGGAGAGCCACACCTAAAGGTGCTGGATTTTTTTACCTTTTCCTTTTTTAAGTAATCCCAACCATTGGATTGCAGATTGGTTAGATTAACTCAACATCTGGTTGAGTTAATAAACAAAACTAATGAAGGTTATGAGTGTAAAACAGAGCATTTATTCAGAGTTTCTCGTGTAATTCATGATTATGCGGGGTTATGATTGTAATTATGAAATTACTCAGGATTATAGATATAAAAATTCCTAATTAAAACAAGGCATAAGAGTTGAAGCATACATGATGGAAACTGCAATTCGAGACCTTTACAAGTGTTCATTCAAAAACACAAAGGAGAGATGATTTTTCCTCCAACTATTGTAAATAAATTTAAAGGCTTAAATTAAAAGTAGTATTTTTCAGTGTTCGCTTACCCTAAAATATTAAATGCACCTAATTATATTTTCTGCCAGATTATTCAATAAATAAAAATCATATCTGGAATTAAAATCAAATTAAAGTTCTCGAGATATATTAAAATTTGCATATACTGCTGGCTGTGGGGTTCGAACCCACGCGCACTTATGTGCAGAAGATCTTAAGTCTTCCGCCTTAACCACTCGGGCAAACCAGCTTAGGCATCTTTGAAAATTAAGATAGAAATATATTATCAAAATTAAATAATTCGTTCTAAAGTTCCCTTAAATTGTTCTCAACTTGACTTGATCTGAGTTTTCCAAAATAATAACAGGAATTAAATCTCATTCCTACTCTCATTTCAGGTCAATATCTTACATATATTTCTTTCTTAAACGATATAATGAGCAATATAAATTATATAATACACGCAGCGTCATTGAAAAAGATCACGGAACTAATATAGATTTGCTGCTCTTCTCTTTCCCTCATCTCTTTTTATGTGTTGTGCCTTGATGGATAGTATAAGAGGGACACCTTAATACATCTTATCCTTCGGATTAACAACCACCTAAGGAGGCATCCTTTGGTAAACAAGGCATGCATGGACTTGGCACACTTATTATAATTTCTTATAGACTAAGGATAGAATTACATAGAAATTGACGGGAGGCGGGCAACAAGTTGCGCCGTCAATCTCTTTTGAATGACAAATCCAATCCTTCCAAATACAACATTTATAGACTTAAGAACCATAACATTGCTATGCATGATTTTTTGAATCATCTTAAGGAGCTCCACTTCTTCACTTTCCAAGAACTCAAATGTATCAAAACCAAAGGGGATGAATACATGTTGATTGTCCGTGAGACCTTCTCATGCTTAGCCACTTTAGCTGAGGCAGTTTTTGTGCAGCGTACCCCGCAACAAAATCACTCTTTATCGGAACCATCAATGGAGAAACTCCAGTCAAATCAACACATGCATGTTTTCCTCCAACCCATCCAAATATTAAAACATCTGCTGGTCTAAGTGTCGATCTCCCCTCTTGTGGATCAGTCAAAAAATTCAACGGTGCTTCTTTTTTTGAAGCAACCCTCACATGTCTGAGTACATCAAAAAGAACATCCCTGACAAGATCATGTCTATATTTAAAACCTGAAAGTTCAGGACAATGAATGACATGCTCTCCAAAAGCATCTAAGCATGCATCTCTTTGATTTTACAAATCATTACATGAGCTCATTCCATCATTCTTCCACTTGGTCACGACACAATATCCTTTTGGGGGGTGGGGATTCATTGTGAATATTTGTCTGTGTTATAAATATCAATAACACGAATCATGGTGGTAGGCGTTTTTACAGCAAATATTACCTTGTATGTATAAAGGTATAATTAATTATTATGAATAAGCAATCGTACTTAAGTGGTTTCCACCAAAGGATGCAAATGAAGGAAGAAATAACCCTTAAAAACGCCTCACACATTCCAAAAAATCAAGCAAATTAAATGAGCCAAGTCTAAAGCGATGAATGAATCCTTGCCGAAGAACTCAATCCTAACAAAGGATTGAGTCTAAGCAAGAGTAGAGCATACCGAGCCATTGTAACATCCCACGTTTAGGTCTTCGGTCTGTTTTAGAGAAAAATTAGCCTTGACAACTTATTGGGCTCGGGTCTAATTTAGACCCGTTGACAACCACCCATAATGCTTAAGCTCAAGTTATCAAATAGTAGTCTACATCACTTATAACCCGCTCTCATATTTTGTGAGTTTTAGATGTGGGATTGTCTTTGGGGTTATGGGTGTTACAACCTCCCCTACTTATATTCATAACGTCCTCGTTGCGACGTGGTCCATCACTTATTCCCAGTGTGTTGGACATGTGAGCCCACGGCGAGCCATTATGCAATAAATGTTATTGCGGATATCATTCCCTGATCTGAAATGAAGAATGATAATTTGCATAATAGGTCCCTTAGTACAATTAGGGTTATGTACCATGACCATCTTGATGATTATACAGCTGTTGATTCAATTATTGAATCATAGAGGCTGGTGCTTGGATGAATATCTAAAGAGTTAGATTGAGGACTCATCAAGCACCGTCAAATGATTATTAAGAGATGATCTCCAGCCTGAGTAGGAGATGGCAATCCTTATCTCTAAAGGCTAATATCTGATCGATCTCTTAATGCAGGTCCTCTGCATAGGAATAGAGATTCGGAGGTGTCAGATTAGTTAGGTCAAAGAGTTGACTTAACGAGATCGAGATAACCAAAGTCCTATATCGTATGCTGTCACGATACAGGCACACATCCTCTGACCAGAGACAGATGTGTTACTATATGTTTGAGTATGTACATTTGGCAGACCAATAGGTTGATGACCTAATCAAGGTCTATACACCGGCGCGCTGGTGTGCATATAAGGGCATATGAGTAATACGATCTCTCAAAGGGATCATAAAGGTTCAGTTACTGAACCGCAAGACATGAGCTCACTCATGAGACATTGGGAAGAATCAAATTCCATGCGCATGGTCGTTCTCGCTTTGGAAGCTTGTCTGAATTTGTAGGTTTGATATATACTTTTGGAAAGTACATGATCAAGACCTATGTATGATATATGCTTTTGGAAAGTATATGATCGATACCGACTTCCAATGATCGAATGAGAAACTTACTGATAAAAACCCTGAAGTAGATAGTGTAAAGTTGATCTAAATACTTCGGGTTTATTCTGAGTCTTCCAGTATGCAGGATGTACAGGTATTAGGAATACCTGAGGGTGATGTGATCATAAACGATTGTATAACCATGACGCTTCCATTCCTAGGGAGTGATGAAACAGGTCTGGATTTTAGTGACTCCTCTCAGTAGATAAGTAATCTGATCTTAGTCCAAATGTTGGACATTGAATGTGATTCAGATTCAATGAGAAGATTAGATTTACGGTCTTGATTTAATCAAGCATCTATGGGAGGCCCTAGATCTGGATTTGAGATGTGATCTCAATATCCATGTCACTATACGTGGAACAATACAATCGCCCCATCCTTATCTCCAAGTATTCACGGAGAAAGCGCATTATCCTTGAAAGAGTTCATAGATAATTCTATTGTTGATATATGTATCCGAGCAATGAGAAAATAGATAATTAAATGTGATTTAATTATCATGAATAATATGAATTGGATTCATATTATAAAGAGAGTTATCTGAGATAATTAAATCTGATTTAATTATCAAAGATGTAAATAATGTGAATGAGATTCATATTATTTGAGCACAAGAGAATAAGTTATCCAATATAATTAAATATGATTTAATTATTATGGATAAGAATAATGTGGATAGTAATATCCAATTATTCATAATATATTATAAATGTGATTTATAATGTATTAGAGAAGAGTTAAATACAATTTATATTAGTAGATTAATTATTAATGTGTATTGGATACACATTGTCTGATTAATTGAAAATGTAAATTACATTTTGTTTTGGGTTGTGAATATGATTCACAATATTCCAATGTCAAGATTGCAATATTCCCAAAATTAATTGAGAATTATTTTGGTGAATAAAAAATCCCAACAAATAGTTGTTGGAAATAAGTAGAGAGAAAAACAAGGAGATATGCAATCTCATGGAATCCATGAGATTGCACTCCCCAATAGGAATAGAAGGGGCGGCACCCAATTCCCTTGGGGAATTAGTAGTCGTCCCCTTTTCTTCAATAGGAAAGTATCTCCTTTGTATTCTCTCTCTCCTTATTTGATTGATTTAATTTGATATTAATATTTATTTGATTTATCAAATATATTTAATCAAAATTAAATCACAAGTTGTTGGTTTTACCAACAACAATCTTGACCATTGGATTGACATAAATCAATCTCATCCGTTGATTTTACATGTCACATGGATTGAGATCCATGGATACCAAAACCCTATAAATAGAGAGGCATACCATGCTCTCTATTTTGCACACAATGCTTGAGAAACATCTCTCTCTCTCTTTCTCTCTAGACGTGAGCCTCTCTCTCCCTCTCATGGCCGTCCACCATGGATGCCATGGAGAGGTTCTCCATCGCCGTAGCATCGTCGTTATGCTGCCCGGTCGTCTGCTCGTGGATCTCCGTCTCCTTCGGTGCGCCTCGCTCGTGAAGAAGATGTCGGATCTCGTGTGTCTTGATCAGGAGATCCGCTGCTTGGATCATCAACATGGATTGCGAGAAGCACGCGGTTCATCCCCGCGCTCGCAAGCGTCTCCTCCGTCGGATCGGACTTGAGACAGGAGGTTTCTTCGTTTAGAGACTCGATCGCAACCATGCTTCAAGAGGTAATCCTATTACTTGTTTGTGGTTTAGACGAAACGATCCGAGAAGTGTTCTTGGATCATGTGATTTCGTCATATGAATTTTTTTTTTTAAATTCCGCTGCATCGAGCAACTAGTGCGACTAGTCGCTCCTCGTCGTATTCGATACGACGCTCACGCTTCCGTGATGCGCTTGAGGATCTAACCATATCCTTTACAGTAACACTGACGGTTGCACGCTTCGGTTAGCCATTTCCTCCTATCTCTTTGTAGGGGTGGTTCCACCTCTCGGATAACCCTTTCCACTATAAGGGAGAAATTTACTCTGATACCATTTGTCACGTCCCGGGCTTAGGTCTCCGGTTCGTTACCGAGAAAAAACTGGCCCTGACAATTTGTTGAGTTCGAGCTCAAATGTATCCATTGACAACCACCCAAATGCTTAAACTCAAGTTATTAAGTAGTATTCCACGCCACTTATAACACACTCTCATACTTTGGAGTTTTAGATGTATGACTATCTTTGGAGATATGGGTGTTACAACCATGCCCCAACATGTACCATGACTGAGCTTGTGTCATGACCGAGGTAACGATGTTTAAGCAATCATGCCTCCAAAAAAGGATTTAGTCGAGAAGCAGCTCGACACCAAGGAATGCTAATTCCAAGGGAAGCATAAAGAACCTAAGAAGCAAAGGCACACTGTGTTAGGGAATAAAGGCTAGTACATTGCAGAGAGAAAATGTACAACGGTAGAGGCAGAAAGGCAAATATTCATCTCAGGATCCAAATATGGAGTATTATGGGGAAGACCCCATGGAGAAGGGCTAGCTCCCATCTTTCAAAAACTACCCTTGAGCTCGAAGGCAAGGGGAAAAAAGGAGACATTGTAGATATTGCCTCTTGTAGCGAACTTTTCCACCCCCTTCCCCGACCTCATAAAAATAAAAAGTGATGTAGACCCAAGCACCACCACCATCACGCTCTCTCCTCTATTTCTAGAGAGAGAGAGAAAGAGTTCCAGTTGTCTACCATTCATATAAATGTAGCATCCCTATTGTAACACCTCCTTGTGAAAGCATTATGTAACCTCCCATGGTAAGGGAGACCCATGTCACTACGAAGAAGGTAAGAGTAAGACCATGAAAGTCAACCAAGGACTGGTCACACATATCTTATGGATGTCGCTAAACAGATTGTCTTGTTCATGTCTATGACATCTTCTCCCGTCCATAAATTCTCGTCGGTGGACAAAGCATATTGTCCTCGCAATAGCCAATAGACCTTAGTACTAGATTAATTCCATCATTTAACATCATTCGTGAGAATCCTTTTGCGTCATTTGTGAAAATCATGACAACGAGCCAAGCTCTGCTTGTGAAGAACTGATGTTAAAAGGATGGCATTGTGATTGAGAGGAGTTTAAGCATGGGCACACCATGAGCAAGAATGACCCAAGCCATGGTACAGTCAAGAAGGGTCCAAGAGGACCAACATACTAGCATGCCAACCTTCGAGCTCCGAGCAACATTTCTGATATCACACTAAGTGAGCTACGATGATCGGGCTTTCACACAAATGTTAAGGGAAGGCTATAAGGGATACTTTCCAATAGTGTGCTAGAAAAAGCCAAGAGGAGAGCCCCTTAAGTGCAATGAGAATGAGAGGCACCAAAGCCAACCAATGCACCAAATAATGGGAGCCTTTTTTTAAATAAATATTAAAATAAGCATAATTAATTAAATAGGTATGATGATTTGGTATTTAAAAAAAGCACCATCTATCAGCACTTGAGGTGCCGATTTGACGCAGACCCTGGCTCAGCCCTCCCCCCTTCCCTTGAATACTTCAAAATTTTCATTTAAAGTTTTTAAAATACTAAGTAAATTTTATGCATTTTGAGTTCATTTAATATCTTTTTAAAATCAAAAAATCCATTTATCTCTCACATATATTATGATATATCTAAAAAATATTAACTAAAAATAATTGCAAAATGAAAAACTCATAAAAAAATAATCTAGTTCAGGCAATACTCTCTCTCTATATGTCAATATAAAAAATTATCAAAACTTGTGAGTAATCATTAATTAAAATTATTTTAAAGATAGTCCTCTTTTATTTTTCTATTCTGAACCAATACCTTTTCAAAAATTCTGCATATGCACGATTCATCTTATTTTATGATGGTGTAATATAGTATTTTTTCTAAAACGAGTAATTATTGTTGTGGATAGAAGTATATTTTTTCTAAAATGAGGTATAAATTTCGTACGACATCTCGTAAAGATCTCTATATCTTAAGTTTTAAAAAATCAATAGAAATCAAATATGAAGATATTCACCATGACAGATTAATAATCTCAATATCATAACACATAACCATATAAAAGAAATGCATATATTATATTAAAATCATATAACAATTACATTTTTCAAAAAATAATGTAAAATAGTTTACAATGATCTATGTTATCAATTTCCTTAGAATTACTTTTAGGCCTCCTCCTCCTCTTCCTTCACCTCCTTTGGCATTGTCCCCTGTCTTCTTATGAATATCTTCATGAGTTTTTTTTTGCCTTCTTCTTGATATTCCGTTCTGAATGAGTTAGTACATGACTAGGAGGATGCGATGTAGCTGAGGACTTCCTCGGAGGTTCAGCTAGTTGAGTAACTTGATCTGTCTGTGTAATGATCATTACTCCTATCGATGTTCTGCGAGGCAGATCTGTAGGTTGTTGTGGATGTAGCATGGAAACTCTAAGTAATTGTCTCTCCATTTCAGTTGACTAAGTTTGGTGAATCATCGCAAATATCTCTACTTGAAGTTCTTCTAAATTGTATTGAGTTGGTTGTGTGGGTTGAGAGGGCCTCGAGTCAAATTGACTTGAAGGACCAACATATAATAGTCCCGTAAACTGTGATTGGATCGAAGCTATAATATATCCTATAAGAATGAAATAATTATATTCTATTAATTAAAAGATTAAAAAAATAAATTCTAAATGGACTAACTGAGATAATGAAATATTTAATTTAATGCAACTTGAAGTCGCAAAAGGTGGTTGATCTTGTGACAACACATGTCCGCTAAATCCCTCATAATACAAACCTGTAAGATTTGTATTATATTCTATATTATAAAAAAGTAAAAAGTAAATTTAATTAATTTACAAATAAAATGTAATGCATACCAGAAGTCTCAAACATTGGTTGTTGTTGTTGAGATCATTATCCGGTGAATCCTGTATAATACATACCTAAAGATTTAGATTATATTTAATACTTTAAATTGACAAACCTAAAATGAACCTTTGTGATAATCAGAGAAAGAAATTATTGTCACATGAAGTCTCAATTGTTGATTGTTGTTGTTGAGATCATTGTCCGGTGAATCCTGTATAATGCATATATAAAGATTTAGATTATATGTAATACTTTAAATTGAAAAAACTAAAATTAACCTTTCTGATAATCAGAGAAAGAAATTATTGCCACCTGAAGTCTCAAATGTTGATTGTTGTTGATCCTTGTCCGGTGAAATCCGCTAAGGTAAATCTGAAAGATTTCGATTATAGATATTACATAAAAAAAGTATAAATCAAAGTTGAATTAATTAGATCCTTAAATAATGAAATTTGTGAACCGGAAGTAGCAAATATTGGTTGTTGTTGTTGTTGTTGAGAACCCTCTCCGCTATATCCCGCGTAAATCATACCTAAAGGGATTTGCATCATATGTTTATCAAAATGAGTCGATCAAAAGAGATCTACCTAAATCCAAAGAAATGATGAAACCTGATATTCCGATGGTATGCGGCTCTTGTTGTGCCATGTATTGCTGGTCATAGTGATGGAAAGAATACATTAAAGAGAACATATTTATTGTGTCATCAAAATATGCAATTGTATCCTCAACTTTTGCCTTCATGTAGAAGTTAAGTTAGTTGACCGTCTAATTTCATCAAGACTGGTCCTTCCTTTTAGAATCATATACACCTAATTAATTTATGATTCAATCAATCAATATAGCACCTTTAAATTAAATATAATAATATAAAATATACCAGTCTTCCTTCTACTGGGCCATGAGGTTGGTAAGCTACATAGGAGGTGGAATCTGCGTGTAGATCCACCTTCTCGTAATGCTCCAGTATCATTACATGTACAAATCATTGTTTGCATCTGCATGCTCAAGTACTATCGATTCTTCTCTTTCTGCCCATCGCTCTATGTATTGTCGATGTAGAACTGACCAGTCTAGAATGCCAGTACTTCGTGTTTTATTTCGTTGAGAGACAACGTGTATACTCTCAACAGAGTATCTATGAGAACACTACATCCAATATAAAAAAATCAGGGCCCTCACCTTGTGTATTGCTTCCTGCTCATCTTCAATAACTAGCAGTGGATCATCATCTCCAAAGAATGTCTCTCTGATCCATGATAGCTTCACCTTACCTCTCTTTATGCAAGTGGGAATAACACCTAACAAGCTAAGACTAAGTGCTTCCCACCCTTCGGACGGAACATATGGATCAGTAATATGTGACCCATCGACGTTCAGTCCACTGATCAATCCCATCTCTTGTAATGTAATAGTCGCATCGCCAAATCGGAAGTGAAACGTATGATTCTCTGGTCGCCACCGCTGAAGTAAACTAGTCAATAACGAAGGATCCATCTGTACCCTTCTCATGTTTACTACACACCAAAATCCAGATAGTTCAAGAAGTCTCTCTATTACTGTACTCTTCTTCTGAATAATTTCATTTAACATCTCATCGTGTTCAACGAATCGAATCTACACAGAATTAACAATCCAAAATTTATAATAATCTCACATGAGAAGCTATTATATTAATAATAAAAATATCAAAATGAATTTAATTACTAACCGAGCTTGTGGGCTGTGAAGATCATTGCTCACTCTGCATGTACAATATATATGCATCCATTGGACTATGTACTCTATCCATCTACATTTAACAATGTGTTAGATTGATAAAAATGATAATAAAATTTTTTATAAAGGTATTTATTAAAAAACAAAAAATTAACTTATATGTTACCTATCGTATGTATGGTTCTTTAATTTATCCATGGACAACTTAATCTATTATGACCAAGTTGCTTGCAAATTTACACAACTTCGGTCTCACACACATTTCGTCCATTTCATTTCGAATTCTTTCCTGCACCAGTCGTCCGGGTTTCCTCTTTCCGATGATCGGGGGTAACATAGTGGTTTGTCTTCTTCCCCAATAGCATTGATCTAGAATCACATGGAAAAATAATATATTTGTCTTTCGATACTAGTCGCTTGAATAATACTTGACCACAAGTTATAGTTGTCCAAATGAGTCCGCGTGTGGGCGGCTGCGGCTATAACATGAGGGCAAATGAAAGGCTTCATTTGCATAAATCCATACATGCAATCGCTTTCCTCACCATTTAAGTTAACCTCGTATGCATAACCTTCTCGATCTAACACTTGAAACTACGTTAGAGTAAATCTACGACATGACATGATCTGGTTTCTCTAGTACTTACCTCAAGTAACTCCTCATATTTCTTGGTTAAGTATGTTGTTATTTTCTCGAATTCATCGTGTCGATCGTTGAAGTATCCATTAATTATGAGAAAATTTGTTAAGATCATCGATATAACAGGCAGACCACAATCTCCTCTCGTGACTCTATTGAAACTTTCGGATAAATTTGTGATCATGTGTCCATATTGATGTCCATTGTCTCGACTTAACGCCAATAACTCTAATCACCATTATCCCGTGACACGATCCACTTAAAGGCGTCCTTATCGAGAATGTTAATATCTCGCATCATGCTATTAAACTTATTTTCACACGGCTCCTCCCCAGTGATGAACCTCAGATTCATCATGCTAAAATCCATATATTAATCCCCTAGCTTAAAATTGTCAATAAAAATTAGATTGAATAATATATATATTGGTTTTAAAATTAAATTAAAATACAAAAAAAATACAAAACGAAAATATGCAGCATTTTTATTCCTTAAAAATGATCTCAAAAATATTTCTCCCTTTGTTTGAGTTATTTTGTATGTTTATTAATTATTATTTAAAGATAAATAACTATATTATAATTTTCAAATAGTTGCAATACATTCATTCACAAAGATGAACAATTAATTAAATTTTAAATTAATTTACAAAATTAATATTTTTTAAATTTTTCAAAATTAGTAAAATAGGTAATTTAATTAATAAAATTACATTTTATTTAAAGATAAATAAATATATTATAATTTTCAAATATTTGCAATACATTCATTCACAAAGATGGACAAATAATTAAAATTCAATTCAATTTATGAAATTAATATTTTTTTATTTTTCTAATCATAAATTTAGTAAACTAGGTAATTTAATTAATGAAATTAATTTTTTTAAAAGATAAATAAGTATATTATAATTTTCAAATATTTACAATACATTCATTCACAAAGATGGACAATTAATTAAAATTTAATTTAATTTATAAAATTAATATTTTTTATTTCTAAATCATAAATTAAGTAAATTGAGTAATTTAATTAATGAAAGTAAATTTTCTTTTAAAGATAAATAACTATATTCTAATTTTCAAATATTTGCAATACATTCATTCACAAAGAGGAACAATTAACTAAATTTAATATTTTTTATTTTTCAAATCATAAATTTAGTAAAGTAGGTAATTTAATTAATGAAAGTAAAGTTTATTTTAAATATAAATAACTATATTATAATTTTCAAATATTTACAATGCATTAATTCATAAAGATGGACAATTAATAAAAATTTTATTTACTTTATGAAATTTATATTTCCTTATAATACATAACTACTTTAATTTTTCATTATTAATTAAAATTATAAATTTGACTAATTAATTGAATACATTTATGCGGACATTATGATATGATTAGTTAAATTACTATGTGTAAGAGAGCAATTTTTAAACGATCACAATGTTTGAAGACACAAAATTTAATAAATATTCAAATAGTAATGGAAAATATTAAACTAAAATGGCACATCTCATAGATAACAAGAACTGAATTTTTACATGTATAGAATAAAAGTTACCTATAATGAAGAATATCTTCAAACTAAATGAATAAATCCAAAAAGATAATAACCATGAGATCCATCAAAAATGTTTCCTCTATAGAACAAAGACCTGCAAAAAAATGTTACGAAAAAAAGTGTTCGATTCGCTCTTACTTTAATAGGAGCAACACAAGATCGATTATCTGAGAGAAATTATGAAGAAAGTTAGGAAATTAAGAGATGGCGGGGGTGGATGGAGGAGAATGGAGAGGATGAAGGGGAATGAGTGAGGAAGAAATGGGGTATTGGGGTTGTATTTATAGGGGAGATTGGGAGAACCGTTGGTAACGACTCTCTCCCCAAATCGGCACCTCAGATGCTGATAGATGGTACTTTTTTTAAATACCAGATTATCATGTCTATTTAATTAATTCCGATTATTTTAATACTTATTTAAAAAAGGCCTAAATAATATGAAAATTGCATAATTGACCAAATTTATTCATAAGTTTGTATTTTCTGTGTTTTTTATTCAAATTTAACAATTTCTTTTGCATTAAATAAATAGGATTCTAAAGTATTTTTAAAATTTTCATGATTTTCTGAATGAATCAAATATTTTTAAACACTACAATAAGTCAATACATGATGTTAGAACTTTTTATGTTTATATACCCTAAATTTTGTAATGAAAAGATTTACAAAAATATAAGGATATGTACCTTAATTAGCTCTACGTGTTTGTTACTTTACATTAATGTATTTAATGTCCACACTGCAAGATAATAGTACAATTAACATATCATTCTTGTAGCATTCTTAAGCATATGATTATGATTTTGCTTAATATTGAATTATTATGTGAAAATCTCTTTTAGTGCCTACATTCAAGAATTTATTTGGATTTATTTTGCATTTGATGTTATTTGTAATAATTTGCATAGTGTATTTCTCATTATTATTAATTAAGTCTAGATAATCCAGAAAGTTTCTATTTGTAGCTCTTTTAGAAGTTAATATCTTAAGTTTATTATAAATTCATAGAAATAATATCTTTACCTGAATTTTTGCACACATACCATAGCATAGGTTAGGGGATTGAATTATATTTGCACTTTTAATTAATTCTAGAATCAAAGAAAACACAAAAATTCGTTTCTTAATGTGCTTTATATTTGAAACAAAAAGAAACATATAAAATATAAAATGAAAAGAACAAAAAATAATTAAATAATAGTACCACATAATCATTGATACACATATTATCACTACAACAAAATAGGTTTACAATGATGTTTTTTAATATGTCACTATATTGTCCGTTGTTAAATATACAGTGGCGATGTTATTCATTGCGAAAAGATTTTTTTATACTTGAAATTAGATATTAATGTCATATCTGTCATATTATTAGCGATGGCTAATAATATAACAATAGATAAATTTTTCAGTTCATAAGTAAGCGACGATTAGTTGAATTTTGGAAAATAATAATGGATAACCATTGTTATATGGACCGTAACTAATTATATAACAACGAATATAACATTCGTCATGAATTTGACTCCAAAAAATATTTTCGCAAGCAATAATATTAGTTTTATATATTTAACAATGTGACGGATTTTAAAGCAAAAACGTCACTGTAAATCTATTTTGCTGTAATGTACACCCTACTTCATCGAGTTTAATATTCATATAATTGTAAGAGTGGTCAAATAAAAAACAAATTCGTTTTAAAATATATAACACGATTGCAAGATAACTCCTCAATTTTCTAAAAAAAAACGATTTTACACTTACCAAAAATGGTACTCCTGCTTAGGGGTGTTCATGGTAGATGGATCGTATGGATACCCGATCCAGCCCACGCACTCTGACCCCCGGTTCATGGATATCCAATAAAGTTATATGGATCGGGTTACCAACAACATTTAACCCGTTTCTGGTCGGTGCCCCACTGGATATCTCCTGGGTATCCACACGTGATCCGGTGGACATGCCCCATTTGCAGTAGTTGATTCTCCTCCCATATGCAATTGTACATAGAATGGATATATTGGGGTGCTCCGAGCCATCAAGTCCATCATTGATGCATCAAGATCTCTCGTAGGGCTCTGGATTTCATCTAATTTATCTGAAAAATCTGTGAGTTCGTTGTTGCACCAGATATACTCATCACGTCTACATTGGAACTTAAATCCGAGCCCGATCTAGTATAGTGTCGACTGATCGATGACCGTGAGTTTTCAAATTGCAATCACTTGTTTGCAGACTCGTTGCTTACAATCCGAGAACATAAGTTCATGGTTGAAAATTTATGAAAAGAAAAGATGAGATGTTCCTCACTATTTCAAAAAATTAATCCAAGGTAGTTAGTATATCATTACATCTTTAACTGCACATACATTGCTAGATAAATAATTAGCATGGCATTAAAATTTGCTAAAATTCGATCAAATTTTGATTTCGACAAGTCGCCGAATCAACATGAAATTTCGGCATATGAGGTCTTGAGATCTATCGATAGATAAGGATAATCACCAAATTGGCTAAAATATCGACCGAATTTTGGGTGAACTTCGACCAAAATATCAATTCCAATTCGTCATTGATGTGCTATGAAAAACCTATATTTAAGACCTTGTTAATTAAGTACAAGGATTTGTACTACAACAAAATCAATTAATAGATTTTAGCTCACGAATGGTTCCATTATAAGATGTCAAGAGGGATGCATAATTAAATAGTCAAAACATTCATTCAATTATTTTAACATAATATAACATTTGCATTGCACTTTAATGTTGTCATCACTAATTTTTCTTTCCTAAACAATAAACAACCTCAAAATTATATATTCTCATTCTAAATTTATTCGTTGAACTGCATTTCAATGCACCAAAAATAACCCAAAATCTAACAATTTTCTTCTACTTAACAATGAAAAATGACAACACATGTTGTTCTACAGTTAGCCATCCATTAACTTTATTCAAAAACCTTTTTCTCAACGTTACTTATTCCAATACATAGAGGGTACCCGCGGGTAATCCATTTTCCGTCTCATCCAATGGATAACCATAAATATGGATAACCATCTCAATTGGAGCGGATCAAACCATTGATCCGGTAATATGGTCCGGGTCGGGTTATGTGTGAATGGGGCGGATACCCGCCCCATGAACACCCCTACTCCTGCTGGGAGGCATGGGGATATATTTTTTATTTTATTTTTAGTGTATTGTGATACGATATCTTTTTTTTATTCTATCGTTTCATGCACATAAACTAACAACGAGAGGATTGTGCATGGACATCAGTTTTTCTTCCTCATCATCTTAAACTAACACGAGGAGAGAGATCAAATTAAGAAGAAGACGGTAAAACGAAGTTTTTTAATAAGATAGAATTTACATTTACATTTTTGAAATTTCATTTCATTATTAAAGTGTAATAACTTGGACGCTCTAACTCTATATGTGCATTCTTTGGACGCAAACGATTCACGCATTCCTTCTTCCCTTTCATATGCTTTTCTTTTCTTGCATTTGTTGATGTTTCCATAGTTAAATCCATTATTCCAACATTTGTTTCTTGCTTGAGTAGTTTAACAACTAAAAATTTTCAAAATGAAAGAAAATTGTCAAATACACAGATCCTTCCCTAGGAGACCATGCTATTGCATGCATATAAATATAATTTGAACTTGTATATCTTGCTTGTTACACGAAGATCATTGGTGATATGTATAGTTTTCTTACCTCCACTATAATAAATTTGGTCTATAGTGATGTTTATTTTAAATCAATCACTATATCACATGTTGTTAATAATATATTAATGAATATTATCAATTGCTAAATGATTTCTTGCACTAGAAATCAGCAATGAAAGTCATATCTCTTATTATAATAATGTTTATCTGTTTTCATTTTTCGAAATTCGAACTAATCATCACTAACTTTTTAGGTCAAAATCTTGCTAATAATATAGTGATAGATATGATTTTGTGACTTGACTTTTAATCTAAAAAAATCATTTAGCATTGGAAAATATTCGTCACTATATATTTAACAAATAATGATACAATGAAGGATTTAAAAAAAAACATGTTGTAGTGCTGAAATGTGTCATTTCATTGCGTGGGATTCCTCCCATTTGATCATTTGTTAACATAAAAGGAATGGAGCATGAGTATAGTGATGGTCAATCCGACCCAAAGGAAAGAGAAAATACAAAACATAAGTCATATTTCCTTAGCCAATTAGAAATTTATACGTAGGAAATAAGAAAGGATCAACATGTAGATCACACAAAGAACACCGAGATTTACATGGAAAACTCGTGAGAGAAAAATCATGGGGAACACAATCTCTAATCTCCCTCACAAGAGATTAGGGCACTCTTTACTATGTTAATATGATGGGGGGGGTGGGGGGGGGGGGGGGGGGGTGAGTACAATATACATAGGAAAGGGTAAAACGATCTCTCATCCAAAGAATCATTTACCCATATAAACATATGTCCAACTCAACATTCCCCCTTAAGTTGGGCATAAATGTCAACAATGTCCAACTTACATGCATTCATCTCGAATTGCACCATAAGCAGTCTCTTAGTGAAGAAATATGCAACTTGATTGTCGGATTTCATTTATAGAAGGCACGCCTCCCCATCATCAATCTTCTCACGAATAAAATATCCAACGATCTCCACATGCTTTGTCCTATCATGCATAATCGGATTATTTGCAAGATTTATCGCATCTTTGTTGTAACGGAACATTTTGATTGGAATATCAACTTTATGCCCAAATCATGTAAAAGAATTTTCAGTCATATCGGATTTCAGTTAATGCCAATGGCAAAGGCATGATATTCTGCTTCACCGCTCATTTTTGAAACAATATTATGTTTCTTACTTCTCCAGATAACAAGATTTCCACATAGATTCACCATATAACCTGATGTAGATTTTCTGTCATCAATAAAACTAGCACAATCAGCATCAATGTATCCTTCAATAGTCACATTATGATTTCTCTTGAACATATACCGTTTCTGGGTGATCCTTTTATGTGACTTAGAAGTATGTTGGTTGCATTAACAAGAGATGCAATAGGGGCATGCATGAATTGACTCATCACATTTACACTATAGGTAATATTTGGCCAAGGGTAAGATAGATCAACTTCCCAATTAATCGTTGATACCTTCCTTTCCCTACATCATCAAGAAGCACACCATCCTCCTTACAAAGTTTATGATTTGCTTCCACAGGAGTAGTGGTTGGTTTGTATTCCAACATACTCTAGTCCTTCAGCAAGGCACATTCCATTTGGAGACTGAAACATCTCAATACCTAGGAAATAGTTCAACTTTCCTAGGCCTTCAATTCAAATTCAATCGCAAGAGTTTTCTTTATGCTAGAAATTTCTCCTACACCATCACCTATAAGAATCATGTCATTAGTGTATACTAAATGAATACATCTTTTTTCACCATTCTTCCTTATGAATAGAATGTGATCTCCGTTCACTTTTATGTACCCATTTCTATTTATTACTACACAAAGTCGTTCAAACTAGGCTCTTGGAGATTGTTTTAGTACATATGATGCCCTCTTTAATTTGCATCATTTATCCTTCTTTTCAAACAAAGGAGGTATTTTCATACAAACATCTTCTTTAAGGTCACCCTTTAAGAAGGATTTTTTTACGTCAAATTAATGCATTTTTACAGGAGAAAGAATAGCTATGCAAATGACAAGTCTGACAGTATTCATCTTTGCCACATGTGCAAAAGTATCTAGATAGTCGATCCCAAAATTGTGAGTATAACCTCTAGCTACAAGACATGTCTTGAATCTGTTAACTTTTCCGTCAGCATTATATTTGATTGTATAGATTCACTTTGAACTAACCAAATGCATCCCTTTGGAGATATCAACTATATCCCAAGTGTCATTCTTCATGAGAGCCATCATCTCCTACTATATAGCAAGGACCCAAGAAGGGTTTTTAGCCTTAACCATATTTTTGGGTACAATGTAAGAATCCAGAGATGTGAGAAAAGATTTATAGGGACTACTTAAGTTAGAGTAAAAAATGTGTCCTTCAATGCGGTACTGAGTGTATCCTGTGTATCTGGATGGGAGTTTGATGACCCTCTTTCCCTTCCTTTGTACAATGCTTTCATCCATTGTTACAACTCTGTATCATGTGCATCATTATCAGTCTCATTAAGAATATTAGGATTAGCAGGTGATGCTTGATCTATCTCCATATCTTGCAAATCATTATTAAATTAATCAAGAATATCGTGAATACTAGAAGATATGTCTGGACTTGTGTAACTTGATGACGAATCTAGATGATTGGAGTAGTTTTCTTCATCTTCTCTATCAGGACATATTATCATTAGCTTAATACTCCCCATGAAAATGATCTCTATAAAAAATATCATCAAAAAACTGAAGCCCATGAAAGTCCTCTTCACATGTAATCTCCTTCAAAGGAGGAACCGTTGGAAAGAAAATCTCGTGTTCAAAGTAACATCCTAAGTAACCAAGACATGACCAAAGGTGGAATCAAAGCACATATAATCCTTTTATGTCATAGAGTAACCAAGGAAGAGTCCTTTGTTAGCATGGCAGTCTAACTTCTTTACTCCGGAGTTAATTTCATGTAGAAAATAGACGTACAAACACCCTAGGCAGCAAAGAGAAAGGTGCATGACCAGGATAAATGCGCATAAAAGGAGATTTACCATTTAGAACTCACTTGGCATTCTGTTTATTAAGTATGCACCGGTAAGAATAGCCTCTCCCCAAAACATATTGGGAACATCTCCTTGAAAGAGAAGCGCCTGAATAATGTTTAAATTGTCCTATTCCTCCTCTTTGCAATGTCATTTTGTTGCGAAGTATAGACACAAAATGCTTCGTGTATAATCCCTTTTTCAGCCAGAGTTATTTGAATGGAATGTACTAAGTACTCTCTGGTATTATCCGAATGAATTTTTATAATGTTGGTATTGTATTTTTTTCCACAAGGCATTAAACTCATTGACATTATCATGGACTTCAGTCATGATTTTCATAAGAAATACAATGGTATGTCTTGACTAATTATCAACAAATATAAGAAATAGTGATATCTCTGCCAACTCAGAATATTGCAAGGACCCCACACATCAGAATGAACCATCTCAAATGCATAAGTGGATTTACTGGTACAAGAAGGAAAAGTGGTTCGTATTTTCTTTGCTAATTTTCACACCTCACACTACAAAGAGGCCGCAGACAATCCATCAAAAATATTTAGCATTAACTTTTGTAAAAAAGGAAAACTTATGTGACCAAGGTATTCATGCCACCATTGTGCTAACATAGAGTTGCCCTTCTTGATTCTACCTTCATCACAGAAGCAATGCATGGCTAATTCGAGCTGGAAAACGATACATGCCATCTTCCGCCTAACCACTTACAATTTTCTTTTTTATCTTCAAGCCTCCTAGAATACACAAGTTTTAGTCAAATATCAACTAACAGTTCAACTCCTTAGTGAACTTGTTGATAAGTAATTATAGGAAAATAAGAAAAAAGAAGAGCATCATACATAAGGAGTCAATCTACAACAGAAATAGCCACCTTTCCAACAACGGTAGAAGAAGAACTATTGGCAATCGTAACTTTCTCCCTTCCAAACGATAGAAGATAGTCATGAAACATTTTTGAGTCGCTTGTCATATGGTTAGATGTCCCACTAGTAATAATTCACTCAGATTTTACAGAATAAGTATTGTCCATTCTCTTTATATTTGGAGCTGGACAAATATCTTCAGATTTCATAAGATCATACTTTCTAAAAGGAGATCATTGTAGGAACAATTGAAACTCCTTGATAGTATCCATCTCAACTTCACAAAAAATGCAACCAAAATAGTAACATGCAAATAATATAGAATTACAACCAGACAAGTAGCAAGATATGTCAGACACATGTAACTAACCACAAAAGAATCACCACCACACATGGAGTAAAAAATCGGAAAGAAGTGCAAACGTCATCACATGGGCACTAAAAGGTCACACATGTAACAACTTTTGATGGAAATCGCTTTAGGTCTAGTTGACTTAATTCTTTGAGGATTGTGAGGCTTGGTTCAATGGATTCTTGACTGCCTAAGTAGAGTACATCGGAGCACATGCACGACTCTTGGTGGTATTGACCTAACTTGGACATCTGCACTTTTCACATGGCTCAACTCAATTGGAGTGGTGAGGGGATTGGATTTGCCGATATGAGACACATACAAGTGGAAACATTTATCCTCGTCTAGGGAGGGAAGTGCATCGCAACCCATCCAGTGGCATTGATGTCTAAAGACAGGAGAGTGTGGGTTGGAATAATGTTTCAAAAGAGGGATAGTCTAGTGGCTCAAGAGGAAAAACTCCTTATGTAAATGCTGTTGTATATGATCTATCAAAAAAAAAGCAAAAACTCCAAAAAAGTGGGCATGTCCGATTGAAAGTAAAATGTCTGCCATAGTGTACATATTTGTATAGTCAATAAGCAAGCTTGAGTTTCAAAGTCAAGCCATGTGAGCCTACAGCCGGATGACTTGACTACACTGGTCTTGCGTCCTAGGATAGGTAGCTACACTGGCTACCATCCATTCTTCTCTTCACCCCTTCCTCATGAGCTGGTTGTCACTTGAACTTAGAAGGGAATTCCCCGCTCCTCGAGGAAGGAGTTGCTGGATTGGGGAATCACTAAGTTGTCATGCTGGAGAAGTCAGTCTCTTTGTCATTTTAGTTGGGGAGAGCCACTATCACTTACACTGTACGAGTCAGATTCATAATCGTAAGGGTTTGCGTGTGAGTTGAAGTATTCTGACCTGGCTATTGAGGAGACTTGAGCAGAGTTTTGGGATTCTCGAAGGCTGTTGGATTTCAATTCTGATTCCCACTAAGGTTCTGCCCGAACTAAAATTTCAAAGGTCCGACTTAACCTCCAAACTTTGATTTTGTGAAGACAAGTTTGATCATTAAAGTTAATCCAATTTCTTTATTTTTCTTTTCTTTTTATTTTATTTTCGGCGCTTATTGCATAAGTGTTTGCTAGGGACTAGCAAAGGCAAGTATAGAGGATGATGAATCTCTATTTCATCACCTTTATTCTATCATTTTGGCCTTAAAATCCTAGTAAATGCATGTAAATACCCGTAATTCATGTATTTTAACATTCATGCATTATTGTACAAAATGTATATAAAATACTGTTTTTAATACCAAAATTATAGAATAAAGAAAAGAAAAGAAAAAGAATAAAATATTGAAAATATTTTATGACCTTAAACCCCGAGGCCTAGGCATCTTGATGACTAGGCCAATAAGGAATAAAGTAGGGGGAGATAAGGGCCAAAAATACAATAACAAACCCTTTTATTTATTCATTTTTATGCAATTTTGGGACCTATTTTATTTCCACTTTTTATACCTCAAATAAAGAAACTTTAAACATTAAAGTTGTAGATAATTAAATATAGAAAAATACAAAATTGATTTCATACAAAAATAGTATATAGATAAAAAGTTATACTCAGAATAAGTTTCCAAAATCCCAAATTCCCAGGCCCATATCTCTCAAATAAAAACTCAAAATATATTAAAATCTTTTTAATTGTATATAACTTTTAATAAGCTATTTAATGAAGGTAGTTTCATATGTTTTTGGAGTTAAGGTGTGAAAGTTAAGTTTTGGAACCTTATTGTATAGTTATTGTTGGACATGCGAGCCCACGGCGAGCCATTATGCAATAAATGTTATGGTGAATATCATTCTATGATCTGAAATAAAGAATAGATAATTTGCATAATAGGTCCCTTAGTACAATTAGGGTTAAGTACCATGGCCATCTTGATGATCATACAGTTGTTGATTCAAATATTAAATCATAGAGGCTGGTGCTTGGATGAACATCTAAAGAGTTAGATTGATGACTCATCAAGCACTGTCAAATGATTGTTGAGACATGATCTCCAGCCTGAGTAGGAGATGGCAATCCTTTCTCATTTAGGCTGACATCTGACCGAACTCTTGATGCAGGTCCTCTATATGGGAATAGAGATTCAGAGGTGTCATATTAGTTAGGTCAAAGAGTTGACTTAACGAGATCGAGATAACCAAAGTCCTATGACGTATGCTGTCATGATATAGGCACACATCCTCTGACCAGAGACAGATGTGTTACTATATGTCTGGTATGTACATTTAGCAGACCAATAGGTTGATGACCTAATCAAGGTTTATACACCGGCACGCTGGTGTGCATACAAGGGCATATGAGTAGTACGATCTCTCAAAGGGATCATACAGATTCATTATGAACCGGAAGTCTTGAGCTCACTCATGAGATATTGGGAAGATCAAATTCCGTGCACGGTCTTCTCGCTTTGGAAGCTTGACTGAATTTGTAGGTTTGATATATACTTTTGGAAAGTATATGATCAACACCTATGTACGATATATGCTTTTGGAAAGTATATGATTGATACCAACTCCAAATGATAGAATGAGAAACTTAATGATAAAACCCTGAAGTAGACAGTGTAAAATTGATCTTATACTTCTGGTTTATTCTGGGTCTTCCAGTATGCAGGATGTACAGGTATTGGGAATACTTGAGGTTGATGTGATCATAAATGATTGTATAACCATGATGTTTCCATTCCTATGGAGTAATGAAAAAGGTCTGGATTTTAGTGACTCCTCTCAATAGAGAAGTAATCTGATCTTGGTCCAAATATTGGACATTGATCTGAATGTGATTCAGATGCAATGAGAAGATTAGATTTATGGTCTTGATTTAATCAAGCATCTATGGGAGGCCCGAGATCTGGATTTGAGATGTGATCTCAATATCCAAGTCACTATACGTAGAACAATACAATCACCATGTCCTTATCTACAAGTGTCTGCGGAGAAAGTGCATTATCCTTGAAAGAGTTCAGGATAATTTCATTATTGATATATGTATCCGAGCACTGAGAAAATGGATAATAAAATGTGATTTAATTGTCATGAATAATATGAATTTGATTCATATTATAAAGAGAGTTATCTAAGATAATTAAATGTGATTTGATTATCAAAGATGTAAATAATGTGAATGTGATTCATATTATTTGGGCACATGAAAATAGAGATCCAAGATGATTAAATGTGATTTAATTATCATGGATATTGAATAATGTGGATAGCACTATCCATATTAATCACATATATTATAAATGTGATTTATAATATATAAGAGAGAGCTATTTGTAATTTACATTTGTTAATTAAATATTTGATGTGAATTGGATTCACATTGAACAATTAACTGAAAATAAAATTTACATTTTATTTTGGGTTGTGAATGTGATTCACAATTTCCAATGGTAAGATTGCAATATTCACAAAATAATTATGAATTATTTTTGTTGAATAATTTACAACAAGTGTTGTTGTAAATCTTGGAGATTTTCAAGGAGTAATGCAATCTCATGAGATTGCATAGATTACAATCCATAAGATATGGTGGACGGCCACCAATTCCTATAAGGAAAGGGTGGTCGTCCCCCCATAATCTTGGATTAATGTAATGTCTACTCCTTGATCTCCATATGAGATTGATTTAATTTTAGGATTAATTTATATTGATTATCAATATATATTTAATCCAAATTAAATTAATTGTTGTTGGTTTTTACCAACATAAATCTTAGCCATTAAAAGAAACACAAATCAATGAGAGCCATTGGATTAATGTTGCCCATAGATTGAGATCCATGGATCCCAAAATATTATAAATAGAAGGGCATCCCTTGATCTTCATATACTAATGAGAACATAAGTCTCTCTCTCTCTACACGCCCACTCTCTCTCTCCCATATGGTCGTCCACCATGGATGCCCTAGAGAGAGACTCCATCATCGCAACGTCGTCGTTATGCTACCCGATCATTTTCTCATGGATCTCCGTCTCATTCGGTGCTCCTCGCTCGTGAGGAAGACATTGGATCTCGTGTGTCGAGATCAAGAGATCCGCCGCTTGGATTATCAGCATGGATTGCGACGAGTACGTGTTTCATCAACACTCTCACAACTGTCTCCTCCGTCGCATCGGACTTGAGACAGGAGGTCTCTTCGTTTATAGACTCGATCGCAATCACACTTCAAGTGGTAACCCTAATACTTGTTTGTGGTTTAGATGAAACGATCCGAGACGTGTTCTTGGATCATTTGGTTTCATCGCATGAAAAAATTTAATTCCCGCTGCCTCGAGCAACTAGTGCGTCTAGTCGCTCCCGATCGCATACGATGCGATCCTCACGCTTCCATGATGTGCTTAAGGATCTCCCCATATCCTTCAGTTATACCTTTTAAAATATCCATTTTATTTATTATTCGTTATTTTTGTAATTTTATATTTTTATAATTTTGTTAATATTATTTTATAATATATGTGCATATTAAAACATGAATAAAATCATAAATAAAATACTAAATAATATATGTATATAAAATATATAGATGAATTACCTATACCTGTAACTATATAATAAATAGACTTATTTATTTAAGTATTTATATTATATCAGAAAAATATAATAAAAATATATTTATGTATCTAGAAATGATTTATAAATATATAAAATAATAAATTAAATTAATAATATCAAAAATACAAAATAAAAATAAAATACTTAAATACATAGATGAATATACCTATAATAGAACCCTAAAAGCTAACTTGTAATTACAAATCTCAAAAAAATAAATAAAATTCATAATAAAATATTTTATAAAATAATAAACATTTTTTAATTTATAGTCTAAAATTAATAAAATCATTTATTAATTCTTTTCGATTTTTTAATCTTTTTCACGTTATTTTTTTGGTTGGTCCACGTGGACCAACCAAGTGGCGGGGAGGGTTGACCGCGTGTCAACTCTCTGACCCTCCCTACAACCTCTAACAACCTGCATTTTTGCCTTGTTTCGAGGATTTTTGGGGCTCGATTCTTTCATCATCTCGCATCGAGCCCTTGAAGACTTTTGCTCCTCGAAGGCCCCTCTTACAAGCCCAAGCGTCTTCTCAGGGATTGGATCTCTGAGCCACTGCCATCATCCTCGTTCTTTGTCACCGTCCACCACCTTGTACAAAAGCCACTCTGATCTTCCATTCAAAGTTTGAACATATTTGCACTCGCCTTTGACCCTCTCCTTTGAGCTTCGAGTTGAGATAGGTGACAAGTATCTCTCTAGCTCCTTAGAGGCGCAGCTAGGCCCGTCAAAGAGTGATTCCACCTCCTCCGTCGGAGCACCGCCAATGGGATCTTCTTCCTTGTTTTTCAGTTGGTGACGCCCTATCATCTTGCATTTTTTAGTAGCTGTAGCTTCTAGAATTATCTCTTGCATCTCTTTTAGCCTCTTTAAGCACATCCTTAGCCGTAGATCGCCAATTTGTAGTTCGTCGGAGTGGCACTCCGGCGAGCCTTTTCCATCGTACCCTCACTGTGATCCGACCCGCCAACACTCTCATATCCCCCCTTCGTATTCTCTATGCCCCAGGCACCTCCAACCACCTCGTTCTTTCAAAGAAAGAGCCACCAGTTCTCCTCCCTCCGTCGCTTGCCGGAGGAGCCCCGCCACGCCCCCTGACTCACTCCACCACCGATAGAAGCCCCAGGAAACCCCCATTCTTTGTGTGTGATTAACTGCATGTCCAATAGGCTTTAGACCTCGTGAGGGTTCGAGTTTTGATAATTTACAGGTACATGGATCCCACTTTCATCTTCAACCTCGCCACGGTGCACCGACGTTCACCTCGCCATTTTGGAGCTGTCAGCAGGTCGAGGACCCTTCCAGGAATGTCGGGACGATTTTGAACCGCTAAGGAACATCGGAGGAGGCAGATTGTGCTCGGAGAAGCTCGCTCAGCTGCTAGCTCGTCCATGTTCTTCCAGAGGGCTTCTCCATCGTTCGATCTCCGTCGTTCTTCTTGAGGTGTCAGGCGCCGTCCGATCTTTCCAAGCATCGTCCGTTGATCACCATCAAGTCTTCTAATCGCAACCGTCTATCGACGAAGATGCATCGTGAATCTCCACCCGTCGTTGGATCGCTCCCTATTCTGGGTATTTTGCACTTTCACCCAGGCATTTTTGTATTTGATATTTGGACCTAAAACTTTCATCTGTTGTTGTATTTTATTTTGTGATTTGTAAAAAAACCTTAAACTTCTTGTATTTGCATCGAGGTCCCTGCCTATGTCACATCACGTGTCTGTGTGCGTGAGGTGCGGGCATTTTACAAGGGGACCCTCGTAGGCCTTGGTATTTATTTTAAGTCCAGAAACTTTTCCAGAATGTTTATTAATTTTTGTAAAAATTGCAGTCAAGCCCCTCGAGTTTAAATATTTGCAGACCGATCCACGACTATGTCACCTCGTGTGCCCTTACGCATGAGGTGAGGGCTTTTTGCAAGATGGTCCTCACAAGTCTGTCAATTTACATTTGGTCCATTAATTCAAAATATTAGTTGTAAGTTTATGTGAAAATTGTTGTGAAGCCCTGGAAGTTTAATTTATTTATATTAATGCCCATACTAGTAATGTAGTTTCTCTTTGTTTCTTCTATTTATTTTAAATAGCTACATCGCTCTAAAAAATCCACAAAAATACGTGTAGCTTCCTGATTGCATCTAGATTTATGTCCCTATTTACAATAGAAAACACATAAAAATATAAAAACAAATTGAAAATTTTCAAAAAATATATTTTGTTTATTTACATATTTTTAACCTTCAGGACAAAAATCAATAAAAAATATAAAAGGAAACTCTAAAAAATAGAAAAACTCTAAAAATATTTATAAAAATTTATTAAATTCCCAAAAACTCCAAAAAATCCATTTTCTATTTTATATATTCCTTTATTTTATTATCTTTATTTTAAAATTAATTCGAAGAAATTTTGATTCTATTTTCTATTTTTGATCCCCCCTTTTAATTTCGGTTATGTAATTATTCTCAGTTTTAGCGTATTGTTGACTCTAAAAATATATAAAAATTAGCAAATATTTCGAAAAAATCACAAAAATAAGAAAAAATGTTGAAAACCCAAAAATATTTTATTTTCTTATTTTAGATTATTTTTGTGAATTTTTATATCAACTCTAGCTTATATTGTATATATAGCTTTATATATAAATTAAAAGAAAAATAAAATATAAAACTATAGAAATATAGAAAGAAAATATAAAAACAGAGAATTAAACATAAAAAATAAATAGAAAAAAATAAAAATTAGAAAAAAAATAAAAACCCACTAAAAACCCAAGATTGGCTCAGTGTTTGAGAGATAAATTGTACCTTGATTTCTTATCTTGCATACTCTATTCCCTTGCTTCATGTGTTCGACCCCTACTTGCTTGCCACTATTCATTCTTAGTAGGGTAGGATAAATTTTTATGATTGCTCTTAATTGCTCAATTATTGGTGTGGGTTAATTGCTGAAACAACGAGAAGGTTGGAGTAGTCGCTTCAGCGACAGTGAGCCTGATTTGTCAAGCCATTATTTAGCTATTCCCATTTTCTCGTTTTTCAAGGGGGTGATGAATCTCCATTTCATCACCTTTATTCTATCATTTTGGCCTTAAAAACTCTAGCTAATGTATGTAAATAGCATCAATTTTTGTAAAATAGCATTCATCATTTGTTGCATTTATTGCGTAAATAATATCGTTTTTAAATCCAAAACTATAGAATAAAGAGAAGAAAAAAAGAATAAAATACCAAAGGTATTTTATGACCCTAAACCCTGAGATCAAGTCAAGAAATGAATTGATCGAGAAGGAATAAAGTAGGGGGAGATAAGGGTCAAAAATATAATAAAAGTCCAATTCTTTTATTCATTATTTATTCATTTTTTGACAACCATTTTATTCTTTATATCATACATCATATAAAGAACCTTACATAAAAATTGTAGATAATAATGTAAATAAAATTAAAAATTGAGTTTGTACAGAAATAATACACAGTGTACTTTTTATACACAAAATAAAAAGCTAACATCCCAACTTCACAGACCCATATCTTCTAAATAAAAACTCAATATGTATCAAAATCACCTCTAATTGTATATAACTTTTCATAAGATATTTATTGGAGGTGGTTTCATATTTTTTTGAAGTTAAGGTGTGAAAGTTAGGTTTTGGACCCTCATTGTACAATATACCCGAATAAAATATTCAATTTATTCATTCTTCATTGTCTTTATAATTTTTATATTTTCATAATTTTGTAATTATTATTTATAATGTGGGAACATATTAAAACCAAAATAAAACCAAGATGAAAATACAAAATAAAATAAGTCTATACAATATATAGGCAAAATACCCATGTTGATATATGTATGTAAAGAAATGAGAAATCATTCTTTTTATTATTTTATACTTTTATACTCTTGTCAATATTATTTATATTATATTAAAAATATAAAGCTAAAATAGAAATCAAGAAAGCACCTTAAAATAAAATAATGTATATAACTCATAGATAAAATACCTATAAGTATACCTATATAATTGATGTACCTATTTATTTAAGTATACAATAACATCATAAAAATATAATAAAAATGTATTTTCATACCTAAAAATAAGTTATAAATATATAAAATAAGGGAATAAAATAATATATAAAATATATATAATAAAAATAAAATAGACAAAACATAGATGAATATACTTATAAATATACCCCTAATAATTAACTACTAATAAATAATACCAAAACATAAATAAAAATCATAATAAAATACTATATAAAATAATTGACGTTTTTATTTTTTACTCAGAAATTAATGAAATCAAATTTTCGATTTTCTTGACAGTTTTATCCTGTAGCGATCTGACGTGGACCAATCACGTTAGGTTGTCTGTTGACCTCTGGTCAACTCACCGTCTAGTTGTGCAGATCTGTCAGAACTTTTGAATCGCTCTTTTCCGCCATTTTTTCAGCTCGATTAGTCCATCTATTTCCATCAAATCCTTCACATGAATTCATCATTGATCGACCGCCATCCACGCCAGCCCTTTAGGATCCTTGTGCATAGCGTCGATCTTTTCCAATAATCTGATCAATAAGGGTGTGTACCCTTGTTTATAAATAAACCCCCCCACCTTCAATCGCCTATTTGGTCACCATTTCGAGTCTAGGAGCCCCGATCTTTGGTCTGGCAGAACCCCTCCTGACAGGAGGAGCCTTCTCGTGGTCGGGTGGAGATCAGGAGGATGGATGTGCACCCACGACCACCTCGCCGACAGCCCTGCTCCCTGGCCAACCCTCAGGTATAAGAGTTGTTTTTGTTTCCTTGCTTAGGTAGATTTCATTATTGTTAATTCATTCTAACCTTTAGATTAGCTTTTCTATGAGTAGTTAGGGTATAGTAGCTAAATCGCCTCGCTAGAGCACTCGAGCTCTGACTCGATTTTCCATCGATCCGTTCATTCTCCAATTGCTATATCATCTCCATCACCTCCCTTTTCACTTCTACGCCATCCCACGCATCTTCGTTCACCCAGATCGACCTCTGATATGGAGATCAGGTGTTCATCCCCTCGCCTCACCGTAGCTCCTCCGCCTGCACCTCATCTCACATCCATTTCAACCAATTAGGCCCCCAAAACCTTCTTCGTGTTGTGTTGTAGCTTCTTGCAGGTGCAGGAAGACCAAGCGACCCAGATTGGGTCGAATTAGACTCACGACCAGGTTCTTGGAGCTCCAAACTTCATCGAGCTTGTTCCCCGTAGCCTGAGCTCCAGGGATCCTACTAACACTCTCGTCTGACGCGGAGGAGCCCAAGCCCGCTTTTACAACACCTCCAAGCCTCCCAGACGGTCGGAGCATCCCAGGAAGCCGGATCGGAACTCACCTCGGGTGAGTTCTTGACCTGTTCTTCCGGGTTACTTCCCCGCCGTTGGATCTTCTAGCTGTGCCAGGTGTAGCAGCAACTGTTGGATGAGCTGCACTACAGCCATCCGATCGCTCCCCGCGATCTAATCAGAACCATCCATCAATAAAGCGTCATCGCACAACGTGGAGACAACACGTGTCCAAGTGAAGAACCAGAGCCGTCCATCTTCGTGGCTCTTCAGAGGTAAATTGCATACATGCCTTGCTTTTTTGCATTTGCTATTAAGTGTTGTAAATAAATTCTATCGTTTAAAATAAATTGGAAATTTTGTAAAAAGGCCCATTTACTTGTGCTAATTGCTCCTAGGTCCATTCCACATCACCTCGTGTGCCATCCCACGTGAGGTGGTGAAATTGCATCGAAGCCCCCTGACGACTTTTTCTAATTGTAAAATAGTCTATTAAAATTTAAATTACATTATTGTGTTTAGGTCCTTCCCAGCCAGCTCACGTGTCGTCCCACGTGAGTTGGGCAACTTGTAGGGATACCCCTGTGGCTTTTTGTATTTAGTTTAAGTCTAGTAAAATGTTAAATACTTTGTACATTTTTGGTAGATTTGTACTTGAGACCCCTGTCATTTATTTTAATTGCAAAATTACCCCTACTAGGACATGTACTTTTGTGCATTTGATCTCTTTATTTAAAATAGCTAATGTGCTTTTAAATTTCACAAAAATAAGGTTAGATGCTTCCTTCCATACATTTTCATGCTATGAATTTATTTGGCATTTTGGTCTATTTAACCATTTATTAAAAATCAAAAGGAGTTTTTTTTGTTCTGTATACAATATAAAATACCAAAAAAATATAAAAATATATTGAAAAATTCCAAAAAAAATATATAGTGTTTAGTTTATCATATTTTAACTCCAATCCAAAAATCATTAAAAATGGAAAAAGAAAAAGCTTAAAATTTGAATACCCCAAAAATCGTCACAAAAATCTAAAAATCATTTTAAAAAATCCAATATGTTTTTCTATTTTATAATTTTCCTTATCTAAATATTTATATATTAAAATTGATTTGGGTAATTTTGGAGCCTATTTGCTGATTTTAATATTCAAATCAATTTCGACCTATATATTAAATCCCTTATTCACGATATTTTTTACTTTAAAAATACATAACAATTAGCAAAAATCCAAAAAAAATATAAAAAAACATTAGAAAAATATATAAAACCCAAAAATATTTTATTTGCTGCATTTTATTTATATTTGCTAGTATTTATAAATATATTACTCTATATGTATATATAGCCTTATATTATATATTTATATATATTTAAAAGAAAAGGAAATATAAAAATTTGGAAATATAAAAAGAAAGTATCAAATTATAAAATTGAAAACAAAAATACAAAAATATAAAATAAAAAATTATAAAAATAAGGAACCCACAAAAAGACATTTGTACATAATAAATGTCTTGGTTGCATATAAACAACCATAGGCTACATGTTTTGCTCTCTGCGGTTCCCCTCTACTTGCTTACTCGCTATGCATCTTTTAGTATAGAATAATAAATTTTAACTCACTTTGTGCGGTTCATTGCTTTTATTTCATTTGTGGGTTATTTGCTGATTCACTAGGGACTCCAGAGTTGTTAATACACCGATTGCGGATTCACCTTGTGAAACCGTATGACCCTCTATTTTCCTCTAGTTATCAGCCCCCAATCAAAAGAACAAATTGTACATAAAATTTCTATCCAAACACGAAAAGAATGGTGCAGGAAGAGTAGGAATCATAGATGTTTGGGTGTATGGATTTCTCCCTCCACGAGGTTGTTGCAGGAGGAGCACCCAAGTTCCACAAATATGAAACAACAGAGCAAAGTAACCCCATAGGGCACCAACGGGAGACCACATGATCAATAAAGTAGTATGGAGACAACAACACCAACAGATGCAAGAGAATCAACCCTCCTTCGAAAAAGCAGCCCGAAGATGACTCCAGTAGAGAGACCAAAGACTGAAATGTGTAGTAGCCCTAGAATTCAGCAACACATGAACAAAAGGCTGCGAGTTTTGATATGCATGAGGGAGAGCGTGTAATGGACAGATCCAAGGAATCAATAGCAGAGAAAAAAACCACGCAATATCCTTTGTCGTGGCTCTAATACCATGTAGGAAATAAACAAGGATCAACCATGTAGATCAAACCAAGAACACTGAAATTTACATGGAAACCCCTACTATGAGTAGGGGGCGCACACAATCCCTAATGTTACTTACAAGAGATTAAGGAGGGGGGATGAGTACAACATATAAAGGAATGGTAAACGGTCTTTCATGGAAAACCCTACTATGAGAGAAAAACAACAAGGCACACAATCATTAATCTCCCTTACAAGAGATTAAGGCACTCTTCACTATGTTAATGTGACAAAGAGGGCGAATGAGTACCATATATAGAGGAATGAGTAAGTGATTTCTCATCTAAAGAACTGTTTACCCATATAGACATATGTCCAACTCAATATACAAAAAATTTATAAATAACAAAGAACACACTTGGTTGAATTCAGACCCCAATGCACATAAATTAGGATCACACACATGTGGTTGATTTCCCCCTGATGAATCGTTAATTGGCTATTTTAATATTGATGTGTTCTAATACGTCCAACTATCAACTTATCAGAACTAAGTCAATAACTCTCTATATAGAGGACTTAGTCTAATTTATCATAATAAGTCTAGGGTCGAACACATGAACACAAGCTAAATAAATGATCTAATTAGAATTTAAATATATCTTATCTTAGGTAATGGACTCGAATCTTATTTTATCACTTAATTAAAATCGAAAAGATAATGGTCGAACCTTTGTGACCACTGTTTTATTGAGTTTGTAAAACTATGGTTTGCTCTTGCGCTTGTTTTTTTGGTATCTATCCACATGTGTATCCTTCTGTGCACTTGCACGTTTTCGACCGCCATCCATTTATATTCATCTCTCAAAGATGCCAGGATAAGGTCACCATATCCTGACCTCTCTGGTTACTCCTCCTCGACCATATACCGGTCATTTTCACCTTCTCTGTCTTTCAAATATCCTCCACCATCTGCAGGAGACTCTTACCCGTGGTCAGTTTCACCGCATCTCGATGATGAAGTTAGAGCTTCAACTGACTTCTCCACTTGTCTACATTTCTCACCTACTCCACATTCTAACACTCTGGATCCACTTCCATCCTGGGCTGACTCATCATATTCTCGAGAGCTAGCTGGAATTAAAGAACCATTCGATGTGCAAGCCATTACTGAGATGAATAACTGGCATAATTACCTACCCCCACACATACTTTATTTCCTCTTCATGGGACAGGTCAACGAATCACACATACACATTCTGACTTGACCTTAGGGTAAATTTGGTCGATTGAACAACCCAAATGAAGAGGTATGTACATCATGATTTTCCAGACTTGATTGACTTTAGTGATCAAGCGTACATTGAGTAGCCCCCATACCACACATTCAGAAAGCCTACACATACATGGGATTGGATTCATGAGCTATACCTACAAGCCCCCCATATATTGAAACCATTATTCAAGGCTCTGACCAATATCTATCATTCGGATGGTCCATACTTGACCCAATCAGAATCTAGGTATGTTGAGTACAAAACTTCAAGATCTCGACAATATCCTCCAATTGAGAAAAATTCTCCCATGATTTGTCATGAGAACTTTTTGGAGGATGATATTTCTAGACTTATCAAGAAAAATGATTCATTTGGTAACAAGTCGAGAGATGTCACTAAAGTATCGCACTCAATTCTGCCAGCCTGGGTGTGAAAGTGAAAAAGGAAGTAAGTCGATTTGATGTTGAAAACAGAATGGACACTAGGGAACCCACACACTTTGTACAACTGGAGTCCATTCTATCTTTCTCTTCTACTAACCACTTGTCTTCTAGTCCAAAGTCTGTACATTCTCTTACTCCTCTTTCACCTATCAAAAATATCAAAAAATCAGAAATCCCAAAAAGATCAAAAAATTGAAAAACCAGAAAATATCATAAAGTTGAAAACGAAAATGATTTAAAAAAATAGATCCTACCCTTTGGGAAGCCATTTCTAAGGAGTTGATTCTTAAGCTTCCCTTAATAAAGGCTATAGAACTCTTTCTCGATCGTAAAAGATTTGTAAGGAGTTGATTGATGCCCAAGAAGTCGAGCAATAAGAGAACAAGGACAGAAAGACACCTAGTGTATACGGCCACCTCCTTGGTGATGGGGATAAAATCCAAGCTGTAGAGTGAAACGGTTGCCTAGGGTTGATTGTGAGATCAGAGACACCATCTTTACCCATGCTAGAATTGATGATGACTCATCTATGAACACCTTCCCAACCTTCATGTTTGACAAGCTCAAACTTGGATCTATTATGAAGTCAAGAGTGATCGTTCAACTGGTTGATCGATCCATAAAATGATCGAGAGGAATTATCCTTGTCATCATTTCTTTTGGAGGTACTCTACTCAGAGTTGACTTTACGGTCATTGATATTGAGTACCAAGGAGAATTCACCCAGTCTCCCATTATTTTGGAAAGTTGTTCTTAGCCTTGGCTAAGGTGACTATAGATTGCGAGACTAGGGAGATCGAGTTTCCAACGTAGTTTAGTCTCATATCGACATCCAACCTGTTTGCGTGGCCAGATCCAAGTTAAGCTTAAACGGATCAGCAATGTTTTGCCACACATAATCTATTAGATAGTTGCTATAATTGTGAATCTTATTCATTGGATATCGATCTCCAATGAGAATTCTGCAAAAACAACTTGTCCTTATAATAAGAGCAGTTTAATAGCTCGGACCAACCATTGGAGTCCCCCGTCTTTAGGTGGGAAATTCAACTATAAGTTTAAAATTCTAGTTGATTACTAATAGTTACTTGTTTTTCGGGCTCATCTAGTGCCTTAATAATATAGTGATGTCTCTAAACAATAAGACCATATAATCAAGACCTTAGTAGTAAATAGGCCCAATCTATTGGAACTAACTCGTATATGTGGAAAATCAATTCTAAGTTTGAACTTCATTTTGATTACATGCCTTTGTTTAATTTTGAAGACCGGGATTACTCATGTTATCAGAAAAAATAGATTCTATGTAATATTGTGAGCTTCATGGAAGCATATGACATACTTACGTATTACATGTATGTCCAACCTGCTATTATTCGCAGTTGTTGTTATATATTTTCCTATTAAGAATGATCCTTTATATAAATGAATTGATTCGACTCGATTATATGTTTTGGACGCTTAAATGATTTTCTTGATAGAATTCTTACTCAAATCCTGTGATCTGAATTGCCAATTGTTGGTGTTGGTTTGTTTATGAGAAATCATATAAGATATGATAACTAACCCAGATAGTTCATATGAAATACCCTCGATAATATACTCGACAAGTTTTTAACATCGATTTTCCGTAATCAGAGTTGGGATATTGTTCTGAATATACTACGGGATGTAATGCAAATAAAAGGAAACGTGATTAGCTTGGATTTTTGAACTGCGATTTTATTCTGATTAGCATCATCACGAGGAAAATCGATAGATCAAATACACAACTGTATGACTTGATCAATCAAGAGTCCGATTAAGAAGAGAGATAGGTTGGAAAGTGTGCACGAGGGTATGAGGGTATGCATGTTAGCGTTGCTTTTTCTTACTTGGAGGATAAGTTTTCATTATATCAATCTATGTGTCTAATTAACTATTATGATCTCATTGCAGGTATAGCAATGAGTTTGACAAGGGATTGGATGTATAACCATATAGTGAATGGATCCATTTGCATGCCATTTCTAATTAGTGTAGAAGACTTCTTTCTCAATTTTGCTTTTGCCCAAGGAGATAAAATAGTTGACATAGACGGGGAGATAATTTGTCTATGCATGAAATGTGAATTCACGAAGAAATAGTTTAGAGACATTCTAGCAGAATACTTGTAAAAGAATGGTTTTGTAAATGATTATTCATGTTGGTATGCACATGGAGAGGTGCGAGCAACTTACCGAGAGAGGCCGTGGATGCTGGGCAATCTTTCTGTTGAGATGTTTATGGATGCAGTAGGTCCAGACTTTGACCCTTCTCTAGAGTGTTGTGATGATGAATTTAACGGAGAATCTAAAGGTTTTATTGAATTGTTACAAAAGGCCGAGGAAGCATTATGACCTGGTTATAAGTCTTTTTCTCTCCTATTTGTTATTACGGAGTTACTAATAGTTAATGTTGAGTACAATATAACAGATGCTGGTTTTAGTGACATGATTAAGATTATAAAGAGAATGCTTCCATAAGATAATGTTCTACCCGATACCTATTATAAGGTAAAAACCATGATGAGTACACTTGGCTTATCAGAAAATTTAATAGATGCATACCCCAACCATTACATTGTATATTATGGGGACAATTATAAGAATGAGACTAAATGTCCGGAATGTGGTGAACCTCATATAAATCAAATATGAAAACAAATGTTCCATAGAAGGTGCTAAGTTACTTTCCTATAGAACCATGTTTACAAAGACTCTATTATTGCAAAGAAACTGCTAAATACATAACTTGGCATGCATATCATACCCAGGTGACTTTTTGGAACATCCGTCTGACTCATCTTATTGGAGGGCTTTGATGGAGTCATCGTCTACTTTTTCTATAGATAAGAGGAGTGTGGTAACTGGGTTGTCCACCGATGGATTTAATCCACATGGTCAGGGGAAGGATTACTCGTGGTGTCCAGTTATCATTACTCCATACAACTTGCCACCATGGTTGTGCAAAAAGAAGCAATATATGTTTCTAACTTTACTTATATCCGGTTGAAGTCATCTTGGAAAATATTTAGATGTTTATCTTAGACCATTAGTTAATGAAATGAAGGAACTATGGGAGACAGGCCAGGAGACATATGATGTTGTCAATCGTAGTAAATTTCAGATGAGAGTGAGTTTACTGTAGACAATTAGTGACTTTTCAGCATGTGGAATGCTATCGGGATGGAGTACACATGGGAAAAGAAACTGTCCATATTGCATGAAAAATACAAAAGTATTTCAGTTTGAGCATGGTCGAAAACCATACTTTTTTGACTGCCATCGGCAATTCTTACCGAATGATCATCTTTTTAGGAAACAGAAGATGGCAATCAAAAGAAATACAATTGAAGATTTAGATCCACCTGTCAAGCTATCGAGACTTGAGATATTCAGAAGGTTAATGGAGTTAAAGAGATCAGATAATTGTGTTCTACCTCTTCCAGATTTTGGGGATACATATAATTAGACCAAACTGAATATCTTTTGAGAACTGCCATATTGACCCCATCTACTCATTAGACATAATTTAGAGGTGATGCACATAGAAAATAATGTATTTGATAATGTATTCCATATGATATTGAATTTCACTAGTAAGATAAAGGATACGGAAAATGCTCGCAGAGATTTTATGAAAATTTGCACAAGTCTTGAATTAGGCCTAATAAAATCTGAAGATGGACGTACTTATATGCTAAAGGAAAAATACTGCTTAAGAAGAGATCAAATGAAAGATGTATGTCAATGCGCAAGTATATTAAAAATGCCAAATGATTTTTCCTCCAACATATCTAAACTTATTGATGTGAAGAAAAATATCTTTAAGGGAATGAAAAGTCAAAACGGCCATATATTTATGATGCAATTATTGACTCTTGCTTTTAAAGGATTATTGCCGAAGGGAGTTCGCAATGTTCTAACTAACTTTAGTAACTTCTTCAAATGCATATGCTCCGCCAAGTTGTTAGTCAAATATATGGGAACTATTGAGGAGAGTGTGGTTCTTATACTGTGTAACCTTGATAAGATATTTCTTTCGGATTTTTTAACTTGATGGAACACCTAATGACACACCTTACCTACGAATCTAGAGTTTGCGGACCTGCTAAATAATGTTGGGTGTATCCATTTGAGAGGTAAATGATATATTGAATTTACTTCGTTAAGTTATTAATTTTGAGCTATCTAATAATGTATGTTGACCTACCTATATGTATATGTTTTTCTTGAAGAGAAAGGTACGTAACAAAATCATGGTGAAAGGATAAATTAGTACACAGTACATTTCAGAAGAAGTTGCCAACTTTTGTTCTAGATATTTGTCTTACAATGTTGAAAATGTGCATAATCGTCCGATGCGAAATGAGTACAATGACAACGAAAGCATAGCTGGGCTCTCAAGATTTCATGAATGGGGTCAATCATTGAAAAAGGAAAGCCATGCATGATGAGATCTCAAGAGAAAGAAGCTACTGAGCATTCTGTTCTAGATAATACAGATGAAGTAGCACCTTTTGCGGAGTATGTATCCATATCACTTTATCTTTGGAACATAATATAAGTAGTTAAATGCTTAACCATTCTTTTCTTTTTGCATGGAGTTTAGAGATAAAATAATGATGGAAAATCTCTTTTTTACTGATGATGAAGTGATTGATAAATTTAGGAGGACATTCCCGTCTTAGTTTAAGGAAAGAGTAAATCTTATTGATCTAACAGGTCATAAATACAAGATTGTAAATTATCTTGCTCTCGGTCTCAATTATATGGTGATGTCATATGATGATTTTTTAAGCAATGGGTGCATATTTCATTGCCTTGATACGACCAAGAACTTAAATACATACAACTCCAGCGTGATGGTTAAGGGATCTTGTTATGGTGAGGATAGCCTGAATTACTATGGGGTTCTCAACAAGGTGCTTGAGGTTGAATATAATATGAAATCCTCTAGTAAACTCTTCTTATTTTCATGTAACTGATATGATCCACAATATGGTGTGGTTGTTAACCACATACATAATATTGCATTGTCATCTCTGGAAACATATACAACGATTTGAACCTTTTATCCTTAGTACACAAGCTGGTCAAATATTTATGTACTGAATGTTGAGGGAAAATAAAAAAGAAATGATCATCTCACCGTATTGAAGAAGAAGTCGCGCATATATATTGATGATAGTGAACAACTAAATGTGGATTGTGCATCAACAAATTTATGTATTTCAGAATACGAGCCACCACAAAATGTTGCAATAAGTCCTTAAAGTAATGCTCTTCTTAATGCTTATTTTTATAAGTGCATCAACAAATTTTTCACTTAAAATTGTTTGACTAATGTTTTTGTGCAAGCATACAGGAAATGTCTGGGACAAGCGGTTAAGGTTCTAGGGGTAGTAGTTCACGCCAGGATGATCATCGTACCCCAGACCCCATTGGTATATCTTTATCTCATTGTATGTTAATATATGTTTATTTCAGTTAATTATTTTTTTTACCATAGATGAATGTAGTGACGAGGTTGCAAAGCTTGTCGCTTACCTGCAAGAGAATGGTCTACATGTCCCTCCATAGTATGCTCATTATATTCCTCGAGCAGGTACACCTCGCAGTGTGACACGTACTCGTCAGACCACACCATAGTCCTCTAGCCAACATCATAGACCTTGTGAGTCTCAGGGCCCTACCTAACCTCCACCATCTTAACCTCTCTCACTTTCTCAAGGCCTTGTCGACATGCATGACCCTCCACAGTATCAAGGCCCTCCTCCACCTCAGGATCCACGTAGAATCTTGCAGTTTCTTCGTGATGGGTATTTGCAACACACATACTTCTTCGTATATTTATTAGAAAAAATATTATTCACAGTCATGCTTTATTTATAATTATATAAAACCATTTTGAATATTTGGGTACACTCTTGATAATCAACATGCAGTCTCTCAAGTGCTCAGTATGGCCTTCTACACTTGCAAGATTGCTCAGACTATAGATGGAGTTACATGACTCCTGATGAACAAGAGAGAATATTGAATGTTGTCTATGCAAGAATTATTTTGAAATAATCATTTTATTGTTAATTTGTCAATTGATTATTAGAACCAACATTTGAATTGTATAATTTGTTTGCTTTACCCTCAGACCACACAAAAGAAATGTATCAGCATACCCTGGTAAAATTAGCAACATACCGAGTGAAAGACAATGTTTACATGGCTAGAAAAGTTGGAATTAAACATCCTAATGGTACAGAAGATTGGGAGAGGGCAAAAGCATGTGGTCCATCATGGTGCACTCTAGAGAGGTGGATTCGTTATTATGAGCTCTTTGCTCAAGGGGATTTTCAAAAATGTTCTGAAGCATGGAAGACAAATAGGGGGAGTGGGTCAATCAGATCCACTAGTGGATCAAAAAGTTTTGGAACTGTTAGGAGTGAAATGGTATGTGAAAATATGTATATGCTTTTTTCAAGTTTCAACTTTTGTTGATGACTAACATATTGGCAATAATAGAGTACTGCTGGCAAATGCCCCCCATTATTGGAAAAGTGATAGACTGCTACACATACAAGTAGGGGTGATTGGTCTACACCAGAAGAAAAGGCGGTGATGGTATGCATATTACTACTACTATAAAATTATAGTTGCTTGATCAAAAACTAAAAAAAATATTATAGGTTCGTTACAGTGAGTTGTATACAGAGAGGTTTGATGCCCCAGATTCTGAAGAGGAATGGGACCTCATCGCCAGCTTATGGCAAGAAGTCCTTAAAGTACATGACATAAGACCTAATTAAAGGTAGACTTTGGTGGTTTGCCACTCAAGTTCTCATCCTCCTCTGATTCCACTAGAGCCTTCAGTTATTTTGGTATGACCTCGATGTATAACATGCCAACATCTCAGTCAGGTGTATCTGAGGCTGAGTTTAGACAACTATCATAGGCTGTGAATTCACTAGTAGATACAGTTGGTACCATGTCTTTTGAATTACAAAACTTATCTTCTAGAATGATCTCTTTGAAGGATAATGTAACTTATTTGAGATATGACTTATATTCTCAATTATGTTTTAGTATAAACAATGATTCATCTTTCTAACATTTACAATGACTTCTTTTGCTTCTTAACAATAATAGAACTACAATTCCAAAAGTTCATGAAATAGAAGATGAGGACGAAGAGGAGGATGGAGATGAGGAGAACGAGGATGAGGATGAGGATGATGCCACTGCATATAAAGTCTCGCATTGCAAAGGGGGTTGTAATCGTGGAATGTACAAAAGATAAAAAAGAATCCAAAAAAACTGGCAAGGAGAGGAAGGACAAGGGAAAGAAAAAGACAAAGGAATGTGTTTTCTTAAAATGGAGGAAAATGAAGTTTTGATGCAAACTATAGACTCTATCATGATATTTTTTTATCAAAAACTTGTAATGTTAAGAACTTTAGTGTCTGAATGTTATTCATGAACTTGTGGCTTTCTTGACTTGAACTTGTAGTTTTTGGTTGTCTTGAACTCATAACTTTTTAAATACATTTGCACTTTTATCATCTTGCTTTTATATATAGAGAGAGCCCTTCCAATGAGGTGCACCTTTCCTGGGTGCATGGAAAGCCCGTCACGAGATCCGTTAGATCTCGATCTCATGGTTCTTCATCAAAAGGGTATTTTAGTCCATACATTTTTCATTTTGAATTTGAATTTCATTTTGAATGTGAAATTTATTTCATGCTTGTATTTTTTCTATTTTTAGCGCGTCTGATTTGGTATTTTTTGTTGTCTTTTAGTTAATGCAATTTCACCAACGTGGTAGCATTTTAGCGCAATGCAGAATAGCAGAGCTCTTTGTAAAATTCTCATTGATATTGTAGAATTGTATTCTGCATTATAAAATAAAATCATAGTTAGTAATAGTTATATTATTATAATTATAATTTTGATAATATTGTTGTAAAAGTTTATGCACGTTTTGTAAAATATGTATGAAGATTGTAAATCCACACCCACAATTATGTGTGGTTTTCACAAATATACGCGGTACTTCTCATTCGTGAACTGAAATTGTTAGAAATTTATAATATTTATGATAAATGTAAAAAGTAACATGATATTGTAAAAATAATCCGAGATTGTAAGAAACAATCTGAAATTGTAAAGGAAGAATATGAGATTTGTAAAAAAATGATTTGATATTGTAAAAAACGATCTGATATTGTAAAAAAGGATATGAGGTTGTAAAAAATGATCTCTGGTTGTAAAATCTGGGCGTGCTCTCCTCCATCTGCACCTCCCTCCATCTTTCTCCTCCACGAACCACATCCTTCATGCATGTCCTCCACCGCCCACGACCAATCAAGACGAGGAAGAGTTTGTTGATGGTGAGGACGCCATCACGGTTGGCATCAAAGATGTTGAAGACGTGATGAAGGAGAACGCACCACGTGTGCTACCACCATCTCCTCCACCGTCGTCGTGCTCCGTCACATGCGCCACCACCAACTCCGTCGTCGTTGTGCTCCGCCTCGTGCACCACCACCAACACAGTCGTCGTTGTGCTCCACGTGGAACCCATGCCGCCTTCATTTGTTGTGGGAGGGGAAAACCCTAGCAATGGATTATCAACAAAGGGACCAATAATAGAATGTGAGTTGTCACATTTTATTTTTAGAGTGTGACTAAATGACTAAAATGAGTTTTTGACATAAAATAAATTAAGATAAAAGAGGCATTAACCGGATCCGTTGGACTAATTGTGGATGGCTGAGATGGCGGGCTTTCCATGCACCCAGGAAAGGTGTACCTTATTGGATATATTTCATATATATATGAGAAAAATGGGGTTGCTCCCTGGGAGGAGCCAACGGGCTGCTCCCACCACCATTTTCCCCCATTTTTTTATTTTTTTTGGAAAATAAAAATTTGTAAATTCATCATTATGTCCCTCTAACATTCTATTAAAATTTCGTCAGAAACAGAGACTCATACGACCTTCATCCAAACTGGGTCGATTTAAAAAATCATGCAACCGTTAAAAAAATGACGTCTGGATGGAGGGCTTAGGAGTCTCTGTTTATGACGAAATTTTAATAGAATGTTAGAGGGATTTAGTGATGAATAAACAAATTTTTATTTTCCAAAGAAATAAAAAAATAAGGGAAAAATAGGGGTGGGAGTAGCCATGTTGGCTACTCCCAGGGAGCAGCCCCCTTTTTCCCATATATATATATATATATATATATATATATATATATATATATATATATATGGGTAAAATGTGGCTGCTCTCTGGGAGGAGCCAACGTGCTGCTTCCACCCCCATTTTCCCCCAATTTTTTTTGAAAAATAAAAATTTGTATATTCATCATTATATCCCTCTAACATTCTATTAAAATTTCGTCAGAAACAAAGACCCCTACGGCCTCCATCCAAACATGGTCGATTTAAAAAATCCTGCGACCGTTAAAAAAATGGCGTCCGGATGGAGGGCCTAGGAGTCTCTATTTCTGACGAAATTTTAATAGAATATTAGGGGGATATAGTGATGAATATAAAAATTTTTATTTTCCAAAAAAATAAAAAAATTTGGAAAAAATAGAGGTGGGAGTAGCCACGTTGGCTACTCCCAGGGAGCAGCCACATTTTTCCCTATATATATATATATATATATATATTAAAGTACATGTTGAATTTTGCTTTATACAAGTAAGATTGGTTTTCCTTAAAGATGATTTTATTACGTTGCAACTACAAGTGACTAGGATGATTGTATTATAATGTTGGTTGGAATATCTCAAGAGGCTTGGATGATTATATTAGCTTATATTATACTACAAGAGAATCATATGCTACATGTGGCAACTAGTTAACTTTTTATTATAAAAGCAGAGTTTGCAATTACATTTCTACTACTTTACTACCACTATCGTAAAACAGTATTAGTCATGTGGTCACAAAATGTGGTGGAAACAACTACCTTGCTAATACAGTGGTAGCAACGTAGTAGTAAGATAAACGTTATTAATAAAATAGTGGTGGTAAAGTGGTCTTTACATGGTCGCTGACATATTTTTCTTGTGGTGGTAAGTAGTCACCAAGTAGTGTGCCTCTGGTCGCAATATAGACGATAACATATGACTGAATTACGATTATATCTCGACTCTCAAGGACTACAGTAATGATTACAGTGTGGACGCAACATTTCTGCAATTATATGAACCCGACCACACATTTTGCTACCACACATGGTCGCAACTAGTCATTGCGACCATGTTGGCACCATGTAACCACCACCTTGCTACCACAGTTGTGGTTGCAAAAACTGCATTTTCTTGTAGTGTTTGATCCAATGGCTATATTTATTCCCCTTACTCACCCTTCACCCACGTGGCCTTCTCTTTGCCCTTTGATGCAATCGGATCGGACGATGGCGACTTTGTCTCCCACCTCTGGCTCCTCTGCCCAGCCAACCCTGACTCTGCCTTTGTCTCTCAATCATCATCCCTCCCTCTGTGCAAGCTACGTCCCCTCTCTCCTCTCATCTTCCACAGCCCTAACCACCACTTCCCCACATCCATCGAAAGCCCTAAACCTCCCCTCGACGAAACCCAATCGATGCTGCTCGTCGAAGGTATCTGCCATTCACGTGAGAGAGACACAACCCCCTTCATCCTCAGGTGACAACTGAGGAGATCCAAGGTCGAGTGAGAACAACCTCTTCCAGGTGAGATCCAGTGATCTCATCACCATTGCAGCCTCGATCTCGTGGCTACCAAGCTCATCGCTCATCGATGATTCGAGTGAGAACATGATTGAAGCTCGTCGAGATTTAACCCATCCCTAGGTAATTATTCATCCGAAATACCTGGTGATCAATCCTTCCCATCTCTCTTTTCTCCTTGTTTTATTTTTGCTTTTTATTTCTCTGCAACTATCACCTATACCCCCCCTCCCCCAAAGCAATCTTCATTTTGGATTAGCAACTCGACTCTGATACACCATCCCTTATGTCATCCCCTCTTCATCAAACCTCTTGTGCAAAGGGTCAAGCTCCGCCAAGTCCCCATCTTCTTTCTCATCCCGCTATAGGACCTCCTCATTACATCCTCCATCGCGTCCCTTATTGTTTGTTCTAACATGTGCAAGACTCCAAGGGCTGAACATCCTTAAGCTTATCCCCTAGGCGATCTGACTCCACTACTCGCCGGACCTCCATCCCTTTCCCTCTACCGTGCGTGTGTCACCCATATTTGGTGCAACCCCTCAATTGTAGTCTCCTCCAACTGAGTTTCAGGCTTCACATCAGAGAACAACTCCAACACAACCTTCTCCTCGAGGAGCTGCTCGACCATGTGTCAGTTGAGCGCATCACCTTCTAGTCGAGTCCCACCACCATCTTCTTGATAGCACACCTTCGAAGGATCCAATTTAGGAGAATCACAATACAATAGAGCCCATCTTCCCACAACAACCAAACTCCTTCGCACCGCCACCAAAGAGAGAGACCTCCTTAGTGCTCTCAACGGGGTCATCTAAGCGTCGAGTGACGCTTCGGATTGTAGTATCCGATCAAGGTCGGAGAAGACCGCATATAGGTACCATCACTGGCTCTTATCTCGTCACGTGCACCTTATGAGCTCGTTTGGTTCAATGGTTGAGGTGGGTTAGGTTGGGGTGGGTTGAATAGTAGGTGTTTGGATGGTTATGAGGGTTGGTAGAGGGTTGGAATAAAGAATGTGATGTGATGTCACATTGATATGTGATGGAAATCCAACTCATGCATGACCCATGAAAACAGTGGACAAACCGGGTTACCTCAAGGGTAACCCAGTAACCAAACGTGTATGAGTTCAGCCGAGCCTCCACCCAAGGCACACGCTTAGGCCATCGATCGAATCGCAGTCCTCAGCCACGTGGAGGCGTGGGTCCAGAGCTACACCGAGCCTCCATAGAAATGTTCCCCTCACGTAGAGCGGGAGATATTTGCACACATGCATCCACAACTCTTGTTATTCGTGCGTGAGTCACCCACTTGGGAGAATTTGCATAAATATTCAGAGCGGGTATAGGTAATTGTCATGAAGTCCCTACATGCATTAATTTAGTTTATTTTATTCTGTAAATTGCATTCAGACTCTTCTATTTGATTAGCATATCCTTTTTTTAATTTCTGAAAATTGCACATTGTTCAAGGACTAGTTCTTTTTGGTATGGATATTTCTTGATAATTTTCTAAGCATGCATGGATTTATATAAATTTAACTGGTGAAATTTGGCATATTTTGACCATTCTTTGTTATTAATTGCTTGGAGATTAATTCCTTGCTCTAAGAAAATCCTAAAAAAGTACCAAGTGTAGAATTCATTGATCTATGTAATGTGCCCAAAAATGACATTATTTAATGCATATTGTGGTCTAAATAAATTATTTGATATTTATTGTAATTTATTTTTAATTAAACCATCACTTAGTATATTTAGGGTTTTAAAGTTGTTCTGGATTTCTCCTAATTAGAGCTATTTAGGATAATGTCGGTTCTGGAAATAATAAGTGTTTATTATTTTTTAAAATAAAATTATGCATAATCACCCTTTTGTATTTAATAATTCATCAAAAGTTTATATTACATCAGAAAAATATCAAAAATTCGTAGTAGGTTAATTTGCATCATTTCACATTCTGGACATGTTTCATAATTTTTGGACTTAATTTGATTGAAAATTTATGAAAAAATACATGAACTTAGTCGCATTTGCATCCATGCCTTTAATTGCATTAAAATCACAAAAATATTCTTCTTGAAAACTGTATGCAATTAATGATGTGAAAATATTCCTAATTTGATCATTGCCTCCCTGTGATCGACATACAACAACAACAATAAAGCCTTTTCCCACATTAAGTAGGGTCAGCTACATGGATTCTTTGCTTCCATTTAGATCTATTTTGGGTCATTCTCATGCTTAGATCCAAAAACTAAAACCCATTCTTATAGTCTCATTCCAACACTTCTTGGACTTTCATCGCCCTCTCTTAGCCAACTCAACATCCTAAACTCGCATCTCCTAGTTGGTGCATCAACTGAACTCCTTTGCAAATGGCCAAATCACCTTAAACCTTTTCTCGCATCTTATCCTCGATCGGAGCTACACCAACGTTCTTTTTTATTGCATCATTCCGAATCTGATCTTTACATGTATGCGTGTGTGTGTGTGTGTCCACAATCCACCTTAATATTTTCATTTCGGCTACTGTCATTCTCTGTACATGTCTATGGTTCACATGACAACATTCGAACCCATAGAGCATAGCAGGTCTCACGGCTGCTTTGTAAAACTTTTCTTTGATTTTCAAATGAATTTTCTTATCACAAAGAATAGTAGAAGCTCCTCTCCATTTTAGCCAACTTATATTTATTTTATTAGCAATATCTCCATCAATTTCCCCATCATGTTGCAAAATAGATCCCAAGTATCTAAAAGAATCTCTTCTGAATGTTATCATCACCAGCCTTCACATCGATTCCTTTGTTATTGCTTCTATCAAAAGTGCACTCCATATATTCGGTGTTAGACCTACTTATACGAAATCCTTTAGTCTCCAATGCATGTCTCAAGACCCCAAGCTTCTCATTTACTCCATCTCTAATCTCATCAATCAACACAATATCATCAGTGAATAACATACAACAAGGTATCTTGTCTTGAATGTGACTTGTCAACTCATCATCAAAGTAAAAAAGGAATGAACTCAAAGCTGAACCCTGATGTAGATCAATGTTGATGTCAAAATAGTCAATCTTCCTAGACTGGATCCTTATACAAGATGAAGCTCTATCATACATATCCTTTATGAGGTTAATGTATAGGACATGTACTTGTCTTTTGCCCAAGACTCTCCAAAATATCTTTCGTGGTACAAAATCACAAGTCTTCTCCAAATCAGTAAAAATCATATGGAGGTTCTTCCTTTTACCTCTATAAATCTCCATTCACATTGATTTAACTAATCAATCTTGATTGGTTTTGATGAATCGGTTTCTGTCCAATTCCAACGTAATTCCCGCAAATTAACTTGGGCATTTAACGAACCGTCAAACCCCCATCTTGTTGGGATATGTACATCAAGAGGGGGAGCATACGATAGTTCTTCAACCTGTATCAGATGGGTAGGATTCAAGGCATATCACAAAGGAGCACAAATCACGCACTAGCTTACTCACACACGCATGTGAACTCACCCTCGTTCTTACCCTCCCTTATCACTCTCTTCATGCTTTCCCTCTCATGTATTAACATTTATTTTTAGGTATTTGCATGTGGTTTAAGCCAAGATTCTACATGATCTATATGCTTGTTAACTTGATGCGGCAGCATTCCAGAAGTTGCAACCAGGTTTCAAACCATACAATTATCATTTGAAAAATATGCATAAAGCTACCCTTCAAATGGGAAATTACATTGAGGAGGTTGTACCAGGGGCAGTTTATACGTTTTCCCTGATTGAATATGCACAAGCATAATGAATCAACTTGCAAATCTTAATCATAAGATCAAGTTTTATTCCCAGTCCAGAAATAAATGTTCCATACTTAAATATATAAGATGCTACATAGTTCCATGTTTTGCCCATTGGAGCAAGTGTTTGCCTAGGAGCTGCACACCATCTCTCCTTTTGAGGATGCTTCTGTACAAATTCCAAGTCATCTCATAGTAGAATCCACCACAATATGACAGATACCTCTACATAAATTGCATGAACTGCACGCACCACCCCCGCCACAGTTGTGTTAATGCTTCACCTTCCGCATGGGAAGCGGCATCCGATCTTCGATCTCCATCTGCTGCGGCTTGGACTTGGGCTGCATATTGTAAGTTCCACAAGACATCCTCAATGGATGGCCGGAAGATAGGATCAGGAGACACGCATTTGTTCGTGATCGAGATGACAATAGATAACGATTCTTGAGTGGAGGTGGCAAGGACAATAGGATCTAGTAGGTGCCTTGGCTTTTCCTGGTCATTGGAATAAGCTGCCTGAATGGAAGAAAAATAAGATGAGTTAGATTCATAATAGGTCCAATGTATTGAAATAAATCCATATAAGAAAAACAAACTCAAATTTGTTGTTATTCAATATAAATCTTTGGAAACAAAAAAATCGCAAACAGGGGGCAATTTTTATGGTTCGTGAAATGCTTTCGTTGCAGTAAGCTTTATTATTTTAAGAAAAGCGGCACTGTTGGTGTAAAGCATCAAACTACTTCGATTTTTTCCTTAGAGAAGTCATTTTTATAAAAGATAATTCATTGATAATCAAAGAAAAACCGGAGAGAGATACATGGTAGGATCTCACATATGTAAAGGACATAAAAATGGATAATAAAAAAATGAACTATAAGAAAATACATTAGAAAACATTGAAACCCCTTTTGTAGACGAACTCGAAAAGGGAAAGCTGATAATAAGATACAGTAACAAAAGAAAAATAAATTGCACCATCCATGCTCATGTGTATTTGGTCGTAGAAGCCCAGCTCTAATACCTAATGGGACATGTATTCACATTCAAAAGGAGCCCACCTTCGCTGCTGTGGAGGAGGGTAAGGAGAGCCTCCTTGATAGGCAGAACTTGGGGTAATAAATTACTTCAATTAAAGAGGGCGGAGGGAGATCTGTATCGCGAAAATCATTATGCTGCGGAAGGAGAGTGTGGTCCTCTCCAAGGAATAGAAGAGAAAGTTCCTACCACCACATGTGCCATCCAAGACCCTAGGATAATATAGCAACAAGAAGAGGGATAATGGAGGATTCATGGAGAAGGAGCATGGCAGCAAGGCAAAGCGGGTGGTGAGGGGGAGACCTACCCCGGGAACCATGACCAGTCTCTAATTCAGTTCCAAGATCTCAATCGTCCAACAACGTTGGAATAATTTGATCAGATACTTGACATGAGTCACATCCACACATGAATATGATTACACACATTATCTCTTACATGATATAGCATGAGAATTTTTGACATGAAATCAGATTATAACAGAATCTGAATTTAATGCTAAATACATGCCAAACATCTCCAATTCTTCCTCTTTCAAGCCTAAATCTGTAGCTGATAACTGATCTGGATTAATACACATTATCATGCTAATTGATCCCCAATCTTCCATAATTTAAGTATGAGTAGTTATTATGATCTGATTTTAGACTTAAACCATAAGAAAAATCACCCAAAATTGTTCACGATTCAAGAATGAAGTATCTATTGTAGTCTGATTTTAGAGTTAAATCACACACTAATCACCCAAAATCTTTCACATTTTTAACCTAAAATTTGTATATAACACTGATCAGATTTCAGATCTAAATACATGCAATTCATCCCCCAATTCTTCACAATTTGGACGAGATTAATGTATAATCATTGGTCTGAAATCGGAACCTATATTAGGAGAAAGAGCATTGTTGTTTGCCACATGGAGGGAGAGAATATTCCAAGTGGAGAAGAAGAACGAAGGCCAAATAGAGGGAGAGAAGAGCCACTTTTGGTTGCTGTTGTGAAATAAAAAATTTATTATTTTTTAAACCTCCCTCTCTTATTTGGAATACCAAAGTCATCCGCATTCGCACTTCGAGTCTCGGATTCTAATGTACAATAGCTCGTTTGGACTGTCTATGCATGATGATCAAATGATATAAATTTTATACTTTTCTAATCCAAGATGGGTAAGAAATAGACGAAATACGGTTTTGATTTTTGATCAATTTTTTGTGATTTAAATGATCAAACGACCTCTGATCTACGAACGATCAATTTTGTTGGTATGATTTTGTCGAATCAGATTTTACGGTGGTATCAGTTTACTTTACGGTTCGGATTTTGCGTCGCAGCTTTTTCCAATGGCATGCATTACGATGCGATCGACTTCTTATCGGTTACATCCGAACGATATTCGATCTGCGATCTACAGCTGAGTTTATTCAAGATAATTGAGCATTATATGAATTTGCATAAACTTAATCAGGTCAAATTCGAGTTATTCAGATCCAGATGTTACAAATATAAAAACCTCAAAGGGAGTCTCATCCTCGAGACTCGAGTCAATGTCATTATGTGTTTTATCTGAGTTTCAATTTATCATAAAAATCTCATAGGGTTTTGAACCCATAAAAACCTCAAAGGAAAAACAAGCCATATTCTTTCAATATATATAATTAAATGGGCTTGTTTTGACAATTACCTGAAAAGAGCTAAGGATATCGTGCCCGCATATCTGCCTCGGTCTTCCATGTCACCTCTTCGACACCATGTCGGTGCCATGGCACCTTGACAAGGGGAATCTTATTGTTGCGAAGCTTCTTCACAGCACTATCGAGTATCTGTATTGGACTCTCCTCGTATGTCAAGTCTGGCTCCACGGCAAGATTCTCGGAGCTAATGACGTGTCGAGGATCGTGCATGTACTTCTTAATTTGATATATGAAATACATCGTGTATAGCTGACCGGTATGGAGGAGGGCTACTCAGTAGGCCACCTTCCCCATACGAGAAATAATCTCAAATGGTCCAACATATCCTGGCGCTAACTTACCATGAACACTCCCTTCATGGTAGATACTCGTAGGAACATACAATCTCCTACACATGCTTATAGAAATTTCATCAGTATGAGAGCTTAAGTTGAATATTGATAAGTCATATTTAAATGGATTAAGAGAAGATGATCGGATTACCTGAAACTCCAAATCTCTTCTTCGACGATCTGCATAACTTTTCTGGTAGCTCTGAGCCATCAGAAGCCTTTGCCTCACAAGACCAACAACCTTCGCAGTCTCCTCCAAGAAATCTACGGAGTAAAGAGCATGGTCACCTACTTTATGCCCACTGAGATGTGTGAGACATCTCCGCCCAAATAGGGATTTGAATGGTGCATGTCGATAATGGAATGATGCATGTTGTTATACGTGAACTCTATCAATGGCAGGTGGTCCTTCCAGGACCCTTTCCATTCCATGGTACATGCGCGTAACAAATCCTCAAGTGTCTGAATGATGCGCTTGCTCTGTTCGTCGGTCTGTGAATGGTATACGGTACTCATCTTCAGCTCTGTCTGTAGTGCTGACATGAATTGGTGTTAGTAGTGAGATGTAAACCTCGAGTCTCTGTCAGATACTACCTCACGTGATATATCATGAAGCCTGATAATGTTCTGCACATACAATCTAGCCAACCTAGATGGAGTGTAGGTCATGCTGACAGGTATGAAATAGGTTGACTTGGTCAATCTGTCAACGACGACCCAATAGCATCGTGGCTACCTGGTGTCCTCGACAGTCCAGTGATAAAATCCTTAGAAATACTCTGCAACTTATACTCGGGAATGGGGAAAGACTGTAATAACATTGGTAGTCTCCTATGCTCAGCCTTGACCATTTAACAGGTCAAGCGTCTGCTAACATGATGTCCCACCAGAATGTTGGTGCATATCCCGGTAATCTTTGTGCTGCCAGGATGAATAGACAATCATGAACTGTCTACCTCATCAAGAATATCTTTGCACAACTGCTAATCGTTGAGCATAACGACATGGCCATCCTTCCATAAAATGGACTCCATCACCACAAAATCATCAAATTCATCCTTGATGGCACACATGTATCTGTCTCAAAGTCAAGGATTTGTCCTATATCCTTCTACTATGCGATCCCAAAGACTGTTGAAATGTGGAGGCACGATAGTAGATGTGGATGCACTCTCTTGAGGATGCCAAACAGTCAAAGTTGCGAGCATATCCCACGTGTATAACCAGTTTGTCGTATCCTTTGCATGAACTCTCATGTTAAGCACATCTACCACCATGTTTCCCTTACCGGGATAGCAAGAGATCGTGCAGTCGTTATCCTTCAATAGCTCAAGCCACATACATTGTCTCATGTTCAGCTCCTTCTGATCAAAGATATACTTCAGACTCTTGTGGTATGTGAAAATCTCAAATTTCACCCCATAGAGATAGTGGTGCCAGATCTTCAAGGAGAAGACAACTGTCACCAGCTCCAAATCATGAGTGGAGTAATTTTGCTCATGCGGCCGCAACAAACGTGAGACGTATGCAATCACCAAGGTTCAGGAAAGCGGTATGCATATGCGTTCAGACAGGTCACTGAATAGCGATTGAGCGATATGCAGGGGCATATGTGGGGTATATGCGGTTCTAAGTGGTTTCCTATTTTTTATTTAAAAAAATAAATATGTACAAATTTGACTACAACTGAACTAACTTATGTATAATTGTGGTCCAATATAAGATTTAAAAAAGATGACTTTATTACAGGTCAAAACAATCTCTATCAATCAAATATGAATACTTCAATATAAAAGTTAGCACACATGATAATTAACAATCGCCAAAATATGTAAGTAACTGAAAGAAAATTGAAATTCAAAACAAATAACATTAGCAAAAGTAATGATTAAGATAGCATAAGAAAAATGAAATGTTCAAGCGACAATATTCTACTAAGTACAAAGTAATTCTAATCTAGTAGTCATCAAATTCCACTGCGATATTGTCTTCATCTTCATCTTCACTTTCTTCCTCGGATGGGAGTTCTTCCTCATTCAACCTCGGCAATGAGGTTGAACCAGAGCATGCCTTCGGCTTCTATGTTGAACTATCTTCAGCGCCGGTTGCATCAGCCACTAAGTTCCACGTCAGCTCTAATCCTTGGAAGACTTCATCATCTCCTTCCTCTTCTTCACCAATCCAATCTCGAAAATGGGTTCCACCATTTGTGGCAAATGGACCATTTCGTTATTTCAGATGGCGATCCCTCAACTTGGCGTTGAATCTGGCATACACCAAATCGTTTAATCTCTTGAACTCAAGCATATTCTTTTTCTTTGTATGGATCTACAAAATAAACACAAATATATCATTAAGCATCCCATTAATGATGTGTAGCATATGAGATGTGTGGCATCAATTTTTTAACTTTACCGCCTCAAAAATACTCCAATTCATTTCATAGCCCAAGGAAGAAGCTGTCAACTTTAAAACTTCCATTGCCATTTCCTTCGATTGTGGCGTTTCCATGCCATGTAATTCCCGCTAACATGTTATTTTCAAGAAAAAATATTTAATAATCGTTAAACATATAAGTCTATAAATTCTAGTGAGAAATTATACCTAGATTGAAATTATCATCAATGATTAACCTCTGTCTAATAGCCAAAGGTTTGCCAAATGATCCTTCTGCCCCTTCAAATAAAGGCAACTCCTTCCTGGTGATGATATCTTGGATCTCTAAATCAGGATAGAAAATATCCATACAATCCAAGAATCCCTTCAGAGCAAGGCCTTTCCTCTGGATTTGAGCATTGTCCCTATAAAAGAAGTAGGGATTCAAATAATATGCAGCAAGGTGGAGGGGGCTATCCAGTCTTCCTTTTGACTTTGAGTCAATGGCATCAACAAAATGCTTGTAAGATGCTTCAGCATCTTTGAAAATACTCATGATCTCTTTTCTAGCATCTTGCACCTCATCGTATACAAACCCCATAGACGGCCTCATATTTCCATCAACAATCCACAGAACATGCACCAACAGAAAAAAGACATTCAATGTCAAAGACACTTGAGTCCAAAATGAAGGACTCAAAACTATGGTTGAAACCATTTCCTCCTTGGTCTTGTACCATTTAGAAGCTCTCCATTCATCAAAAGAAAACATAAGTCTCAACTTATCCTTCTTCTCCATCACATATTACAAAGTGAGATATGTGGTAGCAAATCTTGTTGTTCCTGGCCTCACTATCTCGTCCTTTTGCGTAAATTATCTCATCAAGCTCAATGTTTTTGCATGATTGTATATGAAGACAGTCAATGTCATTGCCTTTGTGATGGCAGCTTTCACTTTCGATTCTTTGTCGATCTCTTCTAGCCCACGATCGATGCAATGTGCTGCACAAGAACTCTAAAATATCAGTGGGTACTTTGTTCTCAAAATTCTGCTAGAAGCCATATTGGCAGATGCATTTTCTGTCACTACTTGGACTACATTGTCAGGCCCAACTTTCTCAATGGACTTATCCACTAAGGAAGCAATGTACTCCGCGGTATGAGAATCTGCAGACGAGTCAATAGAATTCAGAAAACTAGTTCCAAGCACGCAATTGACACAAATATTCATTATGCTCCTTCCTCTCCTATCAGTCCATACATCTGTCATAATGGAACATCCAGAAGTTTCCAACTATTACGATGCGCTTGCAAGAACTCTGTTGTTTCCTTAACTTGTTCATTCAAAAGAGTTTCTGCCAGCTCATAGTACTTTGGAGGCTTGTACGACCTCTCAAACTGTCCAAGTGCTACGCACGTTCGAAGAAATGAGTCACTTTTGTCAACATTAAAAGCAATGTCATTGTCATAAAAGTACTTTTTCACAAATGAATTCACGTGTGCACGTTTCTCCTTGGCAAAGGTATCTTTATTGAGGATTGGCGGAGACTCGTCGCAGCCTTTTCCCATCCCTCTCTTCATCAGTCAAGGGTTGATTAATCTTGATGGAGACTTGCCCTTGAATTTCTTTCGGTTCAAACTTTCCCCAGTCCCTTTTCATCAATGGACTTCTGACGTATACGAAGGAGTAAGGTTCGTTCGACAAATTCCTCTACCTCTATATCTATCTCTGAGATGTTTGGATTTTTCAAAACTCTATAGACATGCAGAAGAAAAATTCTATCCCCACTCGGACCAAGACATAACTTTTACCAAAAGTCCTCGAGGTCTTCTCATTCCTTTTCACTTTAATTCCTTCCATGTTGTCCATAATTTCTTTCTTCACCTCAGAAGACACCCTGGAACAAGATGTCGTATTGCCTTTAATGTAAGCCAAATGTTACTTCAAGCAATTGATCTCTCCTTTCACAACCTTCCGACACAATCGACAAGTGACCATGCTAGGGCTACTCAGATTCGCTAGAAAAGCATACTTCCATCCCGGATCATTAGAACCAGGAGGAACAAAAAACTTTCATGTATCCCTTCTCTGAATAGGAGGCTCACTTTCAGTTCCAGGCGTAGGAGAAGAATCACTATCAGATGGTAGTCTAGATGCCATAATTTCCTGGCATTCAATAATAATTATAAAATAAAAATATCAACAAAAAAGTTTAATATACATATACAAATAAGAGTTTTAGCCTTTTAAATAAACAATTGTTTAAAGAATTATGCATGAAAAAAAATATAATATACATTGCATATTATCCTTACTCTCCTATATATTGATATCATAGAAGAGAGTTTACATGTGTAGATGCAAGGAGAGTGGGTGCGTGAATGCTTGCTTATACCCATTTTCAAGGCAACACCCCAAAAATATTTGAAATGATCTTAGGGTATCTTTTTCTGTGTTACAGATAGTTTACATGTGAAGGAACATGGACTCATCATTTATTCTGGATTATCTTTAGGCTAGTAAACACAACTTTTAAAGGAAATATACAATGATAAGAGGTTTCTAAGTGTTAGCAAGTAGAATTAGATAGGCGTTTACGTTTTACACCTATTGGAAAGGAGAATTATTTCTTCTATCATGGGTCTGGGTTTTTATACCAAGCAATAAAATTGGCACCAATACTTGAAAGTTAAGTAACCATCCTCCAAAATCCTTGTCAGTCTACTAATTTCATATAGAATACATCTCTCTTTTAGTTTGATGCGGTAGTAAGAAGAGGTCAGTGAAAGGAGACGTAGGGTGAGAGAATAAGGGGAAAATATATCTATTTCGTAGGGCTTATGTATTCAAAATAAAATAAAAAATCAAAATAAGGGGAAAATATGTCTATTTCGTAGGGCTTCTGTATTCAAAAATAAAATTAAATAAAGATTATATGTACCTTCCCACAGTGACGACGGAGGTGGGAGGTGGTGGAGGCGTTGTTGGTACTCTGGGATGCATCGGAGGAGTAGGGAGGCGGCGGAAGAGCGGGAGGCAGAGGAGCTATGAAGAGGCAGAGGAGCTGTGAGGAAGCGGAGAAGCTGGGAGGAGCCGGAGGAGGCGAAGGAGTTGGGAGGAGGCAGAGGCGTTGGGAGGGGGCAGAGGTTCTCGAAGTTGGAGGGAGGGAACGGGATGAGAAACCTAGGCCAATCAAGTAGGGAACTGCGGCCTAAATGGGTAACCGGACCTATGGTGGATACAATAACGAGGATAGGGTTCTGAGCGGCCGCACGGTCCGCATATGCGGCCGTATAGCACGCGTATGCGGTCCGTTCGTGCGCTAGGAGCGCTTAATGATACAATTCAAGTAGGTGGCACGCCTAAAGGTCCGCATACGCATGCGGCCGCTCAAAGCGCTTTCGTGAACACTAGCAATCACGTGACCTCGTTGCATCAATACAGCTCGCAAACATTCTCTTAAAGCATATGTATATACTGTATAATCATGAGTGCCTGAAGGAAGTGCAAGAATATGCGTAGTCGTCAATCTTTCCTTTAGTGTCCTGAAGGCCTGTTTGCATGAATCATCACAAATGAAAGGAACTCTCTTCTGTGTCAATCGTGTCAAGGGAAGAATAACTCGGGAAAAACAACTAATAAAAAGTTTGTAATAGCCCGCTAGTCCAAGGAAGCTCTGAATATGAGTGATTGTCTTGGGTTGCTCCCAAGACATGACTACCTCAATCTTCGCATGATCAACTGGGATATATGCTCTAGAAATGACATGCCCAAAGAATGAGACCTAAGATAACCAGAACTCACACTTGCTCAGATTGGCAAACAACTTATGCTCTTGAAGTGTGTCCAGAACTATCTTTAGATGATTTACGTGATCCCATTCATTTCGAGAATATATCAACACATCATCAATGCACACATCCGCAAACTTGTCTAAGTATGGACGAAAAATCATGTTCATCATGTCCATGAATGTTGCAGAGGCATTCGTGAGCCAAAATGGCATCACAACAAACTTGTAGTGCCCATATCGAGTCTTGAATGTTGCCTTCGAAATATCTGACTCTCGAATTCTCAGCTGATGGTAGCCAGATTGAAGATCGATCTTGGAAAACACCAAAGATCCATGTAGTTGATTAAATAAGTCATCAATGCGCGGCATAAGATAATGGTTCTTCATTGTTCTCTTGTTCATCTGCCGGTAATTAATGTATAATCTAATCGGTCCATCCTTCTTCCTGACAAAAAGAAATAGAGCATCCCAAGGTGAAGTGCTCAGTCTCACGATACCCAAGTCAAGTAATTCTTGTCATTGCACCTTCAGCTCTCTCAACGGTGCCATGCGGTAAGGAGCCATCGAGATTGGTTGTGTATTTGGTAGCAATGTGATCTCAACACAATCTCTCTCTCAGGCAGCAAACTTGTAAATCATTAGGAAATACATCATGGTATTCTGACACTATTCTGATGTCTTGGGTCATCGGCTCATGATCGAATGTCTCTCGAACAAATGCTAAATATGAATCACATCCCTGATCAAAAAGTCTCTGAGCTCTCAACACTGAGATATACTCCATTTTGAAGTCGTGTAACATACCCTCAAAGGTAAACTTGTTTAAGTCTGGAATCCTGAAGACAACCGTCTTCCTAAAGCAATCAACCAAGGCATGATGAGCTAACAACCAAATTCATGCCTAAAATCAAGTCAAACTCGTAGAACTATAGTAGCAGACAGTCTACGATCATCTCGTGATCGTCAATTAATACTGGTAATCCTCTGACTATCAATCGAATGATGAACAACTGACCACCTAGCCCATGGATGTGATAGGGAGGATCTAGGGCTTCTACAACTCTACCTACTGAAGCTAGAAGTCTCCAAGCGATGAATGAGTGAGTCACTCCAAATCAATTAAAACATAGAAAAGTCTGCTCTAGATGCCATGGTTCCGTGTAAGAACCGATATCATTAATTACAATAGTTGGTGTTCGCAAATAACTTTAGAGGTGTTTTTCTCTTCTTGGGATACAATATAAAAATTAGTTGTAAATGGTGACATCTTTGGTTGTTGAATTTGAATGTCATAGTTCCCTTTCGGACCCGCGATAAGTCGAAGGACTATCGCTATCCAAGAATTAATGTGATCAAAACTATAATACTACGAATGTATGTAGTGGGGTATCACTGCTCTGATATCAAACTGTGACACTCCCGCGCAGATCCTAGTTACTCGTTTACACATCACTTGTAGTATCATGTTCGTTATAGATCGCACTATGGTACCGAAAATGAGGGAAAAGTTTTCGCATTTCGAATGATATTCACAATTAACTAACAAGCCACAGAACTAATAATGTATCACCAATTTATATTGCAATAAATATAAATTTACATATAACAAAAGAAATTGCATTATGTACATGTATCCCAAATTATACTAGAAGAGAAAGATAAGCATTTATAATATCTTGAACAAAAACCATAACATGTCTGCCTGTCGAGAGTACTACGGAAGCTCAGGTTCAACTGTCGGACTACGGTGATGCAAGTACTTTATCTGCAATCCTTGTTTTAAGGAGAAAAGAATATCAATAAAAGTTGAGCACAATCTAATCAATTAAAAAATAACGGGTAATTCAGTGGTTTCAAAAGAAAGCAAGTAGATAGGGTTTGGCAATTAAATTTAACGAGCTACTTGTATGGAAATTGGTTTTCAAGTTATTCTGTATATAAGTCCCCTAACTTACTAATCCTACCACAATTACCTATATTTAACATTTTCATATATTTGATTATATGATCCATATTTAAGCCATCGCCTTTTTATTAATTATAAGTCATCTTTGATGGATCTGGGTAATGTGGATGATGAATCTCTTTTCTGATCTTTGTCTATGAATAATCTTTTAGGCTTGGTGGATAGTCTGTGATCTTTGTCTAAGTGTGACCTCACACTGACTCTAAAACATGAAGAATGCATTAGGGTTGGGGGGCTCCGTAAGCATGCAGTGGAGTATAACGCATCCTAACTATGTTCTCAACACGTCCAGTAACTCCATCTAACAACCGTAGTCTCTAGTATAAAACTGTAAAAGATTTCCATTCTTCCCCATCCTATTTCAAGTCTTAATGATTTGTTAAATTTTTTATTTATTATATGCTTATTATGATCAAGACGATCTATATTTCTTTCCGATGTTTATGAGTCATGTGGATGGATCTTAGTAGGTTATAGATGATGTGTCAAGTGTTCTGATACTTTTCTTGTTAAATTTCTCAAGCTTAGTGGATAGTATGTGTTCCTGGTCTGGGTGAGACCTTACACTATGACTCTAAAGTAATAAGGAAGCCTTAGGGTTTGGTGGGGGGCTCCGTAGACATGCAGTGGAGTAAAAATGCATCCTAACTAAGTTCCCAACACGTCTACTAGCTTCTCTGACAACCATAGTAGTAGCTCTTAGTATGATAAGAAAGATTTTCATGATATAATCTTTTCTCTTCTCCAGGTCCTACGAGCAGAACAATGATTAGCTCAATTGTAACCCAGCTCAATCATAACCGACTCTCAATTGTAACCAACTCTCAAGAACAGTAACCAAAACTCAAACGATGAGGAAGCCTCCGAAGAGACCCTTCCGTCTCGCCGTCTCAATGGAAGTGCAGTCCAAGAGAGGGTTAGGCCTACTCTAAAACTACACTCTTGAGACGGGGGAGAGACATTCTGGAACAAGTCGCTCCAAAATGGGCCCGACCGCTACGGGCAAACAAGCTTGCAAAGAAAACCAAAACTGGGGATCCTCCAATCTAGGCGCCCTAAAGAACACAGGATCAATGGAACTGGTTAAAAAGAAAACCTGTGGATCTTAGAGAGGCAGAAAACTATGAGAGCTTGTGAAAAAATCGAGAAAAAACTGAGATCCTATACTCGCGTACTAAGCGAGCACCGCCCTAACTGAGCTTCCTATCTCCCACCCAGTTGAAGGTCACCACACCCTCGCACAGTCAGGTGTAAAAGTCTCACCATGACTGACACTCTTAATCATCAGTCTTACTAAATCACCATCACTGACTTGATTCCTCATCCTTTCTCAATCCTTTCTATGGTTGATTGTACAGATCTAGGTCTTTTGTCATTAAATTTGTCAATAATGATCTATAGTAAGTAGAGTATACCTAAAGGTTTAATTCATGAAGATGATCGGTCTTTGTGGTCACAAGTTATCATTTCAAAAATCATGAGATTATCAGCCATTCATAGGATCTGGATCTAAGTTCAATTCAATGCAAAAATTTCCAAACTTTTCTTATTTAATTCTTAATTTAGTGGCATGATTATTGATCAAAATTTTATATCACTTGTATGAAAATACCTCAATGTTCTCATTTTTCAAATCATGAGATTTGAAGTTTGTTTATTATATCTGCATTCTAGAATTAATTGGTGATCTGAAATTTGAGTTGATTTCATGCCAGGACACCTAACTCCTTTATTTTTAAATAATGATATTTAGGGCTACTCAATAGATTTGAATTTAAATTCAATACTATGCAAAATTCCCAATTCTTTCAAGTCTTTAATCATCAACTTAGTAGTTAAATAAGTGATCTTAAGTTGGGTCAAATTTGTATGTTGATCAACCCTAAATCTCTCAATTCACACATAAAAATCACCATCAAATCCTCACATTTTATTATTGTTTAGATATTTATAGCTCTTTATATTTATTTCATATTTCTGTTTCTTTCGTGTACCTCTCGTGTAATTTACCCAAGGCTTTTCTCCTATATAAGGAGCCCTAGGGTCTCAATAATGATAATGATTCTATTCTCCCATCGCCCCCCCACCCCGTTGCGGTCAGCAGGTCCGGCCTCCGGTCGCCCTTTTTGCCCACAGTGGTCTCTCCTGTCGCCCATAGTGGGCCGGCCTTGCTTCCCACAACGGCCCCTCCGGCCGACCCTATATCCGTAACAGGCCGCCTTAGCAGTCGCCGGGCACACCAACCAGTCACCGACCGTCCCAGCCGCCACAAGCCCAATCTTCTGCAGTGAGGGCGTTCTTGCAGGGCTTTAGGGTCTGATATTAACCGGACTACGTGATTTCGGACATATAAATCAAGTTTTCCGACCCTAGACTACAACAAGGATTGGACAGATTGTTGTATGAGTCTACACGTACAACCATTCTTTCATATGATTGTGTAGACTTGCTCAAATAAGTCTACTCTCCAATTTTGGTCCGGATTTTCGACAATTAATCCATCATGTCATAGAACAAGGGTGACATCTTTTCATCGTACGGTGCCTTCAAGGGCCCGGCTTTATCGTAAAGATGGATGGGACCAACTACGTGTTGTGGTCCATGCAGTTTTGCACCATTATGCAGTGTCATAACAAGGAGCACAATTTGACTGATTCAGAGCTGACAGACAAAACTGTGGCTAATGCTTCATGGAAGCAAGATGATGCATATGCATAGATTTGGCTCTGCAGGACGCTCACTACGGAGATTTCCAACGACATCATCAATCAATCCACGATTAAGGCCATGTGGGATATCCTGGCTGATACATGGGCAAGCGAAGAATGAGATCGAAATCCTCCAGTTGCAGTATGACATTTTCTCGACCAAGCAGAACGGTCAACCTCTTCATGCCCACTTCTCGTATCTCCAAGGCATGTTTGAGCGTCTTCATAGCTTCATGCCTACTACTACCAGTATTGAGCAACAACAGGCATACAGGGATGCCACTATGACAGGAGTCTTTCTATCATCCCTTAACTCTGAGTACGATGGAGCACGTACTCACCTACTTACTAGAGAGACGATACCCCTGATGGAGGAGGTCTACAAGAGGCTAAGCAGGATCACTATTTTGTCAAATACCATGGCTCAAACTCCCTCTGTGATGGCATCTTCTCATAGAAGAGGGGGTTCTTCATAGTTTCGCAGGCATGGATCCCGTGGTCGAGGAGGAGGATGTCACCGTGGCCCAGGCTCACAATGCCACCATCCAGGACATTCGGAGGAGATGTTATTTGAAGCATGGGTATCCAACGTCTGCCCGTGTAGCTGAGCAGATACTACTCCAGCTCCTTCTCACGATGCGAAATTTGATGATATTGTCTCAAGATTGAGAAAGATGATGACTACACCGCCCACCCCAGCAGTAGGATCTTCAGATGTTGCAGCTGTTGTCAGAGCCTCTACGAGTTCGTCAGGTATTGCATACGCACTTACCGGTTATAGCAGTTCATATTTGACTTATTGGATCATGGACTCCGGAGCTTCTTATCATATGTGTGGAGATCAAACTCAGTTTACTCCTTACAGATCTGTCACTCCTGGTAGATCAGCGGTGATTGCAAATGGGGTTCATCTACCCATTATTGGTCAGGGGGAGATTGTTCTAGCATTGTTGATGCGTCTGCAGAATGTCTTACATGCTCCAACATTTCAGATGAATCTTTTGTCTGTTAGACAGATTACAAAAGATTTACATTGTCGTGTCATATCTGATTCCTCTTCTCTTGTGTTTCAGGACATACTCACGGGTGGGGTGATTGGATGTGGCCATGAACAGAGAGGGTTGTACAACCTGGTCCAATCTCCGTGTGCCGGTGATGTTACTATTCCGTCTGGATCTAACTCTCCTTTCATGTGGCATCTTCGCTTTGGACACCTTCTTCTGCAAAAGCTATGTCATGTTCTCCCTCAGATCTCTACTCGTACTACCTTGAAGTGTGAGGCATGTCAACTTGGAAATTACCATCGTTCTTTTCCGAGTCGTCACAGTAGTTAGTTGTTTGAGTTGGTTCATTTTGATATCTGGGGTCATAGTCGTGTTCCCAATAATCAGGGACATAGGTTCTATATGTTTGTTGTGGATGATTTCTTTAGATTGTCTTAGGTTTTCTTGTTAAAGAATAAGTCTGAAGCTAGTCTTGTTATTAAATCATTTCTTATTGAGATTAAGAATATTTTTTCTGCTAATGTAAAGTTCATTTGCACTGACAATGTCTAGGATTTTTCTACTTTAGAGTTGTTTGTCTTTCTCATATTTCTTGCTATTGTTCATCAAACTTCTTGTGCTTACACTTCGCAGCAGAATGATGTTACTGAACGCAAATACCATCATTTTTTGGATGTCACGATGACTCTTTTGATTCAGAGGCGAGTTTCTCATTCGTTCTGGGGTAATGCGGTTCTCATTGCATGTTACTTAATGAACCACATGCTTTCTATTATCCTTGCAGAAAAGGTTCCTTTCTTGATTGTATCTCCCAAGGACATATTCTCCCTTACTCCCATGGTCTTTGGGTCTGTGGCATTTGTCCACAATTTTACTCTTTATCGTGACAAGCTCTTTCCTAGAGTTGTCAAATGTGTGTTCATTGGTTATTCTCGTATCTAAAAAGGGTATAGATGTTTTGATCATGTAGGGAGAAAATATTATGTGAGTGACGATGTCACATTTTTTGAGTCTATTATATATTTTTCTCCTACAAGTTGTCTAATGTTGACTCTAGCGAGGATGTCTTTGTTCCACCACCTCCATTATCTCCACCAACAACTCCCCATGTTGAGTCTCAGTCACCTCCACCACCTCCATCTCCGTCTATCCTGACACAGTTCCTACCACGGTTTTACATTTGCAGGTCCTCTACTCGCCCCTCTGCTCATGTTCCTTCTCTGTCATCCATCATGCCTCGGGTATGTAATGAACACATTGTTTCTACTAATGGCACTGGTGATATGCTTGTTCCACAAGATACTATACAGGAGGAGTTGATACCATAGAACAGAGAGGTTGAAGACCTCGATGTACCTATTGCCTTGAGGAAGCCGATTCGTAACTGTGCCACGTGTCCTCTTGATGCGCATGTTTTCCATAGATCATCTTTCAGAGGAGTACATGAGGTTTGTTATGGGACTCTCAGCTGTTACTATCCCACGAACATATCAGGAGGCCATACAGGATAGCAGTTGGCGACTTGCCATGCAGGAGGAGATGGCCGCTTTGCATTCTCGTGGTATTTGGAGTGTTGTTTCTGCTCCTCCAGGTGCCTTTGTTGTGGGTGCAAATGGATCTTTACGGTGAAACAGCGGGCGGATGGCAGTGTGGATCGCTACAAGGTAAGGCTTGTAGCACGTGGGTTCGCCCAAACTTATTGGTAGGATACCTTCTCTCCAACCAGACATTCGACATTGCACATTCTTCTATCAGTTGATGTTTCACGGGACTGGCATATTTACCAACTTGATGTGAAGAATGTGTTTCTATATGGAGATCTACACAAGAAGGTTTATATGCATCAGCCACCAGGGTTTCCTGCTAATGGGGAGTCTCAGAAGGTGTGTAGGCTTCATAAGGCAATTTACGGCCTAAAGCAGAGTCCAAGAGCTTGATACCAGAAGCTTTCAGATTTGATAAAGCACCGAGGGTTTGCACGGTCCACTGCGGATCACTTGCTTTTTGTTCAGAGGACACCGAAAGGTATTGTTGCTATTCTTGTCTATGTTGATGATATTATTGTCACAGGTGATGATGAGCAGGACATTCGAGCGGCCAAGGAGTTCCTAGGTCAACAGTTTGTGACTAAGGACCTTGGAAATCTTCGATACTTCCTTGAATTAGAGTTCGCCAGGAACCAGCGTGGTCTTGTGATAACCCAGAGGAAGTTTGTGAATGATCTTATACTAGAGACAGGTATGACAGGGTGCAAGCCTGCTACTACCCCTATAGATCCAAGCATGAGATTATTTGATGATGACACTGATGAGGTAGATAAGAGGAGATATAGGGAGCTTGTTGGGAAGCTCCTATATGCTACCATCAGCATGCCAGACATATCCTTTGCTATAAGCAAGGTGAGCTAGTTCATGGAGCAGTCCAGGAAGGTTCATATGGATGCGGTCTATATGATTTTAAGATATTTGAAGAATTCACCTGGTACTGGTCTTATATTCAGCAGAGGTACATCTCTTGAGGTGATAACCTGTGCAGATGCAGATTATGCAAGATGTCCTAGAGATAGGAAGTCTACTTCTGGCTTTACTATTTTTGTTGGGAGCTCTCTTGTGTCATGAAAAAGCAGAAGCAGATAGTAGTTGCTAGATCTAGTGCATAATCTGAGTAAAGGGCCATGGTAGAGGGGAGTACACAGATGATGTGGGTTAGATCGGTCTTAACTGATCTTGTTGCTGAGGTTGCTCTTCCCATGCAGCTGTTATGTGACAATCAAGCAGCTCTTTTTATTCCCAATAATCATGCATTTCATGAACGAACCAAGCATATAGAGGTCGATTGCCACTATACCAGAGACATGATCCAGAAGGGTCTCATATCCACTTCTCATGTTTCTACTGGAGATCAGATAGCTGATATTTTCACCAAGACCCTTGCTAGAGACCCTTTTCAGATATGTTGTTCCAAGCAGGGATCGCCATATCGTGATATATCGTCGATATATCGGCGATATATCGGTATCGACAGGTCACCGATATATCGCCGATATAGACGATATCGGATATCGACATGAGAAAATGCCTTCGTGGATACCGGGTTTCGGCGATATGCGTCGATATTATCGGTATCGACATTGTATCGAAACGATATCGATACCGATATTTCCTTCCTTGGTTCCAAGCTGAGCTTGATAGATATATATGCTCCAGCTTGAGGGGGAGTGTTGAGATATTTATAGCTATTTATATTTAGGGTTTTTATCAATTGTGCCCCTATGAGATATTGCAATTTCAGTTATGCCTCTCTCTTTTTGGGAATATCAGACGTACCCTCGACTTCTTGTCGTTCTATCACTTGTACCCCTCGGCTTAGTTGTCGTCCATCTCTAACACAAACAGATGTTAACTTTGGGGACATAATAGGAATTAAATTAAAAAAAAGCCTGAAAAGGTCTTTTTATTTATCCTCTTCCTCCTCCTCTCCATCGTCTTCCTCCAATTCTCTTCCTCCTCCCCAGCCTCCTGCTCATCCTCCACTGCCCCCTTCATCTGCCTTCTCGACACAGTAGCCAGTGAGTCACACAAGGTTGGCATGGTTGATGCTACAAATGGTCTCCACTTCAGCGAGGAATTCTTTCATGCCCTGCCTCTTGTGCCCCCGCAGCTTCACCGCGATGCTCATCCTCTCCTTCAACATCCCTTGGAACACCGCATCGAAGACTCGCTCACAGAGTTTCATGGAAAACTTATCCGCCGCCGATATCAACTCATAGTAAGTGAACCGTGTAGGCATACCTGGCAGATGCATGAAATCGAATCCCTCCATCTCCTACTCCTTTGCATCTTCTTGTTGTTGCTATTTCTTCTTAGTATCACTCACATGGAGATTCCTACGAGAACCAAATCACAGAGAACTCCCGGTGTAAACTACACTACCAACCGCCATGATCTCTCGATTCAGAGTTCTTTGCCTTTGGCTCAAAATTGTCAGCAAACTATCCTGAGCTTCTGTCGGATTGTCATGAGTCCCGATCAGGGTCTTTCTCTCAGGCGCTTGTCGTCTCCAAGTAAGTGCCAGTCGCTGCAAAACTTGGAATTATGTCCCCTCCTCCACGAGCGCCTCCTCCTGCACTTGTGTCGCTTCCTCTGCCCTGAACACCCCCTCCCCCCTTTCACGCCGCCTCCGTCTCAAGGTTCTCCACCCCCCCCCCCTGCCGCCCCTCGCGCCTTCTCCTCCGCCCTCCTCTGCCTCGAGCTCCTCCACCGCACCTCCCCCTGCCCTCGCACCTCCCCCTCCACCCTCCTACATCCATGCACCTCCCTCTCGCCCCCAGCTTCCCCTGCCCCCACGCCTCTCCCTCCGCCCATCGTTTCCTTCGACACCACGTCTCCCCCCTCCGCCCTCCTCCGCCTCGCACCTCCCTCCCGCTCCCAACTCCCCCTACCCTTGTGCCTCTCCCTCCGCCCTGCGCCTCCCTCCTGCCCCAAGCTCCTCCCTCTGTCCTTGCGCCTCCCCCTCAGCCCTCCTCTGCCCGCGCCTTCCTCCCACTCCCAAGTTCCTCCGCTCCCTCCCTATTCCTCCGCTTCCTCCTTTCCTTCGTCCCCATCTACTTCTAGAACTTTACTCAACAACCAAGAATCTGTGGCCTCGTCGTCGACAAATTACTATTTATAGTTAAAGCGTGGTGGGGGATTTTTTTTTCGGATATGCCCTTCTCAACTACACCATGGTTTTTTAAACGATGATTAAGTTCAACTTATTGACGGCTAAAGTAACGGAGGGGCACAAGTGATAGAATGGCAAGAAGTCGAGGGCACATCTGATATTCCCAAAAAGAGAGGGACATAACTGAAATTGCAATATCTCGGAGGGGCATAACTGATAAAAACCCTTATATTTATTTCGTATTTCTATTTCTTTCATATACCTTTCGTGTAATTTACCCAGGGCTTTTCTCCTATATAAGAGAGCCCTAGGGTCTCAATAATGATAACGACTCTATTCTCTTCTCCAACAATTATGAAGTCAGATCTTAAATAGTGGTCTGATTTTTAGATATTAATACATGCAATTCATCCTCAATTTTTAATCTTTTTAAAAAAATCCAAGATTAAGCAAAAATCTGAACTTAAATTCATATAAGATTCAAAATTTAGAAACTTTTAAAGAGTAATATCTTCGTATAAAAACACCCAAATTGGATCATAGTTCAGACATGGAAATCTGTGGCTTATTGGTGTGAAGTTTAATCTCAAATTGCATGTTAATTCATCCCCAAATCAGCATAGTTTATGTATAAAATCTGTAACTATCAGTGTTCTGGAAGTTGACTCCAATCATATGCACATCACTCCCAAATCCTTCACATTTTTGACATGAAATTACATTATAATATTGGTCTGAATTTAATGCTAAATGCATGCCAAACATCCCCAATTCTTCCTCTTTCAAGCCTATACTGTAGCTGATAAGTGGTCTGAATTAAGAGTCAATATCACGCTAATTCACCCTCAATCTTCCATAATTTAAGCATGAAAACTGTAGCTGATTTTGGACTTAAATCACAAGAAAAATCACCTAAAATCCTTCATAATTCAAGCATGAAATCTGTAGCTACTGTGGTTTGATTTAGACTTAAATGGCGTACTAATCACCCAAAATCTCACATTTTTAACCGAAAATTTGTGAATGACAGTGATCTGGTTTCAGATAAATACATGCAATTTACCCCCCCCCCCCCAATTCTTCACAATTTGGACATGAGATTAATGTATAATCATTGTTCTGAAATTGGGTTCTGATACACGTAATTCATCCTCAATTCTTCCTCAATTCAAGCATTAAAACTATAGCATGTCCTTATGCATGGTAAAACACCTACAATTTCTCATCTTTTTAGGCATACAACTGTAGCCTAATAGACGTCTGATTTTTAATCAAATTTAATGCAATACACTCCCAAATCTCTCAATTCTTATCATGAAATCAAGGGCATATGATATGGTTTGAAGCTAGGTCCAATTATATGTAATTTAACCCTAATTTCATCACATTTTATCTTGAAATCAAATTATAGCAGTGGTCTGAAATTGAGTTTAAAAACATGCATGGAAGGCAACAATAGAGAGGGATGATTGTAACTTTGATCTCCAAGATTTGGAGATCAAAATGTATGCATGTAGCTCCAATTGGAGAAGAAGAGCAGCAGCTGGGAGGCCTTCTAATAGCAGCCAAAAGGATTCTTGGAAGAGTGGAGCTGCAGCCTCTCCTCTTGAGGCAGTAGCGGCACCGGCTGCTGCTTAAACAACAGTAGTACATGCTGCTAATAGCAGCAGTTGCTCCTGTGGAGATCAGGTAGCAGCAATTTGGATGCTGGGAGCAGCTCCAGAGGAGAAGGGGGGCCTCCAGCATCTATTGGTGCAGCAGAAGCACTAGCTACAAGCTGTTGGAGTAGCAGCAGCATTAACTGCCCCAAAAATAGCTCCAGCTGGAACCTTGGCAAGAAGAACATTAGCTATAGTTGTTGTTTTGCAGAAATTGAAGAAGAGGAAAAGGTCTTCGGCTGGTCTTTTGAAGAGAATAGAAAGACAGAAAAAAACAGGAGAGCCTTGGTGTTATATATTCGGAGAAACAACCTTGTGAGTCACATGGAGGGAGAGAATATTCCAAGTGGAGAAAAAGAAAGGAGGCCAAATGGAGGGAGAGAAGAGCCACTTGTTAGCTGTTGTTGTGCTGGAAATTTGTGAAATAAAAAATTCTATTGTTTTTTAAACCTTTCTCTCTCTTATTTGGAATATCAAAGTCGTCTGCATTCACACTTCGAGTCCCAGATTCGGATGTACAATAACCCGTTTTGACCGTCTATGCATGATGATCAAACGATATAAATTTCATACTTTTCTGATCCAAGATGGATACAAAAATAGACAAATACGATCTTAATTTTTGATCGTTTTTTGTGATTTAAATGATCAAATGACCTCTGATTTACGAACAGTCGATTTTGTCGGTCTTGTTTTGTCGAATCGGTTACTATGTTGGTCTCAGTTTACTTTGCGGTTTGGATTTTGTGTCGCGGCTTTTTCTGATGGAACGCATCACGATGCAATCGACTTCTGGTCCATTGTATCCGAAGGAGATTCGATTTGTGATCTACAGATCGATCTGAGTTTATTCAAGATTAATTGAATATTATCTGAATTTGCATACTCTTAATCGGGTCAAATTCGGGTTATTCGAATCCGGATATTACAATTTTTCTCCGTATTGAGAGTATTATGAGGGATCCATCGATGTCGCGAAAGATGTATCCTAGTTAAACCTTGTAGAGTTGTGGTTGTTTTATTGCTTGTTTATCTGTGCTTGATCTGTAGCCTACTTCAGTTACGTGCAACAACATTGTAGTGAATCTATTGGATTATGTTGGAGTATTTGTGTATGCGTATCCATTTACCACATCCAATTGTTTAGTTCCACATCGACCAACTATAGGATATAAAGACTCGGTGAGGGCTATATAAGAAGCCCCTTACCCTTTGTATCAGTTGAGAAAGTCAATAGACACATTAGCCCTTTGAGGTGTTGTCATGTGGTTTCATCCTTCTCCTTAACGAGTAGAGTTCCACGTAAAATCCCAATGTCCATAATGTTTTTATTCTTTTATCCTTGATACGCTTCGGCATTCATATTTCCTAACTTGGTATCAGAGTGGCGGTCCTACACCAGAGCCCTTGTACCCGAACACTAACCCTAGCCCTACCTCTTGCCCTCTCGCGCGAAGCCTGTTGTATTGGAGGGAAGCCGAAGACGGCAAGGAGAACCAGCCATGCGCCGCAGAGGCAAGCGGTGTCTAGGATAGTACTCATACATCCCAGATCACTTCACTTCTATTGAACAAGTATGTGTCTCTTTTTAACCCTTACATATATTATGCGCCGTATGAACCCTAAAGAACATTTCTTGTTGTGATCGGAGGAAAATATTAAGAGATTTTAGAACTATCTCGTGAATTGAATGCTCATAGGTTGCAGTTGCCCAAAGGGAGTCGGGCTTCAAGTCATCAAACCTTATAATTGGCATTGATTACACCAAAAGCAATGAGTTGACAGGTCATATATATAATCACCAACTAAAATTGCAGCAAGAGATTCTTTGCGAACTAGAATTAACCGTTTATGGCTTTTAAAGGGAAACACTCCTTTCACAACAGAAGAATTCACGCAATCAGAAGATCGCCCAATCCATACGAAGAGGTAGTGGCCGTAATCGGGAAGACCTTGGAGGCCTTCGATGAAGTCAAGCTCATACCATGTTTCCCTACCTGCGGCCCCTCTGCCCGCCGCCCACCACCCGAGGCGAGGCCTCCAGATGAGGCCCCTCCAGGTGAGTCCCAACTCTTGCATCATTCCCCATCTCCAGGCGGAGTCCCCTCCAAGCGAGACCTCCCTTTTGTGCACTCCAAGAGAAGCCCTTTCCCCGTAGGCGGAGGCACTAGCAACTCAGTGCACATCCTCTTCCAGCATCTTGGTGGCAAACCCCCCACCGATATCTCCAGCGGCGAAGTTCCAAGAGGATGTTCGATGCCTCACCACCTCCAACCTCATCCGCACCAGGCAGCAAGGATCCTTCTCGCGATCGTACTTCCTCCTTCAGGCGATCGTGGGACGGCGACGGCCCCTACGTGGTGCTCCAGCGACAAGAAGCGACGGCCCCTACGTGGTGCTCCAGCGACAAGAACAAAAACCCTATTAGGGGTGGTGACTCACGATGGAGCAGGGGTTCCCAAGTGGGAACCCTAAATAAGTGAGATAGTCCCAGTTGAGCATAAACGTGTTCAAAAAATATTTTTTTATTGTAAGGGTCTAGTTGGGCCGAAAGAAAAAGAAAAAAGGGGGGAACTTTGTATTTTGAGCCCAATTGAGCTCAATTTTTTAAAAAAAGAGGAGGCGCATACAAAAGAAAAGTTGTACGTGGAAAAAAAAGGGAAAATATGAAAAGCCGAAAATGTTGAACGGCTTTAAAAAAATGAATGTGAAAGCTATTAAAAAAGAAGAGTAGGAAATAGCCATAAAAAGGGGGGATCATACAAAAAAACCGTAGGAAAAAATTCAAAAAAAATGAATGAATCATTTGAAAAGCCAAAAAAATGTGATTCATTTGTTTCTCCCCATCTTGATTTGTCTTCTCCCAACTTGGTCGATGTCATTGTTTTCAACCAGTCTGGGAGAAAGGGGAAGTATAGTGTAGAGTTCTACGACATCATATAGCATCATCGCTCTGATGATTCAGATTCCAGTTCAGAGTCAGAGTTCAGATTCTCCAGTTCAGATTCCAGACTCTACAGATGTTCAGACTCGATGATCAGATTCTGAGTCTTCAGGTTGATTCGCACATGTTTGCGATCAGTTGTGAGGTCCCCCATATTTTCTGGTCGGCTCAGAGTTTCTCATGTGGTTTCATAGGGACTCCAGAGTAGAGATCTCCTTCTCTGAGTCTGCATGGGAGAGACCCAGTTCTCCGACAAGGAGACGTTTCATACTCCATTCTCCAACGACCGTGGACTCTGACAAGGATGTTTTTCCACGGCTTTTCCAGTTCGACCCTTTCAGAGATGGAGCAGTTGTCTGCATGATCCACTCTTCTACATGTAGTGGGTCAGAGTTCTCCAAGTGGAGACTCATTCAGTTTCAATGGCTATGATAGGCGCAGTTCAGAGCACACCCATTTTGACTCACACTCCAACTCGTTTGTTCCTCCTTACCTGCATGGCATGAGAAGCAACGTCCTCGACAGCAGCCGACAGTTGTGCGCATTGAGTTGATATTGTCCGTAGTGTCATGTAGCATGAGTTTGAGATTTCTTTCTATTTCTCCAAACAGAGTATTGCATGCTCCAGCTTGAGGGGGAGTGTTGGAGTACTTGTGTATGCGTCATGTAGATGGGTAAATGTATCACTCCAAGATCCATTTACCACATCCAGTTGTTTAGTCCTACATCGACCATCTGTGGGATGTGGAGACTCAGTGAGGGCTATATAAGAAGCCCCTCACCCTCTGTATCAGTAGAGAAAGTCAATAGACACATCAACCCTTTGAAGCATTCTCCCATGCTTTCATCCCGCTCCTTATGGAGTAGAGTTCCACGTAAAATCAAGGTGTCCATAATGTTTTTATTCTTTTATCTCCGATATGCTTCCACATTCATATTTTCTAATAGATTATATAAGTCAAAAATGCAATGGAATAGCTTCAAGTTCTTTAGAAGAAAAGCGGTGAAAATGCTGAGAAACATGATTTCAGCTAAATGGATAAGCATACCATTCCTGTAAGGAAGAATGCTTCTCCTCTTTCAATGATTGATGGGCCAACAAGCGTTTCAAGCAAGATGAATCCAAGTGTATAAACATCATCCTCCAGGTTCGCCTTATCCCTATAAATAATGACAATGACAGAGAAGTGTAAGATAGCAGGTGACCTATTTGCTTTCACATGATTTTATTCAGAAACCTATTTATAAATACTGTGAAAAATTAGGCAGAACTCATAATAAGACTCCTACAAATCACCGATTGTTAATAAAATGGTGAAGCCTTCTCCTACTTTAAGTAGGATCGGCTACATGGATTCTTGATCAACGCAACCCTCAGAAGGACGGATTTGAACCCTGCTCTTTTGGGTGGTAGGCACACTGCACTACCACCAGCCCATTGAAACAGGTACTACAAAACACCAATTGTTGGACATAAAAAATAAATGTACAAACGACCAAGTGGAAAAACAATTAGATCAGCCCTATCACAATTTCATTTGTGAAAACAGCAACATTAATGATAACCAAGTACAAGTTTTACCATGCAGAAGAATATAACTGAACTGCATGACCATATTTTGGACCTTCTACTTTCGACTGCATATAAAAAGAACACCATGAAATCATTAAAAATGTATAGAATTAGATTCTAAAATGTCAATCAAGCTAAAAATGAGAAGTAAAAAGAAAGAAAAGTGTGTATGCTATCAACCACCTCATGTTTTTCAAGTTCATCTGTGATAATGGACAGCCCATAGTCGCTGACTTTCGCTATACAGTGCTCATCGAGTAAGATATTATTCGTTTTCAGCTTATTGTTGAAAAAACCTGGGATTATTCCAGCATGTAGAAACTGCACAGCTTTGGCAATGCTTATCAAAATTACAAGTCTATCTGACCATTTTAGAGCCTTTTCAATACTATTATCTGTAGCAAACAATTATCATCAAAATAAAGAGCGTGTAGTCTTGTTAGCAGAAAATATATAGAAATAGATAATGAGAATCCATAGAGTTGTCAACAAAACATCTTACCAGAAAGAAGATTGCGAAGGTTTCCATTGGGGATATATTCGTATACAAGAGAAAGCCTATGAATACTGGAGTCGTCTAATGTACTGTCAATGCAGTGTCCCAAAAGGCAAACTAGATGAGGGTGACGAAGTTTTGATAGCAAATCCAATCTAAGCTTCAGATTTCTAACTGAATCTCTCCTAAATATTGATAAACACTTAATGGCAACAAAGCTTCCATTTTCTAATCTTCCCTTGTAAAGCTGCAAATAACATAATACCTGAGTCAATATATGCTACATGCTGGAATGTAAAAACCCATGCAAGTGTTCAAAGCAGGAAAAGCAGTCATTTACATATGGTTGGATTTTTTGTTGACAATGTATCCGTATTATAATAAACAAATGTGAATAAGAAAAAAACCAGTACATTTCTGAATTATATTATTACAGTCGGAATTCATAGTTAGAATTCGTTAGTAAGAAAGCTGCATAAAAATGAAAATCGTACACAAAAATAGTAAAGAAAACACGATCAAGTCATGTAATAAATAACAAAATGAATTAAAGAAAATGGGTTAGTAAATCATTTTTTAAATACAAGACAACATCTCCCAAATACTTGTGCATAAGTTTTGTCATGATGCTCCTTATAGGTCCAAAGGTTTACTCCCACTAGCGATGCCCTTCACGATGGTCGTCCTTGACAGCCATCTCATGGTTGCAATGAAATCAAGCCGTCGGGAAAAGCTGCAAAGAAAAAGCTCAAGAAAAGAGGAAGGAAACACACTATCTTTGTGTCCGCATTCTCAGTCTGCCTTTATTTATAGTATAACGAGGGCACCTAGGGATTACAGAATGTGGGCCGATGAACTGGCAGTCTGGCAGTTACTTTGGCATTGAAGGGGGAACATCAGGTCCAACAATCAATTTTGGCCAGCCGTCTCCGACTTCAACTGTTGTTGTGAAATATCTTTGACCATTACAAGCACATGCATGTATACCATGTCATCATCACTATCGCATGCGACCCATGGCCAAGTCACAGCCTTGCACCCAAGCCCGGCCCAATGCACGTGTGTTTCCAGTAGTTTGTCCCCAGTTGTTGAACACTAGCCAGATTGAAACACATAATATAAGGTCGTCAAATTTTCACAGCTCCTACGGGGAACTAATTATTACATCACACAGAAGATTTTGTCAAAATCACAACAATTGATTCCACAGCTTCACAATTTAATCTGATCTGTCTAACAAAATTTAAAATCCGTTCAATAATTCCCTACAAACTCAATGTAGGAATTTGAGAACACATAAAAATAGATTCCAGTGGTAGTGCAGTGTGTCTACCACCCAAAAGACCAGGGTTCAAATCCCTCCTTGTGGGGGTTGCGTTCGGTAGTCAACAACTAGCATAAAAAATAGTCGGATCTTTCAATATGGATTTGAGCAAGAATCCACGTAGCAACCCTACTTAAAGTGGGAGAAAGCTTTGTCATTTTTTTAGAAAAACAGATTCTAGGTTTCCACATTTTGCTTTCAACAACTGTATTGTTTAAGTTGAATCAAGGCTTGTTAGTCACTTTCACCACCACATTAATAGCAATATTCAATTCGGTCCCTCTGAAATAAGAATATTCGGACAAATATTGCAACAGTGGTGTTATGTGGCATATATGTCATCATAGGAGATAGGTATGTCATATTATTGCAGCTGCGGGTTGGGAACACTTTCCGCACATCATGTCTGCTATCAAAGACCACAGTGGAGCAACATGCCTTTGTGGGTGTGTTGGTTGTTGCCTTTGAGCACTGTAGGCACCTCATACATGTTAGACACTACAATGAAGCATTTGCAGATATTTAATTAATTTTATAATATTACTCATTCTAGATATTTCAATCCTAATAATATTAATGGGGCTGATATCACAGAATTTCCTTCCACCGTATTGAGTTGATAGACAGAACAGTTCGAGGTCACGAGTACTGCTCATTTACTTCTACATCGTTGCGTACTATTATCAGAACCGCATTCTACAAAAACACTTATATATGTGTTCTTCAAGAATGCATTATTCCCATCAAATGATACTCCGTTCAAAGCTCTAACTTCTTCCTTAACTTGCAGTTTGTTAAATTAGGCTTATAAGGATAAAACTCAAATACAACACTCGCACAATGAACGCCTCGGATGTCATCATCATTTAGAATGAACGTCAACATATTGTCAACTCCCATTCCATGTGAGATGCAATAAGATATCTTGATTAATTACTTACTTTGTCTAAATTAAACTTTTGGCATATTAAGTTCAGTATCTCATCAAATGTTGTATACGATTGCACTCCTATACCTCGTCGCACTATAGAATTGTGTCTCAACATTACCTAGGGGGGGGCTGGGGGGCGCTGTGGAAGACGCTCGCAAGTGGCTGGAGGGTGGAGGTAAGGAGATTCGTGCAATGGAGAAGCACGAAGTGCTACTAGACTTCTTATAACGATTTAACTATCGTAGAGGCTATTGGAACTTGAGTAGCGAATTGATGGATTTCAGAACATAATGCATAACGAAATGGCGATACTTGTGTCGAATTTTTGAAGTGTGATGTCAGTATTGCCTATCTAAAATGTAATGGTGGTATCGTAATATTAAAATGTGATATAAGTGCACTCTTAAAAGAAAAAAAGTGTGTCCCTATGTAGAGATATATGTTATGATATGCCGTTGTTCTATTATTTTGTATTGTTTCTTATTTTCTTTCTACTTGTGGACTCTTTATGTAATTTACCCATAGGCACCTCTCCTATATAAGAGAGCCTAGGGTTTGTGGAATAAATAACTGGTCATTTTCTTCCAACATGGTATCAGAGCGGTGGTCCTAGACCGGAGCTCGAATACCTAACCCTAATCCTATCCCCACACACCTCTCTCTCTCTCTCTCGTCTTCCGCTGTCGGCGCCGCCTCCCTTGCACACCGCCCGCGCTCTGTCCATTCGCCGGCCGCGCACCGCCTGAGCGCCACCCGAGCACTGCTCGAGCGTCGTCGGCGCTCCGCCTAAGCGTCGCCCGCACGCCCCCTGCGTCTCGCACCTCTCCAGCACGCCAGCGGTAAGGTTGTGTGCCACATCCCGTGTGCGAGTGCACGTCTAAGCCCCGCGAGCCCGTGCGTCTTCACGCGGGATTTTGTGTGCACATTTTCTTCCTCGACTAGCCCTATCACATGCTGAGGTTGGGTGCACATGCAATCCAATCTCTTTATGTTGGTGTAGACACAATCCAGTCAAGTATTCAGTCTTAGTCTTCTCAAGCCGATATGTCAGAGAACAAGGTGGATATTCCCTCCATAGGCGCCTTCAAAGGTCCAGCGCCCATAGTCAAGATGGATGGGTCGAATTATGAACTGTGTGGGCTATGCAATTCATGAGTATGATGAAGTCTACTGTTAAGAAACACATTCTTACCGAGGAAGAACCGGCTGAGAAGACTGGGGTTAACGCCTCATGGGAGGCGGATGATACATATGCCAAAGTATGGCTTTCAGGTACATTGGAAATAGAGATTGCCAACGATATACTCCATCAGCCCACAGCTAAAGCAATGTGGGATATTCTTGCTGCAACGTATTCACAAGCTAAAAACGAGACGAAGATTTTACAGCTCCAACATGATATCTTCACCATCAAACAGAATGGTCGTCCATTACACTCTTTATATACATCCCTCCGTGGGATGTTTGAGAAGCTGTATAGCTTTATGCCTCTCACGTCTACTCCAGAGCAGCAGAAGACCTATAGGAATGCCACAATGGTTGGCGTGTTCCTGGCAACATTTGATCCAGAATACGAGGCGGCATGGTCTCAGATACTGGCGGACTCAAACATTCCTCCTATGGAGGAAGCTTTTCGCAGGCTCGGTCATATAACTGTCCCATCCTCTACTACAAATCAGACATCCTCATCAATGGCAGCATCCCGAGGTTGTGGTGGTTCCTCTTCATTCCGTGGACATGGACCTCGAGGAAGGGGAGGTCGTGTTCACCAACCATGTACTTTTTGTCATTGCCCTGGACATACTGAGGATATATGCTACTCCAAGCATGGATTCCCGGCTTCTGCACGAGTAGCTGAACAGATTGAGCCTTCGGTTGCGCCTTCCTTGGACCAACGCTTTGATGATCTTGTAGCTTGTTTGAGGGGTATTATACCTCCATCCGATCCTGTGACGTCTTCACCAGTACTCGAGAGTCATCCAGATGTTGCGGCTTCAACCTTCTCTAGTATCTCAGGTAGTACTTCTGCTCTCACTAGCAGTAGTGGATCTGATACTATGGAGTGGATTATGGACTCTGGTGCTACACATCATTTGTGTGGAGACCGGGGTCAACTTTCGGCTTACAAACAGGTTTCTCCTGGACGCACTGTGGTTATTGTAGATGGAACACACTCCCCGATTACTGGTTAGGGGGAGATTAGCTTGACATCTTCTATGCATCTAAAGAATGTGTTGCATACGCCTGATTTTTCTATGAATTTATTGTCGATTAGCCAGATTACGAAGGATTTACATTATCGAGCCATTTTTGATCCATCTTCTCTTATTTTTCAGGACATCTTTACGGGTAACGTGATTGGTCATGGCCGTAAGCAGGGGGGTTTCTATCGCCTTTGTTCGGCCCCTATATGCCGGAATCTCCTCTTTACCTGTTGGACCTGTTTCTCCATTTTTTTGTGGCACCTGCGCTTTGGTCATCTCCCGCTTAAGAAGTTATGTCGTGTTCTTCCCTAGATTTCACCTCACACGTCATTTCAATGTGAGGCTTGTCAGTTAGGAAAACATCATCGGTCTACCTTTCCCAATCGTCAGCTCGCATGAGGTATGTTCTGAGAATATTATTTCTAATGATGAATCTAATGGTTTACCTGAGCAGGCTTCGTTATAGGGGACAGATGAGGAGTATATTGATTTAGATCTACCTATTGCGCTTCAGAAACAGAAGCGAAGTTATGCATCATATCCTATCACATATGTGGTTTCTTTTGATCGTCTGCATGGTGAATTCAGGAGCTTTGCTATTGCCCTATCTGTTGTGGACATTCCACGGAATTACAAGGAGGCTTTACAGGACGATAGATGGAGATTAGCTATGGAGGAAGAAATGGCGGCTCTTCAGTCGAGAGGCACCTGGAGTCTTGTTCCTACTCCTACGGGCGTGTCTACGGTTTGCTGTAAATGGGTGTTCACAGTCAAGCAAAATGCAGATGGCAGCATTGATAGATACAAGGCACGCCTAGTTGCAAGAGGATTTGCACAGACATATGGGGTGGATTATCTTGACACATTCTCACCTGTTGCTCGTCATTCCACCTTACGGATTCTTCTATCTGTTGTTGTTATTCGAGATTGGACATTATTCCAGTTAGATGTCAAGAATGCACTCCTATATGGTGATCTTCAAGAGGAAGTCTACATGCAACAACCACCTGGTTTTGCTGTTGAGGGGGGGTATTCACAGGTGTGTAGACTTCATAAGGCGATTTATGGCCTTAAGCAGAGTCCTAGAGCTTGGTTCCAGAAGCTTTCAGACCTGTTTGAAAAGCAGGGGTATAAACATTCCAATGCAGATCATTCCCTCTTTATACAGAAAACATCTAGAGGTACGATTGCAAGTATGGTATATGTTGATGATATTCTCATTACAGAAGATGATATACAAGGAATCAAGAGGGCAAAAGAAATGTTGGGTCGTGAGTTTGTCACCAAGGACCTGGGAGTCCTTAGATATTTTCTGGGATTGGAATTTGCCAGGAATCAACAAGGACGTGTGATGACTCAAAGAAAATATTTCACTGACTTGCTGAATGAAACAGGAATGCTTGGATGTCGGCCTGCCACTACACCTATGGATCCAAGCATGAAACTATATGATGATGATACTGAAGAGGTGAATAGGAGGAGATACAAAGAACTGGTTGGAAAACTTCTATATGTTACCATTACTAGACCCGATATATCCTTTGCGGTTAGTCGGGTGAGTCAGTTCATGGAGCAACCACGTTAGGTACATATGTATGCTATACATATGATACTTAGGTATCTTAGATCATCTCCAAGTGCAGGACTATTATTCAAGAAAGGCAAAGAAATCACTATCTCAGCATATGTAGATGCAGATTATGCAGGATGTCCTAAAGATAGGAAGTCCACCACCGGATTTGTTGTTTATGTTGGGGATTCTCTCGTCTCATGGAGAAGCAAGAAGCAAACCGTTGAAGCAAGATACAGTGTAGAGTCTGAATATAGGGCGATGGCCCAGGCTAGTACAGAAATGATGTGGGTTAAGGTTGTTCTCACTGATCTATATATAGATGTGCCGCTTCCTATGGTACTGGAATGTGACAATCAAGCTGCCATATTTATTGCAAATAATCCAGCATTTCATGAACAAACCAAGCACATTGAGGTTGATTGTCACTTTATACGAGATATGATTCAGAAGCGTTTTATCTCCACATCTCATGTCAGCTTAGGGGACCAGACAGCAGATATTTTCACCAAGGTCCTACTTAGAGGACCATTCCAAGCTCGTCCAAGCTGAGCATGATCGATATCTATGCTCCATCTTGAGGGGGAGTGTAGAGATATATGTTATGCTATGTCGTTGTTCTATTATTTTGTATTGTTTCTTATTTTCTTTCTACTTGTGGACTCTTTATGTAATTTACCCATAAGCACCTCTCCTATATAAGAGAGCCTAAGGTTTGTGGAATAAATAACTGATCATTTTCTTCCAATACCATAAACAGAGAATTTTGTTTTCCAAACACATTGCTTAGGATTTTTTCTCATTCACCATTACCAGGATTTTCTTTTATCTTCTTTATGCATGCCCAAGGATGCTCTTAAAGGAACTCCTTTTTTACTTGAATCGACGAATTACATTGCATGTAATTGGTGCTCAGTGTGCAATCAAAGCATGCATGTGAGACCTTCCTAAAAGGAGAGGAGAGGGAGGAAATGGCCATGATCACCTAAGGAGAGAAGAACAGACGGGAGAAGAACAGACGGGTATGGCTAGGATTTCTTATGAAATAGACTGGCCATGGTCTCTCCTTGTATACGAGAGAGTGGATGCTACTTATGTAGTCAGGGTACAATCCTGACCACCTGATCCAATCAACTCGAATCCAAATGTAAATCAAATTCACAAAATTAATAATTGAGGTTGATGAATCCAATTCACAAAATCAATCCATGAATCAATGGTACATGGATATTTCTGGCTATCCTGATTTTCTATTCTTGGATAAGATATCCATGAATTATGTGAATCCAATTCATAGAATCAATTCATGATTTGATCATACTTGGATATTTCAATTAAACTATCATGATTCATTGTTCTTGAATAGTATAAGGATATCCCAATCATAGATATACTACTTGTCTAAATAACGTGAACACTTAAGATAGTATATCCATGCTTAATTACTTAATATCAGAACCAAGCCGATATTATGATAATGAGCACTAAAGTAATCTACCTAATATATCAAACATCGAACTTCATCTTAAATCAACTTGAACTCTTTCGGATCTCCAAACTATTTGGAACTTGATTTGTTTCATTGAATTGAGATTTGATCCGATTAAATCTCATGCAACTTCCCTTTATTAACAAAGCCATGGAATTCATTACGTTTCTTTAGTCCATCGGAATGGAAGAGTCGAGTAATTCAATCGCACAAACCTTGAGTATTTCCAATGCTCATGCATCCTACATAGTTTATGTCCTGAATAATCCGAAGTGCATGCTCCCACATTTCTTGTAACCTTCTAGGGTAAAACAAAAAATATCTTATTTAATCATAAGACGACAAAATTAATCATATTCTTTCCAAAAACTTATATTGGCATTCTCAAATTCATATCATATTTTAAAAATAGGATGACAACCGGCCACTGATGGAATATGTTTTATCGTAATGTCTTATGAGTGGACAATATCTCTGCAATTATCGTATACATGGCCTCAAGTGTCGATATTGGTATCGTTTAATCGAGTCTGAAAACAAAAATATGACGGAATTTAGTAGACATATTGTCAATATTGCAAGAAATCATAGAGATGGCTACGAATATCGATTTTTTCTGGAAATTAATGTTAATAATATTCTTAAATCAATAAATAACATAAAAATATACACTTGTTTTCTATAACAGATGTGTAAATATATGGTTTTTAGTAGTATTAGCATCATGATCAATGCACAAGCTTATATGAAGTAAGCACAAGCTTATATGAAGTACGGTATGTAATATTATATAATATATATGCACTATAAAATTACGCATAAAAATGCACAATGATAAATAACTTGAAACAACAAAAGCAACAAATTCATTAAGTATGAGAGTAGTACTTACCACATTATCCATTAAAGATTCAGCATTCAAACTCAAGAGTTCCTTAGTGGATCTATGTATCCCACTTGATTATGTGTTGCATCAAGCTTTCACTTAATATTGTTGATTCATATTCACGGTAGTTCTCCAATATCTTACAGTGTATTATTTCAGTTTCTACTGCCTAAATTTGATATGTCATGTGTGAGTGACGTCCAGTCAAGGGACGGAGAGTTGATGCAATGATAAGTATATACACTCTACGAATTGTGATCGATCATCGATGTAATTATATTTGGGTTTATGTTTATTACCTCCCCCGTTAGTGTGGGGTGCAGTTCTAGACAAAATTAAGGGTCTTGTTGAGGAGAAAAAGGTTTATGTTGCGAAGCGGAAGCTGAAAATGCATAAATGATCAATCAACTAGAATGAACATACAAATTTACAAGGTTCACAGGTAACTAGGCTACGTCCTTAGCTGGCAGCGATCGAGTTTCACTATGTTGAGAAAAAAGGAAGTACAGAGGATACTAAGAGATCTAACCCTAGGAGAGTTTATATACTACTCACGTACAGACGGATTCCTGATACAAATGGATCGATATACCCAATTATAAATGAACCATTAACAAAAAATTCAGCGAGGACGCACCTTCTCCTCCCTAGAAACCCCCCCCCACACACACACACACACAAAATCGTTGCCCGGGAGCGAGACCCCTCATCTTGTTGGAGTATGGTACAGCTGGAGGGAGTGCATCGACGGTTCTCTAACTGGGTCCAATAAGACATATGGTTAGGATTCAAGGCATATCAATAATTTAAGAAAGAAATGAAATAAAAATATACTTAAAAATTAATGCATCAAAGATTAAAAAAATAGGATAACTTTGAAAATTTTGGACGAAATCCTAGAAAACTACTATGGAATTTTCACATTTTGATGATTTTTTCATGAATTAAGGTGATATTTGGCTAAATAAATCCGATATGAAGGAGAAATCGTATAAAACAGTACAAAGGGAAGTATCGTTTCGTTGTCTTCGTGAAACTAAATATCAACAAAATATCGTTGAATTTTTTTGAATTTGTGCGATATTTATAGCCATTGATGCACATCTTTTCATGCAGTTGCTTTGTCACAACCAAGCTACTCTTTTCATTGCCAAATATCCAGCTTTCCACGAGAGAACCAAACACATTGAGGTAGATTGCCATTAAAAATGACATATGATACAAAAGGGCTTTATCTCTACTTCATATATCATTTTAGGGGAACATACAACAGATGTTTTCACATCCCTAGCGAGGGAGCCGTTCCAGACATGTTCCAAATTGAGCATGATTGACATCTATGCTCCATCTTGAGAGGGAATGTTGAGATTTATCTTGTATTTGTCTACTTCTTATGCCATATTTATATAATTTTCCCTATACGGTTTCTCCTCTATGTATGATGTCATCTTGCTTGATGATCATGATGGAACCTGGCTTTGATACTAGTTTGTTGCGAATAGAGGAAGTCGAACATGCACAAATGATTAATCATGCAAGCACGAAAACACATGAATTTACAAGGTTCGCTCGTAACTAAGGTACATCCTTGGGCAGCGATGATCAGCTTTCACTATGTGGAGAAAGAAGAAAAGTATGGAGGACGATTCAAAACACTAAACCCATGGAGGTTTATATAGTACCTCTTTCAAACAAATAAATCCTAAAACAAATAGGATTTCAAATCCTAAAGCAAACAGAACTTTAAATCCCAAATAAATAGGACTTTATCTGCAAGATTAAATAGGATTCAAATCATATTAACAAGTTGATAGATCAGTTTTTTCAGACTGATCGATCAAATGTTGATCATGATCGTAAGTCCCTCATTAGGGGGCTAAACTGATTGATCGGTCACTTGAGTTGATCGATCAGTTCAGGAATTTTTGGTACATATTTCATTTTGAAAGCCATATGTTCGTTCTTATCGTAATCCTCATTAGAATGTAATATGGTATGTTCGAAATCGACGAAAACACGAATCAATAACTTCTCCAAAAAACATAGCATGCCACAAAAACACCTATGGGGCTCTAGGAATTTGCGAACACATAGGCGTCGTTCAGCACAAGGGGTAACCTCCCCTTTGGGGAGTTTACCCCCCCCCCCCCCACCCCCATTTTTTCTCACTCCTACGTGGGCCCCACTTTTTATCTGTTTAAAAAATTAAATAAATCAATTCCCCATCATCAATTCCATCAAAAAATAATATATTATACCATCATATCATCTAAAAATCATAAACTACTCCACTTCTACTCACTTTTTCAAACTTCAATACAATCACATCACAATAACTACTCACTTTTTCAAACTTTAATACAATCATATCACAATAAACCCACTTCTAACCCACCCCCATTTTAACACTCTATCCAAACACCAAAACCCAAAAATGGGTTACCAGCAACCAGTTTAACCCACCTAAACCCACTATCCAAACACGCCCATAGGGTTGTGAACCATATGGAACCAACATAAATAGAAGGGTTTAATTTGTTACCTCTAAGATGTTCCATCAGGATCTCCTACATGAAAATGATGTTTTTGTCGTGCCCCCAACAAGTATGTATGCATAACGATGCCCTTATAATGCGCTCCATAATGGTGCCCTCAGATTGCCGATCAGACCAACTATTCTGATGGCTTTTCGACAAGGATTTTAGTGATGATAGCAAAGATCCTACGAGGAGTGGAGAGGGGCTCAAGGTTTCAGCTCTCTACAGTCTACCCTCGTATTAGGAAAACTATAAATTCGGATATGGTTCAGATTCGTAAATGGCTTCCTGCTTATTTATTAGAACGGTTATATCTTGGGCTCCTGAACTTGAATTTCGATTTCTTGCACTCATTGGAAAGGTCTCAACGACCTTTACACAATGGATGCGTCGTTTGTATTTCGAGAACTCTCCATATTCAAAGTACAAGATTTCACATGCAATATTGGTTTATTCATCTACCTATTGGGAACCTAGTTACATAAAGGAATAAGAAACAGAGTTTTTTCCTGCTCCGATAGTGAGAAAGTACGAAGTCATGGCTCGTGCAACAACAGAGTTAGTATTAATTCATTCTGCAGTTACAGTTCTTCATGTCACCCAGCTAAAGTTATAGAGCATAGGAGCGGCAATCGTGCAATAATGTATATAGCCAACAACCTTATATTCCCTAACCATATTATATATGTGGAAGTTAATCGCCCTTACACTAGAGACCTGATACAAAAAAAGGTTGATGTGCACGTTTAATGTATCCTTTGAAGATCAAACTCCTAACATCTTCATGAAACCTCTCACTCACACGTAGTTTGACAGACATTCTAACAAGCCAAGCATAACTGATATATATGCTCCAACTTGAAGGGGGTGTTGGAGATATTTTGTTATTCTACCTACTTACGGATATATTGGTTTTGTTTCTTTTTATAACGATTTGTTTGTGTAAACCCTAAACTTAAGACTCCGCTAAGGTGTCATATTTCAAAAGATATTATCTTATCATCTTCATCTATAACATTATGCAACCAAGTCTTTTCTTTGTATACTTCTTTTTGAATCGTTTTTCAATCTACTCTGGTAGAATTTCCTTTAAAATATCATTTGTTACAAAGGAAAACTCTGCCGAAATCTTCAAGGAATTCACGATTTTCGCATTCTCTGTGTTTTTCATATGTTCTTCATGTATTCTTCATATGTTCTTGGCGTGCATGTTGATATGCCTTGAATACTAACCATCCCCAGATTGAACCATCATATGCACCCCCTCATGTCGTATTCCCAGTCAGTGACCCTGGGGTGGGGGGTCTAGGGGGGGCAGGTGCATTCACCCCCCTGCGAGGGTATAGGGGTAGCGCCCCTGGCAGATTTTTTATGAGTGGTTTTATTTGTATTCTGGTATATAGATCCATTTGTACCAGGGATCCGTCTGTATAGGAGTAGTATATACACTCCCTTAGGATTAGGGCTCTCTATATCCTATATACTCTCTTCTTTCTTTACATAGTGAAAAACGATCGTTGTAGCTCAAGGACATAGCCCAGTTACGGGTGAACCTTGTAAATATGTGTGTCTTCGTGCTTGCTTGCTTGATCATACTTGTGTGTACTTCCTTACGCAACAAACTGGTACCAAAGCATCGGATTCCGTTAGGATCATCATGCAAGATGACGTCACACAATCTGAAGATCGAGAAGTTCACAGGGAGGAACTGATTCAGACGTACCCTTTTGAAGCGACATGGCATCTAGACATCGTTAGACCAAGGGAGGGTGAAGGCACTCGATCCCTTCGAGTTGACAGTGCAAGAAGAGAAGGTGAACTCGACGATCATGTTGTGTTTGACGGAGAGATCATCGAGGAAGTCGCTGATGAGAAAAACATGGCTAATCTGTGGTTTGAGACTCGAAAGTCTGTACATGATGAAGTCTCTGACTAATAAGTTGTTAAAGCAATGTATGTTCTCTTTCCACATGCAAGAAGGTACAACTCTTAAAGAACATCTAGATTGCTTAAATACAGTGTTGATGGATTTAAGAAATGTAGAGGTTAAACCTGAAGATGAAGATGATGCATTGATTCTGTTGGTTTTTCTTCCACTTTCATATTAGAATTTTATTCAATCATTTATTGTGGGAAGATAATCGATAACCTCTCCAACAAATAAACTCTGAACCAAGTTTCACTCCGAAATGACATGATGGGGACACCTCTCTAACAAGTCTCTAAATCGATCCCATGCCTCATGGAACTACTCTTTCCCATGCATGGTAAATCTGTCAATGAGAGGCCTCACAGCATCGTACGTCCAATCGGGTAGTACTTGTTCAGAAACTCGGTACGAGGCTGCTCTCATGTGGTAACAAATCTCTCTAAATGTCGCAACTAATGCATGGCCTTATCGTCTAGGGAGAAAGGAAAAGTGGTCATCCGAATAGTATCCTCGTTAACTCGAGAGTGATGAACCGTACTGCATATAAACTTAAACTCTCGAAGGTGTAAATATGGCTACAGTGAACTGCCCGTGAAATGTAGGCAACAACTGGATCGCCTGAGGTGTGATTATAAGTGAACAATTGATGGTAGGGAGACAAATCCACATATGAGTAATAAAGGCTTCATGGTTGTGGAACTGTCTCAAAGTACGGACAGGCTCTGATGGTACTCTCTCCTCTCTATCTGGCTCATCATCCTCTAGAGTATATGTCTTCTCTCTCAGTTGTGTCAACTTAGCACGGGCCTCATTCATCAAAAGACTTTGCTCCCTAATATGGTGTTGATTTGAGGGAAGCAAGTAAGTTGGTGTTGATCATTGCCTAATCTAAGGTTGCAACTGTACTCCATTTCTAATCATGGTTGGCTCTAGAAAGGAGAATGAATCCATATATGGTTATGTGAAATCCACGTGTAGTTGTGGGATGGAAAAGGAAGGTGGAGAAGAAGAAAAACATAAATAATGAGGAGTCTCTCCAGGGTAATAGTCACACCTGGAGGAGGAAGGACCCAAAATCGATTTGAAGTTAAGGTTCTCTCGAAACAACCCAAGGAATGAAGACATGGGAAAAGATTGATACTAAAAAACAACAAAAGAAGGACAACACTTGGGTTCAAAGAGAGGGTTCTCTTGAACCAACCTAAATGGACGTGTAGGTGTGCGTGGAAGCGGCACAGTAAGAGTCAACCTGAGAGACCGCCTACCCATGATTGTGACTCAAGAAAAATAAATGAAGAATGAAACGAAAGAGACTGACAAGACTCCAATGACAAGTGACTCCTAGAAACTCAAACAGAAAGAACGCAATAAACTCCACATCAAACACAAACGATACAGAAATCCAACCCCCAGTTCGCCTACTCACCTCAATGAAGTTCGTAAGAGCTCGGTCCTTAATCTTGTCAATTTTGTAGTTAGGTGATTAATGCGTTGTTTTATCACAAGCTCTCAGGTGTAGTCTCCTATAGCAACCCATGTCTGAGTAAGTGAATCCCTCAGACGGAGGACTATTCCGTAAGAGCTCGAGTCAAGTCATAAAAAGAAACACTTCCTTGAACACAATACTATTTGCGTAACATCTGAGGCAAGTGCTTGCAGCAATAACAGGACCCGAGAGTCAAAGTCCAAGCGTTTAGGGCACAAGTCAAGTGTTTTGGGCTCTACTCCTTAAGTGTGTGTGCCTCGCTCAGTCTGAAGAGTATCTACAATAAGGAGGGGGTTACTCTCCAAAAATCAATGAAGTCCATTATGTTTGATTTTAGAAGTCAAGTGGTATTAACAATCTAAAATTTATTTTGGTTATCACTTTTTTATCTTTTTGATTTGAAAAAAACAAATGTATGATGGAATTTTTATGTTCTTGTTTTTAATATTAAGGAAAACAAATGGAGAAGATGAAAATGCAATGTATGAAAAACTATGAATACATGTTGGGATAGAGATGTATATCTGAGTCTAGCACTCTACATGCAAAGTGATCTACGCAAGGAATTTAAATTAATCAAAATGAATGAAAATCGAAGAAGAAATCGCATAACCTATAAAGAGTAATAGTTCTACACGAGGAAGAACCGATTTTATTTGACTAGGTTATGCAGCCTTAAGTCTAAGTTAACCTACAATGCTCAAATAATGAAATAAAACCTAATCAAGCACTTAGCCAAGCTCACAAAACCGCAGAAAACAAAAACAAACATGCGATGAAAACAAAATCGCGATGAGATCCCCCAACACGTGCTGGCAAAACAAACCCCGAAGAACGAGTAAAGGATGGGTACAAGTCAGGAAGCCCTTAAGGAGTCCCTTCTACCAGTGAGAAAAGTAAAAAACAGAAAAGGGAGCAAGTGCCCCTCTCTCTCTCTCTCTGACTAAAACAAAAACAGAAGTCGGCTCAACCTGACTTGCGTTGCCCCTCTACAACCAACTTACGTATAACAGTTGAGAAATGTGAAATTTGTTGTCTACCTTTTCCAACCCAAAAACTATCCTTAAGTGTACCCTTGGAGTACTAAGACAAAACATATAACTTCCAATACTCCCCCTTAAGCTGGAGCATATATCCATCATGCTCAGATTGGAAATGCATCTTGTGAAGGAGGAGAGATTCAATGCCTTTGTAAAAACATTTACTGTCAGTTTTTCAGAGCCGACATGTTTTGTTTTAACATATCCCCTTTAAATCATGCCCCGAGTATAGGGGCAATTAACTTCTACATGCTTGGTTCTTTCATGGAATGATGGGTTGTTGGCAATAAATATAGCTGCAACATTATCACATCTCATGACCATAGGACTCGGATCTGGCAAATGAAGATCACGATTTCGCACTTGATCGAGCAACAACATCTTGGTTTTACTCTTCCATGTAACAAGGTGTCAACCAATATAGAAACAAAACCCCAGTTGTGGATTTTCTATCATAAGGCCAAGCAACATAATCGGCATCGCAATAAGCCATTACTATCAAAGAATTCTGGACTATGTACATGCGACCTTTCCCCGATGCAGACTTCAGATATCTCAAGATCATCATGGCAACATCCCAATGAGCCTGACATGGTTTTACCATAAACTGACTCACCTTGTTGACCGCAAGGGTGATGTCTAGACGGGTAGTAGTAGCATAGATGAGTTTGCCCAAAATGCATCAGTACCTTTGCGATCACTAAGCTCAGGAGAGTCCTCGTATAGACGAGCATTTAGATCCATAGGAATCCAAGCTAGATTTGCACCCAACATGGCCAGCATACCAGTTTCGTCCAAGAGATCCATTGCATACTTCTTCTGAGACAATATCAGTCCGCGAGCATTGCGAACCATTTTGATACTGATGAATAGGTGATTCGTCACTCTAAAAGATGAAAATAGAGCTATGTTCCCAAGTAATTAATTGCATTTATTCATCTATATTGCATTTTTATCATTCAATGCAAGTGTAAATAATAACCATATTTTAGCATGTATAATTGCATTAAATAAGAAGCTAAAAATTGTTTACATTATTACATGTATATTACCACAACTTCCTCTGTTTTTAATTATTTTTCACTAACTCCAAAAAGTAAAATCAACTTTGTTGTGTACACATTACTAACATTAATCAAGAAAAAAATACTAACTAGTATATGCTCAATAAACCCAAAACCTAGTTGGGAGACAAAAGGATGTAAATATGAATATCTCTCTCATACGATCTCCTATGGATCCCTACTTACTCACATTTGAATCAATGTACGTTCAATTATCTACAAAATAAGATCAAATTCAAAAGAATTGGAGTTCATATGTGAAACTTGGATTTTGGGACCTCATTGTATATTGTACATAATGATTGAATTTGACTCTATTATTTTATGTACAAAAAAACTCTTGTTAATTTCTTTCTTTTTCATTTATTTTCTTTGATTTATGTTTTAATAAAGTGTATAAAAATCCAAAGAAAAATCAAGAAAACAAGACACTTTGAGTCTGTTTATACAGTTTGTATATATGTGTCTCTTATTTTATTTCTTTATTTTCTTAATTATTAAAAATATCAAAAAATAGATTAATATGTAATTATTTATTTTATATTTTATTTGATTTTATTTGAATTTTATTTTATTTAAAAGTACAAAAAAATGTAAAATACAAAAATACATGTATTTTATATCTGTAGAGTACCACCAAAAATACTTTTGTACAGATGATTTCTTTTGATTTTAGTTCCTTCACAAAAGTTGTAGATCTCGTTGAAACAAACAACTTCCATGAAGACCACTTTTTGATTTGACCTTATTTTCTATTTTTAAATTATTTTTTATATTTTGTTCTGAATTTTATGGGAGCGATACGTGGCAGCTTCTGAAGCCGCTACGTATCGCCCCCCTTTACCCCCTTTGTTTCCTTTTCATTTTTATTTTTATTTTATTTTATTTTATTTTCTTATTTTTCGGGAGCGATACCCTCTTTGTATTATTTTATGTTTGACTGACCCTACTTAAAGTGGGAAAAGACTTTGTTGTTGTTGTATTTTATTTTGCCATCTGGCAAGCTCCTGATCTGATCTCGATCGATCGAATGGTTGCGTTCCTTCTCCGCCCCTCCGCCTCTTCCGGCGGTGCCTCCACTCCGCCTACACCTAACCGCACGTCGTGCCTCCTCCGCCTTTTGTGGCGGCAACCCAACAGCACGCGACCGAGTCGCCCACTCCCTCCATCTCCTCTTGCTCCTCTACGTCGACCACCTCTCCATCTTCATCGGGAAACCCTAACGACGCATCATCAAAACCACCACCACCTAACCTTCGTCCAACATCCACCATTAACGTGAGAGATTGAGAGCTCCCTCAAGTAGAGACTGGTGACAGCTGATACTCAACCAAGTTCGAGAAATGATCGATCTTTTCTCGATGAGATCTAGGAGGCCACCACCTACTGCTGCCCCCCCCCAGCTGCTCAAGCCTCCTTGTATGCTGACGAGTCGAGGCGACGACAGACATGAAGCTCCTTCGAGCTCCAAACCCAAGCGAAATCACCCATCAGGTAGTCTCTCCCTCTTCTCTTCATCCTTCTTCTTCTCCTTTCTTCTTCTTCTGTTTCCTCTATTTCCTCTGCTACTTCCCCTTTCTTCCTTTTTATCCCAAACCGAGCAATTGGAGCCCTAGATCCAACAATCCTCTCCGATCTCCTCATTTCCTTCTTCTTTCCATTCATCGCATCTTCCCCTCCATTCAACATCTATGTCGCTCTACTCGCCCCCGCGTCGGACCACCACCCTCACTGATCTGCCACGTCACCATCTTCATCGAGCTTTGCCGCCCACCACGCCATCACACGCAAGCCACAACCACCGTTAGATCGTGGGTTTAACCCAAGTTCTAATAGCCCGAGGTCCGCTACATCCTTTGCCAGCCACCGAACCTATGCCACCGGCCTCAAGCAGCTTGACCTCTCTTTCGCCTCACCAGTCATCGCTCTGCCGCTTGCCGCGACCGTCGATTGAGCATCAGACGGACCAAAGTCCACCACGACATCCATCTCGAGCCTCCACCCAAGCCCACAGTCTTGGGTGGGCCTGAGCCTCCTCCGCCAGCCACGTGTCGCCTCGATCCTCCGATCCTCGCACCCACACATGCTCTGCATGTGGGGTGTGGGGCATTTTAAAATGAGGTCCTCACCTTCCCCAGAATTGCACCAAAGTTCCCACTCCTGGAGATCACGTGCAGTGCATGTGCGCATGGGGGAATTGCACAAAACCCCTCCTGAGTTTAGGTAACTCCACTTTAGTTCCTGTCAGTATATTTTTAAAATTCTTTTACTTTCATGTATTTCATATAGTCCCATATCTTTACACTTTAATTAGAGTGTCTTTTTCACATCATATTTTAATTTCAAAAATTACATCATTCTTTATTATTGTGGATGATTAATGTGATTTTTAAGAGCATCGTTTGATTTACGATAATTTTTGTGGTGAAATTAGTCACATGTTACCCTTTCTGTGCTGAAATTCTTATTAAATCACACATTCTCCAAAAATTCACAATATGTAGAATTAACTATGCTCTAACCTGTTCCCAAAATTTGTTTCATTTGCATGCATATCTAGGGTCAAATAAGTTATTTGGTGATTGAAGTAATTAATTTTTAATTCTCGGTAAACTTTGTAATTTTAGAAGTTAGAATTTTCCTGGATAGATCTTAATTAGACACATCTAAGTTAATTTAAGTTTTGAAAATTAATCAAGTTTGCTATTTATTAAAATTAATTTACTGAAAATCACTCTATCTGCATATTTAATTTTCCATCATTTTAATTTGCATCAAAAAATTCTCAAAAATTGATAGTACGTTAATTTCACCAGTTTTAATCTCCTGATAAATTTTCATAATGTTTGCATATCATCCGCATGATATTTTGTAGAAAAACCCCCTGAAAAGTGTCAATTTTCCATGCATGCATTTTACATCAAAAATACAAAAAAGTGTTCTGGATTCTTCATTGCATAAGTAATTAAGAAAAATATCCATATGGATTTTTGAATTAATTTCTGTAATTTGCATTTTCCAACATATGCTAATTTGACCTTATAATCGGCATTCTGCATTCGCATTACATATCACTAATTGCATAAAAAATGCCAAAAATATTCTCCTCAAAAACCTAGCATCTTCATTATTTGAAAATTAACCTAAGTAGACAATGGTCTCCCTAAGTTCGACCATGGGCTTGCCCAAATAAAATAAATTTGACCACTTCACATTTAATTGAAACTTGATTAAATGGTTGTTCTGATTAATCAAATTTGCTCGTCTAAAACGAACATAACGTTAGTTACACGTAATTAGCAAGGGTAATTTCGGGTTTTTCATATACCTAAAAATATATGAGGTCACCTAGGTCTTTGGTAACAAAGTGCTCCTGAAGATACTTCTTTAGACCTAAAACGCCATGAGCATCATCACCTGTAAGAATAATATCATCAACATAAACTAACTTGACAACCGATCCAACTTTGGTTCTTTTCACAAATAGAGAGTGATCTGAAGTGGATCTCTGAAGGTCAACTTTTCACGATCTTTGACAACTTCTGAAACCAAGCGTGTGGACTCTGCTTGAGCTCATAGATTGCCTTGTGGAGACGACACACCTTGTGATACTCTCCTGACAATCAAAACCTTGTGGTTGTTGCATATATACTTCTTCTTCAAGGTCTCCATACAGGAACACATTCTTTACACCGAGCTGATAAAATGGCCAAGACCTATGCACGGTAACAGATAACAGGATGTGCATAGTAGGTAGACGAGCTACAGGAGAAAATGTCTCCACAAAGTCAACACCATATGTTTGTGTATAACCTTTGGCAACCAACCGCAAAACAACAACACTTTTGGATTTCACCAAAAGGACCCAAGAAACACGACTATAGTCATCAACTACAACAAGATAAAACATGTGGCTAGAGTGGTCTGGATCATCACTTGGATCCCAAACATCAAAATACAATAGATCAAAGATAGATTTAAACACACGATCAAGAAGGCTCGGAAATGATGCCCGATGGTGTTTTCCCGACTGCAGGCTTCACACGGGAATGATGCGGTAAGAGGAATTTGAGGAAGAATCTATCCGATCTTTTGTAGCGGAAGGTGACCCAGGCGAAGATGCCACAAGTAGGGAGATAGACCACTAGCAGTCGATGACATATGACCGGCAAAGAGAGATTGTGTCAAATGGTAGACTCCACTAAGTTTACGACCACATCCAATCACCTGGTCCGTCAACATATCTTGAAAAATGAGAGAAACCGGGTCAAATATCACACGACAGTTGAGCTCCTTGGTACAACTATAGTCATCAACTGCAACAAGATAAAACATGTGGCTAGAGTGATCTGGAGCACAACTTAGACCCCAAACATCAAAATACAACAGATCAAAGATAGATTTAAACACACGATCAAGACGACTCGGAAATGATGCCCGATGATGTTTTCCTGACTGCAGGATTCACACGAGAATGATGCAGTAAGAGGAATCTGAGGAAGAATCTATCCGATCTTTTGTAGCGGAAGGTAACTGATGAATCCCGTATTCATCATGCTAAAATTGGTCATTTAGGCTCTGTCCCCCATCATCCACTTGCAATTAATCATTAATAGAGCATTATTAGCATTCATACATGTGTAAATAATATCTGCATTTCATCATGCATAAATTGCATTAAAAATCCCTTGTGTAAATTAGTCCAAAAAGCCGCTAACTACTCACATTTTTAGTTAATTCATCCTAACTCCGATTGACCCAAAACCACCTCCATTGTGTAGATATTACTAACCTTATTAAAGAAAAAATACAAAAAAATTACTAACCCCAATAAGTGTCAAATACTCCCAAAGTCAAATTTCACATCTGACAGACTAAAATGAGCATATCTCCCACATACAGTGTCCGATTTTGGTCTACTCACTTTTAAAGTACTCCATTTTCAAATACCTTCAAAACAAGACCAATTTCATAAAATTCGGAGCTCATATGTGAAAGTTGGGTTTTGGGCCTCTTTTGCGCATTTTGACTTTTTGCCAATTTTGACCTGAGTTTTTATGTGCATCATTAACTCTTTTAATTTTATTTCTTTTTCATTTGTGTCCTTTGATGAAAGTTTTAATAAGAAATGCAAAAATTCAAATCCAGATTAAAACTGAGATCAAAGAAATTGACCAAGTCCAAGTGTCCGTTGTCGGTCTGTGCAAAAGTTGAGCGTTTCTTACATTTATTTTATTTTCCTAAAGTTCTTATCCTTTAAAAATCCAAAAAAATTAGATTAATGTGTAAATAATTTTCTTCTATTTTATCGTATTTTTTCTAGAATTTTTATTCTCTCTAAAACTACCAAAAAAATACAAAATCTCAAAAATACGGTTTTTCGTACACATGGAAAGCCACCAAAAATACCACTTTGTACAGGTGACCTCTGTTGCTCCCGGGCCCTTCATGAAAGTTGTAGATCTCGACGAGACGAACAACTTTCATGAAGAAAATTTTTTGATCCGAGGTCTCCTGCTATTTCTTTCTTCTTAAACTTTGAAATTTTTTTGGGGGTGCCACGTGGCAGCCCCTGGGCGTGCCACGTGGCACCCCCACTCTCTTTCCAGCCACCCTCTCCCCCCAGGTCACGTGCTGCGCACATGACCTTCTCCTACCTCCAGCCGTTGCAGCCACACCCCCCCCTGCCGTTTCCCCATCACCCCCGCCATGCACGGCCATCAAGCCGCCGTGCATGGCCGTTTCACCGCCCCCTCCTGCGTAACGCTCCCTCCACCAGCCCCTATAAAGCGCCGGCACCTCCACTCCGCCAACTATCCGCCATTCTCCAAGCATAGCCGGTGACAGCGGCCGGAGGCGTGATCCAAGGCCCGATAAGCCTTGTTGCAGATCTCTCCTCGGAGCTACAAAGCCGCTCGCCGCCTCCGCCACGGCGATTGGCGACAAACGGAGCAAGCCTTCAGCTTCTCCATTCCCAGGCGAACCCATCACATCCATTTTTTTTGCCATTTCTGTTGTTACAGGTACACCTTCAGCCATCCGCCCTCGGCTGCACAGCAGCTCCACTTTGGCGGCGCCACCACCGCGTTCCGCCGCCTCCGCCTCGCGCCAGCTCTCCCCCTCCTCGGTCGGTCGTGTGTCGACCGGCCCAGAGCCTCCGCTGCAGCCCAGCTCGCGCCTCGACCTCCGCCTTCGCGCACACCTGCCGTGGACGCCCCGCCTCCTCCGCCTCGCGGCCTCACTTCCTCAGCCGCAAGGCTCCGCCGCCTCTCTCGGTTGCACAGCAGCTCCGCCGACACCAAGGGCGCGCGGCCTTCGCTCCACCGCCCACCGCGGAGACCAGCTCCGCCTCGCCCTTCGCCGCCACCGCTCCGTCTTCTCCGATCATCTCTACCGCACCTCCCCTTCGTTTTTTTTGTTTGTTTTACTAACGTTGCAGGTCAAGCTCCGCCTCCAGCAGCCACGCAAGGCGGCTCCGCTCACCCCCGCTCGCCCAGCAGCTCCTGCTCCACCCTCCGCCGACCTCCGCGCCTCCGCCGCGGCCTCGCCCACCAGCCCCGCTCGCCGCTCGCCGCGCCTCGCCTTCGCCGCGCGGGGGTGCCGACCTCCGCGCCTCCGCCCTCGCCCAGCCCCCTCCGACTCCGCCTCGCCGCTCCTCCGCCTTTGCGCGGAGGCGCCGCCTCCGCCTCGCGCGACTCCGCCCTCGCCCAGTCGCCCGCTCCGCCGGCCTTCGAAGCACAGGTGCCGTTGGATCGGGCGGCCGAGCCCTTGATCCAACGGCCTCTGACCCGCCACGTGCCCCATCCGAGCCTCGGCCCCAGACGTGAGGCTCGGGTCTCTCCGGAGCACCGCCAGACCGCCACGTAGGCTCGGGCTCCCGAGCCTGAGCCCTGCGCCCAAGCCTCCGCCTCGGTAGTCCCAACCTCAGGCTCGGCATACCCGAGCCTCAGGCGCCTGCACCGAAGCTCCTGGCGCACGTGCTGTGCACGTGCGCTCGGGAAAAATTGCAAAAGCGCCCCCGAAGGTCTCCGAAATTACAAGAAGACCCCCGCCTGGGGTAAATTACGCAGGGACCCCTCCGACTTTCCAAAATTACAGATAAGTCCTTCCAGGGACTATTTTGAAGGAAAACTTTATTTTAATTACATTTTAGTCCCTGAATCTTCATTTTAGCATATCTTTGTCATACAGACTCTGTTTTTAGCGTATAATATGTCGTTTCGAAGCTCTTTTCATGCTCTACCATTTAGCATAATTTGGGGACAGATTTGATGCTGTGTATTGATCATTATTATTGAGTACATCTGTTGACTTATGCATGCTTAGTTCGACATATCTGTGCCACAATTACCTTGAAAGATTGATGTATTCTCATGCAGGAGTTCTATTGAGGATTTTAATTTTATCAACCTCTCGATATCTTTGTGGTTTAATAAATTAATCTGTGCAGGAGGCTAGATCGAGGAAGAAGAAGTTAATTAATTTCCTTCACAATTCATTTGTAAACTGTGCTTTTGAGGAGCAAATTACAAGGAGTCCTGACGGGATAATTCAATACCTCCTTGCAACTTGGATTTGATTGGATAGATTACCTTTTGAATTTCTTTTTGATCTGTGATAAATTTTGAGGATTTATTTATTAATCTTGTTTGGATTAAATATCACTAAATCACAGATCCGGAGCATAAACTCTGTTTATTTTCCTTGCATAGCATTTCCATTATTGCATTGTATATTTTTGCAACACACAAATTAATCGAGCATTAATTAATTACTTAATTTGATTTAAGACCGTACAACTAAAAATCTCCGTTCCCTGTGTTCGACCTTGGTAAACTTACCAAGTAAAAATATTCCACAACATTCAAGGCTTGTGTTTTTGATCGACCGATTTTCACCTCCTATACTACAATTCATCGATATTAAAGAGGTGGATATCGCGTTCATCAGTAACCCAGGCGAAGATGCCACAAGTAGGGAGATAGACCACCAGCAGTCGATGACATACGATAGCAAACGAAGATTGTGTCAAATGGTAGACTCCACTAAATTCACGGCCACATCCAATCACTTGGTCCGTCAACATATCTTGAAAAATGAGAGACACCGGGTCAAATATCATACGACAGTTGATCTCCTTGGTAATTCTTGAAACAGATAAAAGGCTCATAGTAAATTTGGAGCTAAAAGGATATTTTGCAGCCAGATATTAGGATCCACTTGCACATCACCCTGATCTGTGACTGAGGATGGACTACCGTCAGCAACCAAGATCGTGCGCTTAGGTGAGACATTTTGAACAAGCAAAAACTGGTTCTTGTTTCCGTATATGTGACGAGAAGCCCCAGAATCCACAAGTCATCCAGTTTGTTATGATAACATATCACAAGAAATAGACAATGATGCAATACCTGATGGATCCGCAAAGGCAACAGCCTCAGATGCACTAGTGGAGGTAGTAAACGGAGTAGCCCTCTGACGAGGTGTCACCCTATGAGCATTGAGTCTCCTGATCAGCCCATCGTACTTGGCCCGAGTAATAATGCAAGTATCCTCAGTTCCACTAGTCTGGGCTTGATGGGCAACTGCAGGTTTACCACGCTTATTCCAACATCTGTCATTGGTATGACCAGAATGACTACAAAATAAGCACTGAAAGTAGCCATGGCCAGAGAGGTCACATCCACGCCCTCGACCTCGCACAAAATGTTTGTGACCCCTGATAGAAGAGGCAACCACCGCCGAAATGGGCTCTGCTCTATTATCAGATATAGAGATAGACAATCTACTCAGTCTACTATAGACTACTTCCATGGACGGGATCTCGGAAGCAGTGATCATCTGGACGCAAGCAGGTTCATAACAGGGATCAAGTCCTCCAAGAAAAATGCCAACCATCAACTGAGATTTGAATATCCCTTGCTCAGCGCAAGAACAACTTGGCATGTACGAGTTCAAAAGCTGCATACTAACATTCATAGCTGAGAAACACTATGCCAAAGGTCTCCATTTTGTTTCATCTGGACCATATCAATATAGATCTGAAGAATCCTCGCATAATTCTTTTACTCTGAATAAGTTTTGTATAAAGTATCCCACATATACTCGGTTGTAGGGTAATACACTATGTCATTAGTAATGTGTGGTATACAGCTATGCATGATCCAGGCTTTGACCATGGCATTGTCCTTCTTCCAAGAGGCATACTTCCCGATTTTCTCCTTTGGTTCCTCATCATTGATGACATATTCCTTGTCATGGCCTTCAATCACATTTCTGAGAGACTTAGACCATAGAACATAACCGGTCCCATCTAACTGGATAGATGGATCAAAGAAAGGGTTTTTGATATCATCCTCTACTATGAATGAATCACACACCTTGAATATGTTGAACAAGACGAGGAACCACGGAGCTAACACTAATGCAAAAAACAGGAGCAACACAAAGATTCACCTCATATGGTTTCTTCAATCACCAAGCAAGAACAACCAGAGGCAAAGTCTGAAACAAGAGAGGAGAAGAAGTGGTGTACAGCAGCAAAGTCCGGAACTAGCAGCAAGAGGAATACGGGCAGCGGCGGCATACAGGTGGCGCAGCGTACAGGCAAATAACCACATAAGAAGTGGTGTAGGTGATCGAAGTAGGTGCAGGCGGCGCTCGAGAAACAGAGTTGGTGTAGGCGGTGTTGGTGGAGAAAGGGAGTTGGTGCAGGCAGTCGAGAAAGGGAGAAGTGGTGTTGGCGGCAGCATAGTACTGGTGGCGACGTTGGTGCAGGTGGCAGGGCTCGGTCGAGGGAGTGCAGGTGGGAGACGTTGGGGGTGAGTTGGGGCCCCTATGGCAGGAGCCCTAGAGCTCTGATACTAAGTTGAGAAATGTGAAATTTGTTATCAACCTTTTCCAACCCAAAAAATCTCCTTATATGTTGAGAGGGAAAAGTTACAAGTATACCCTTGAAGTATTGAAACAAATCAAAAATTAAACAAAAAACAAAACATATAACTTCGAATAATAACATTGGTCTCCAGATCCCTCAGTTAACGGGCTCCTAAAGAAGTCGGCCCTCAGTACCTAGGCCCTACAACACGGGTTAGACAAAACAAACATACACACATAGCAAGAGAGATAAGAAATGTAATAAAGAAACAAAAATAAACAGATAAAAAATAAAACAAAAATAGATGAAAAAATAAGAAAACAGAACCCTAATCTTAAGGCTCTACTAACTACCCATGTGTTCCCTCCCTTGCAACAGCGTCATTTGATGAATACGTCTCGATCGTTTCTCTAGGAGAAATGTCTTTGAGGTGATCGAGACGTTTCAACCAGAAAAAAGATGTGATTGTGTATTATTTAGACTCCTAACAAATGCGTAGTGATAGCACGGGAGTGTCGAACTCAGGGAGGCAAAATATGGAAACTAGGGATGAAATAGTATAGTAGACTAAGGTTAGGGTTTTTGTGGATTTTTAATTATTTTTGAAGTGTTTTAAGATTTTTTTAGTGTTGTTTTATATATTTATATGTAAAGAAGTATATGTAGGAATTTCATATATTTTTTGTTTGATTTTATCTTTCAATGTTTTTATGTTTTTTTTTTATTTTTTACCGCTTTTATATATTTTTGGAAGATTTTTTGAATTTGATTGGATTTAAAATGGTTCTAAAGTGAAAACAATGTTTAAAATGGAAATTGTGTAGTATTTTAGGTTTTAGAAATAATAGACATTAGAAAATTAAGATTTTATTTTATACTGTAGAGAACTCAAAAATCTTTAAAAAGGTATTACACGTATTTATGTGATTTTTTATGAATTAGTTGTAATTTTTATAATATTTGATGTATATTTGGATTTTTAGGGTTTTGATATTTGATTATTAATGGATTTTTGAACTACTGTTTAGAATATAGATAAATATATCTAATGTAATTTGTATGGAATTTTGGAGTTGTATTTGTATTTTTGAAAAATATTAGATCTTTTTAATTTTCAAAACTATGTGTATAATGTATATAGTATAGTACTACGTATTTTTGGTATTTTTATTAGATTTTTATATTTTGTATTTATCTTTATATGAATATTATACGGTATTGTATTTATATACTGGAATAGGGGTGTTAGTGTAACGGAACTAAACTGAAGGCATGCATGTATAATAAATGGAAAGCGGAGGGTTGGGTGTGCAAAAATCCAGCGCAATCACGTGGTTCTCATGTGTAGAAGCATGTACCTGGACCTGTAGGAAATTGCAAAATTGCGGGTGCAAATGTACAAACACAGCAGAAGCTGCACGTGCTTTTCACGTGAGGGTTGCTACTTGTACATGTAAGAGAGATCAGAATACTTTCAGAGGCTCCATCACAAAAATGCCAAAGCACCACGCGATGGTGCATGTGAGTAGCAGGGAGGGTGTGTATGTGATAACACCAAGTCTCAAGGGTATGCCCTACAAATGTTCACGAAATATCTCAGACACGTAGCTGATGATCGTGTGCGCCTTACGCGGTGGATGACAAACGGCTAGGATGAATTCACTCTGATCAGATCGTGCAACTCACGATGAATCTGGAGTTGAACTTGTTCTTTCCCAAATCGAAACGGTCGGCAACAATGAAGACTTGACTCAGAGATGCTCGAAGGTATGATGAAGATGATCTACGATCAGGACCCCCTGATCTGAGGGGGCTTTGCTTTGTTTATTGATTTCTGATGCAACAGATCTCAGATCTGAAATGGAGGTGATTGATCTCCAAGAGTTGCTTTGTTGCTCGATGATGCCTCTCGAAGTTGATGGATCTTTAGTGAAATTGTCCTCCTGGTTATGCAGATGGCGCGATTAAGATTATGCTCCTTAGGTTCCAGCAATAGCTCGATGCTACGATCAGCTCCATGCGATAGACCTAAATTATAAGGGCTTCGATTTACAAAACCTCTCATCTCAAGATAAAGCTCAATGCTCCAGGTGCTCTTCGTCGCGCTATAGGTGGAGCTCGGTGATGCTATGACTGATGAATCTGCATTTCATCATCTTTACTCATTTATTTTAGCTTAAAATCGCTTATAAAATACATGTATATAATATTAACTCCATAATCTTACTAACTTGCATCTGCGTGTAAATATTGTATATTAATTATTATTTTAACCTAAAATAAATAAAGACAGAAATAAAGGAAAAATAAAGAAAAGAAAAAACTGTATATATATAATAGATACAATACCCGAACCCCAAGAGAAGGCCAAGACTTGACCTGATCGACCAGAAATAAAGTAGGGGGAGATAGGGTCCTTAATCAGAAAATCCAAAAAAATGTGTGTTGTAAATACTTCTCATTTATTTTGTGTATACTTGTATAAAAATTACACTATTTTATTTGTCCATAAATTGACCTCAAATAAAATAATTTTCTAAACAAGAATTGTAAATAAAAATATTTTGTAAATAATAAAAAAATGCAAAATAAAATCATGTATAGATTAAAAGTAACCACACTTTGAAAAAAACCATAAAGCGATAATTGAAAGACCAATTCCGTCTCCATACGACTCAAATTGAATCAAATTCACCTCCTTTGTACTCTAAATTAAATTATCTTTAAAATGGCTGATATTTCATAATTTTTGGAGTTACGATTGAGAAGTCAGTTTTCTGGGGTGGTTTGTACAAATTTACCATTTTTATTATATTTATTATTTTATTTTTGTACATATTATATTTTTAATAATTGTAAATATTGTTTACTGTAATTTAAAGTAAATAAAAAAATTAATAAAAAATTTTATAAAATTATTTATTTATTTGTACATGTGTATAATGTGCATTATGTATATATGATATGTATAAAATTAATCCTCTTATATAAAAACCATAAAAAATTATTAATATATAAAATTAATTAATTAAATTAATATAATTATGAAATTTTGATTTATTTATTTATTTATTGTTCATTTATTAGATTTGAAAACATACCATGTATAAATGATTTGATTTTATACCTTAAATAACCACCGTTGAGGTGGCTAATTATTTTCTGTAAATTAATTATTTTAATTATTTTATTTAATTACGTATTTCATTTTTAATTTATTTATTTATTTAATTATTTAATTAACCACTAAACACATTTCTTATTTGTAATTCTTTCCTTTTTTATTTTTTTCTCTTTTTTATTGAGCTCCTCCTCCCTCGTTTCCTCTTGATGAATCTTTGGAGAGGAGCCTAGTTTTTCCGAGAGCCATCTTGTAGAAGAAGGGCGCCCAGCCTCCGAACCGTCCGGTGACAACGAGGCAACACTCGTCAAGGCAATTACGACATTCGTCCACTCTAAGGTGAGATCCATTTTTATTTTTTTGTATTTTTAATCTAGGATTAATCGTACTTTTATTTTTTCGCATTTTTATTTCATTGTCATTTTCTTTTTATCTAGATCTTAGAATTCATCACGATTTTGATCAACCTTCGATTCCGATTTCTCATCTCATTTTCTTGATCTCTCCACGTTTACGTTCTTTCGCCCGCGATCTCTCAACTCCGACCATGCACGGCAGTAGGAGACTCGAATTCGATTCTTCCATTTCATCGTTTCCCCATTCACGTCATTTTCATTTTTTTATTATTTAAATAAGCAGAGATAATGCATTGTACTTGAGTCCTCTTCTATTTCAAAAAAATAATATATATATAGTCTTTCTTTCTAACATTTGTTTTGCAGGAATTTACAAAAAAAATAAAAAATATATAAAAATATATCTTTCTAATTTCTGTTTTTGAAAAACAAAATAACAAAAGTTTTTTCCTGATTATGTTTACCAAAAAATATAAAAAATATTTTCTTTTCATTTCATGTTTCTGTTGATACAAAAAAATAAAAAATAATAAAATCGGACGGCAGGGTCGCCACCCCCCACCATCGCTCATCGCCGAGCGACGCCGTCCACGCCTACACGCTGCCATCACCACCCCCACCGTCGCTCATCGGCAAGCGCCGCCGTCCACGCCTACACGCGGCCACCGACAATCTCCACCAGCCGCAACCGCCGCTGTGGCCACGCGATCCGACCAACCGCGCCCCCGCGCGAGTCACCTCCAGGTCCGCCTGGATCCCGCGCGAGGCCTCGCGCCACCTGCCTAGCTACTCTCCGCCTTTGAGAATCACGCATTACTGGCGCGCCACCATCCGCCAACTACGCCGCCTGCCCAGCTCCTCTTCGCCTTCGAGAATCGTGCACCACCGCCGCGCCACCATCCTCCAACACGCCTCGCCGCCCTCGCGACCGTCGACGTCACCACTGCTCCCCACCGGCCAAGCACCACCGCCGGCCCGTCGACCGCTGCCTGGAGGCGTGTGTCGCCCATCATCCTGGAGCACCTCATCGTCGTTCGCCGACCATCCGCCAGGAGCCTCGACAGCCCACCGACCATCCACGTGCCCCTGTGCGAGACACCACCGCAACCGACTTCACCGCCTGCCGCGAAGTCACCCGACCGCTGACCCTCCACGTGAAGCCTAATGCCTCCGCCGCGAGGGAGAGGGGCGGCGCAGCCCCATCCCTTTTGCAAAGAGCAGTGGTGCCCCCTGTTGTTTGGAAGGGAAGAACGGAAGCCACAAGGAACCCTATGGGGAATAAAATAATCTGGGAAAAGCACAAATCCGTCCCCGGAGGTTTTTATATTTACATAAAGGTCCCCATCTCAGTTCAGCACGTACAACGCACGTTCTTTAGTGGGTAATTTTCACTTTTTACCCACATTTTTATTTCTTGTTAATTGTTGATATCAAAACATTAAATAGTTACATTCTGGTCCCTGTTTTCCAGACATTTATCTTGCATGCTTTCCTTTTTGAAAAAAAAATATTGCTTAATAAATTTCCCAAAAATCATGCTATGCTCCTGATGTGTGTGTCTTTATATCATAAAATTTTAATTGCATTTTATTTCCTTTGTTATTATTAAAAAATCAAAAATAATGTCATTTTATCTTCCTGAAATTCAAAAATTCATAAAATTGTGAATATTGCTCTAAAAAATCTAAAAAAATAGATTAGTTTTAATTTATTGTCTTTTAATTCCTGACCAATTTTCACGTATTAATCATTTTCAAAACCCAAAAACATTAAAAATATCAAAAATCTTAGAAAAATCACAGAAAAATCTACCAAAATCTAAAAATTGTGATTTCACTTCCTGTTTGTAGATATTTGTCTATAGTTTAGCATAAAAAAAGTATCCAGGAGTTTGGCATTGAAATATTTTTAAGTTGCAAATTACTCCAGGTTGTGTGTTGTTTATCATTTTTGCCACTGTTTCATTTTTAGAAAAATACAAAAACATCTGAAAATTCTACAAAAATTTCCAATATAATTCAAAGTTTTTAAAACCCAAAAATATTTTCTCTATACTTTTTTGGACATTTTTGACTATTTTGAAAAATACAAAAAGTATGTGGCGTGCGTATTTCTTCCCTTATGCATATTATTCCTTATTTTTGAAAATGAAAAAATTGCAAAAATCATTAAAAATTAAAAATCAGAAAATAAAAAATAGAAATAAAAAATAAAAAAATAAAAAGATAAAAATCTTGTAAAAAGAGTAGTGTACAATGAGATTCCTTCATTCTTTCAGTGATTTATTTCATTGGATAGAATAACCCTCGGGACTTGTAGCCTCCCTGAGTTCGATCATGTTGCTATACAGGTTAATTAAATAGCAAAAATTTCTCTTGCTATATTTTTCTGTAATTATTTGGGCTTGAGAAAATTAAAAAAAATATTTTTTTGTTGCGGGAATTTTAGGGTTACGACGACATTGTACTTATTCTCATCTGGATAAAATCTTGAAAATCTCGTGTCAACAATATGGCGTCGTTGCCGGTACAACAATCTACAGTCAAAAATGAATGGGGGAGCATCTAGAAGGTGAAGGATCAACTCCTAACTCCGCCACCTTACGTGGCTGGAGGTGGTAGCCTGTGTGAGTTAGAAAAATAATGCAGGGGATTCGTAGGTGAAATGGATATGATCGGAGGCGGATTTCAGCATTACTCGGAGATGAATAGAGAGGTTAAGAAGAGAGAGACTGACAAGAGAAGAGAGGAAGGAGATCAGGAGAAGGATCTAACCTAAGTTGATGATGAATGATGCATCTGTGATCGAAGATTAATAAACTCCTGGATATTTGTCTCGACGAAGGCGGCGACACCTCTGGAGGATCCTCATGTGACGGAGACTATGCTCAACACTGGTGACGATCTCGTTGCTTCCTCTCTTACTCGCTCGATGAAGACCTAGACCCTATCATAGCCTATCTCGCTCTGGAGCTTTGGTTGTTAGGGAGGATGAAGGGAAGATGAGAAAATGGGAACCGGGGGGACGACCTTCTACAATATAGTCTTGATCTCCATATTCGATACTTCAGTAAGTCCATTGGTCTGAGGTTGATATGAGTGGCAACTCGATGGTCAATGCTGAACTCGTTAGCAAGGGCCCTTACCTTGTCGTTAATAAAGTGAGTCCCCACTCAGATATCAATACTTTAGGAAGCCTGAACCGTGAAATGATATTCTTCCTTAGCAAACAGTCTTAACATATGCGGTTCAGGCGGGGATGGCCTCAACCCAACGACTCACATAATCCACAACAAGTGTACTCAAATCCCTGACTCTTAGGGGATGGACCTAAGAAATCGATGCCTCGTGCATCAAAGACCTCACAGAAGTGAATGGGCTGCATCAGCATCATATCACGCTGTCCACAAATGTGATCTATATTTTTGACATTTTTATAAGTTAAGATCATATCTCCTCCTACTTTTTCTCTTATCGACCAAGTTAATATTGATATGATCTTGGGGTTAGTATCAGCATGTTACATCCTTCTTTCTTTTATTTTTATTTTTCTCTTTATTCTTTTATTTTAGATTAAATAAATGTTAAATGTACAGTATTAACGATTTGAGTTAGTATGTTAATTAATGAGAATTAATTTGTATTTATATGTATTTTACTAAGGATTTTAAATAAAATAAAAGAATAAAGGAGATAAATCGTGGATTCATCAATAATCTAGTTGATATATTCACAAAAGCAATTCCTGTGAGTAAGTTCAAACATTGTTTGGACTTACTAAATGTCGACGTTTGACAGTAACCCCAAGGAGGGGCTGGTTGCGAGATAGCGAAGCTTGAAAAAGCTTCTCAAAGGATTCAATTCAAGGTGGAGATTGTTGATATGCTTTGAATCCTAAGCATCCCCATGTTGAAGAACCATCGTATGCATCCCCTCCTGTTGTATCATACTCTCCAAATTTGTTATGAGCGATTCTATTTATATTTGGGTGTATGGATCCGTTTGTATCAAGAATTCGTCTGTACAGGAGTAGTATATAAACCCCCTACGGCTAAGGCTCTCTGTATCCTCTGCACTCTCTTCTTTCTCCACATAGTGAAAACCGACCTCCGCCGCCCAAGGATGTAGCCCACTTATGGGTGAACCTTGTAAATCTGTGTGTATGCATGCTTGATTGCTTGATCATGTTTGAGCGTGTTTCCATGATTCCAAACAATGCCATTGGATCCTATTTCATGTTTGTGTGAGTGGAGTCCTTCCTATATGGTGAAGTAGGTCAAATTAGAATCATGTGAGTATTTTCTCTTCACTGGTTGAAACTTTTACCATTAGTACTTGTCCTGATATCTTATTGTGATGAAATAAACTAATTCAGAATTAGTAGAAGAATGCTTTTGTTCTGTGAAAAACAAAGAACAAAATAGATATGCCATTATTTCCAAATTGATTTTATACCTTTCCCGTAGTGCCCTCACCAATGCATGTAGAAAGGTGGAAGTTTTTTGTTGCTTCTTGTAGTTCTTCCAAGGAAAACTCTCTATAAATTGGCAATACCTGTGCCCCAAGCTTCTGCTATTGAGAGATTAGTCCTAAAATGTAAAACAATAATATCAGCATAGTTTTTAAGCATGTGTATACTTAATTAGCTTGACTGAAGTTCATATTCATTGCAAAAGACGTATTTGTTCCAACATTAATGGTTAGAGAATGTTTCATGTGACAAAAATAATTCCAAAAGTACCAAGAAAATCATAACCTAGCATTGCCCACATTAAATGGTGGGATCATTTGCATAGATTCATTGTATCCATTTTGATTTTTTGGAGATTCATTCATGCCATTTGGATCTTCCTTGAACAACATCAATATCAAACACCAAATAAGCATGATCAATGAGCCAAATCAATTTTTATTGTATCTTCGTTGGTTCCCTTCACTATCAAGTTTTCTCTATCTGGATGGAATAAATAAACTGAAATTCTGATTTTGCTTCGGGACCACCTAATCAGCTGGTCAGGAGAGTAATGATAAGCATGCATTTTAATTTATTTTTTGTTCAGAAACTTTTAAAAGTAACATAAAAGGAAGATGTGCAATGTTTAATTAAAATCAATCGGCACTTTAATATTGTTAAGTAATAACCAAATATATACAAATTATATAAAAAAATGATTTCATATTAAATAATATAAATTCCAATTAGTCAACCAAATATTTTATTATACTTTTTTTCAGCGACCCTTCTGACTATTTATCAAATACCATCTTTTGCAATCTTGCTAAGAAGTTTGAGATGATGTGATGCTTTACTCAAGGTCTGCCCTTCTCAATGGATGCCTGAGAGTGCACATTAATTACAATTTTCTGCCCTACCATGTACCTTCCATTGATGACTCTATATCCCTAAACAGCGATTTTAAGCTGCATCTGTTGGTTCTGAGGATGTGGATAATACTTCAGTTGAAAATCTGGATTAAGGCATCACCTGTGATTCTATTCTCATAGATATAACCAATTAACTGCAGATGTAAAGAATCGCCAAGAAAACAACTGAAAGAATTCAACAATATATTAGGGATAACTCACTGGCATTGGCAATGAGTTCAGTGGCCAAGCTGGTTGGAGAGTTATCTGCCTCAATTTTGGTAGACAGAGCCAGATCTTCCTCTGATTTCTGACAATATAATTTGAAAAATAGCAGGAACACAAGCGAAAACAGTAGTATCAAGATAGTGATTCCACAAAGTAGCCCGATCACTAGCCAAGAGCACTTTCTCTTGGGACTCTCCAATTTCATAACATCTTCCCTACAAAACATAGCATCATGCTGATGCTTAAAATCCACTTCCAAACAATTTGATGAGAATCTCACAACCCTTCGATTTGAACCAGGATTGAGGCAGGAAGGTAGATCTCCAACTAATCTATTGGATGAGATGTCCACAAAACCAAGCTTGCTGCTGCAAATTAGCCACTTAGGTAGAGAACCATTGAGCATGTTGTTAGCTAAATTCAAATAACTGATGTTTGGCAGTGAGAAGAGTTCCGAAAGCACAGGACCCCGAAGAAGGTTGAACGACAAATCAAGGCGCTGGAGATTATTTAAGTTTCCAAATTGCGATGGAATCACACCAGTAAAAGAGTTTCTACCAAGCAAAAGAGTCAACAACCGATCAGGCATTGGAGGTATCACGGAATCCAGTTCATTTCCATTTAAATCCAGCATCTCCAGGCTGGTTAACCCACTCAAATCAGGCAATTCACCCGAAATCAAATTATGTGCCAGTGAAAGAATCTTAAGGGTCCTGATTGTTCCAAGAGACTGGGGTATCGGACCCGTCAGCCTATTATCCTTCAGGCTCAGAAACGTGAGATTGGTCAAAGAATTGAACCAGTTGGGAAATGTTCCATTGAAGAAGTTCCCATCCAATGTCAAGGTATGGAGCATCCCCATGGCAGAAATCTTAGGAGGGATGATCCCGTATATAAAGTTGGAACTTACGTCAAGCACCTCGAGGGCATAGAGCCTGTGGATTTTGTCAGGGAGGGGGCCCCATATCCCCAAAGAGACCAAGATGACCACCCTCAAACTGGTCAGCCTGCTCATTGTTGTAATGAAAGAATCGAAGGAGAAGTTCGGCGAGAGTGTCTGATGGCGAGTGGGATACCCATCAAATCTACCGGTCTTGGCAACCTTGTCACCAACGATTTTTAGCTCAACCACAGAGCTGCCTTCACAGGTAACTGCTAGGGAAGGCGAGGGAGGCACGCTGCAGGGATCGTAGACATTGTTCCACACATCCAACTGCCCTGGGTACTCCAGCTGCTTCCTCAGCTGCACAAGGGTCTGAGATTGCGAGTACTGAAGCTGCTGAGAGCTTGGGTTTACGCAAAGCCAGAAGAGGGTGATCAGCAGAAACGCAAGATGGGTTGCCATCAAAACTCGATCTTTTTGTCTCTACGAGGACCAGAAGCAAAAACCCATATCAGAGAAGTCAAGAAAACACCATAAAAAAATGAGCTTTAAGTAGATGATCAGCACCCAACAACAGCCTCACATGCAACTTAAGGTTACAAAGAATGAAGAACGGAAAAAAAGAATGTGCTAGAAATGCAGAAACACCAGCTCTGAACAGAGAGAAAAAAAGAACCAAACCTTTTCAAGTGGTGATGATGGCGGTGATGGGTGTGAGAGGCGGAGGTGATACTCAAGCAGTGGAACTCCCTTCAAGACGTTCCTTGATTGTGAGTACAACTGTCCCCATTAGTGGAGATTACTCCGTTGCAGAAGCGGAGAAGCAGCAAGAAAGGAGAGAGTGAGTAATAGTGTTTGTGACAACACACCACTCTGCTTCTTTTGAGTTTAATATAGCAGGTAGTTGAAGCCGAGTGTTATTTTATTCGCCCTCGTATTTCTGGACTGATCGCTGTTTGTGCCGTTTGGGGCGTTCAACATGCAGCTTCTTCTTTGTACTGCGAATTGGGGGTCGGTCTCTGTGGACTGCCTCGTTTTGAGGGATTTTTTTTAAATAATTATTAAAGAAATCATAATTAATTAAATAAGCATGGAGGGAAAAAAATTAAAAAAATAGGTATTTATCGGCACCTGAGGTGCCGATTTGGGGCGCCCCCTCCAAATCGCCACCTGAGGTGCTGATTTGGGCAGAGGCGCCAAATCGGCACTTGAGGTGCCGATTTGGGATGGGCATTTTACAAAACACAACCCGTTAATAATGTAATTCAATTTCAGTACTGCCGGAGATTACAAATTATTATTATGTTCATTAGATATGAATAATTTAAAAATATTTTGAGGAATTATGTAAATAATTTTACAAAATATTATTCTACAATTATATTTATGTTCATTTGAGTACATTTGAGGAATTACGTAAATAAATTTAAAAAATAAAATACATTTAATAAGCTATCAATATTTTCCTTCATCACACTATTTTTGATCTATCAGTAGAGCTTTGTGGTCTCATCTTCTTCCCGATAACGTTATTGTAAAATGTTAAGTATATCTCTATTTTTTTAGTATATTCTTCATTATTGATACATACTTAGAATATTTATAATTGACATGTCAACAATATTATAGTAAATATAAAGAAATTGAGAGTGTGAACAACATCATTTACCATTGATATATGTGAACTCAACAAGGTGCAACTTGACATGAATTAATTTAAAAAAATTACAAGTATTTTATTAAATTCATAAGAGAAGAAATATGAGTTTACAAATAATAAGAAAAAAATTTACAATAACTTAAACTTTCCATATCTTCAGAAATCCCTTCAGACCTCCTCCTCCACCTCCTGCACCACCTCCCTTGTCGTTTCCTTTCCCTCCATCTCCCAATTTTTTGTGAGTCTCCTCATGTGTTGTCTTCTTCTTCTTCTGCTTGGACATTTGTTCTGAATGCGTTGGAACGTGCCCTGGAGGATGCGGTCTAGCTGACGACTTCCGTGGCGGTTCGATTGTTTGTGATTCCTGATTCCTTGACGTTCGTACACTTGTTGAATGGCGAGGCGGCTCTGATGGAGGAGGCTCAGTGATCCTTACTCCGGGAGAAGGTCTTCGAGGCAGCTCCGGACGTTGTTGTGGTATCGTGGATATACCAAACAACTGTCTATCAAAATCAGTTACCTCCATTTGCCGAACACTATCAAATATCTGCGACTGCAAATCTCCTGAACTGTATTGAGTAGACGGCATGAGCTGAGAGGGTCCAGAATCAAATTGACTCGAAGGTCCAACAAGCGATGGTCCTACAAGATTGAGACATTTTCATTGTTATAAGTATCACAAAATTTAAAAATAACGTATTGAAATGAGTTCGTGGATTCTATAATATATTTATACCTGAACCTCTAAATCTGGCTTCACCGATTTGAGACCCTCTAAAGCCATACTCGATATAGCTCATACCTGAAAGATGTTAATTACATTATATGTCATATAAATTACCTAATAAGTAAGAGGAGAATGCAATGTAATAAATTAAGTACAATTTTACCTGCAGATACGAATACGAATCCTGGTTGAATTGGTGGAACTTCCTGTCCACTGTATCCCTGACTCGAAGGACCAGCAAATGATGATCCTGCAAATTGCGATTGACTAAAAGCTTCTCCATATCCTGCAAGAATTAGATATTCATCTTTTAGAAAATAATACATAAGATAAAAATTAGTTATTTAATTTAGTCATTTTATTACCTGAAGCTCCAAATCCAGTTTGGTCATATTGAGATGCGAGTCCTTGATGACCTGATGAGTACCCTTGCCCGCCATATCCCGCAGACGTCATTCCTGAGGTGCCAAATATTGACTCCTCCATTGTCTGACCCTGGGAAAATGCCTGCTCACCGAGTCCTGCTATATTTTATGAGGAGCTGTATTTATATGTCTAAAAATCGATATATGGATAAGAGTTGACTATACATAAACAAATAACTAAAATCTGAACTAGCAAACATCGGTGGTGGTTGCGTCCCCTCCCCACCATATTCCGTGTACTCCCTTCCTGTACAATTTACAATATAGAAATTTATAAATTCACGATTTTAAGATAAAAAAATTAGTTTACATTTGTAAGAAAAAAATCACAAAACATGATGCTCCCGAAGTATGATGCTCCTGTGATGGCATGAATTGTTGATGCTCATATTGATGGAAGGGATACATCAAGGAGAACATGTTGAGTGTTTCGTCGAACATGTTAATTGTATTTTCGACTGTCGTCCTCATGTCGGTAGGTAAGTCTGTTGATCGTTTAAGTTGTTCCATACTGTTTCTTCCTTGTACAATCGTATCCACCTAGTCCATTTACAAATATATTAAGAATAATTTAATTGAATCTCAGTAGAATAAGTAGAGTTTTTAAACATACCAGACGTCTTTCCATTGGTCCGCGTGGTCGGTAAGCTACTACAGGAGGAGGAATCTGTCTTTGGATCCATCTTCTTGTTATATTCCAATACCATTGCATATAAATATCGGTATCAGAATCTGGGTGCTCATGAACAACTGCGGCTTCCCTATCAGCCCAACGATCCACGTATTGTCGATGTATAGTAGCCCAATTTAGGATGTCCCCACTTCGGGTTTTGTTACGTCTAGATATAGTGTTTATCCTCTCCACGGAAACAGGAAGGTGCTAACGCATCCCAAATTGTCGCATCACACAATCAGGTAGGTGCATCACTACAAGATCGTAACAAATAAGTGGAACACGACTCATCCATACAGGCTGCCCACTTCTGCAGATAGGATGCAATTGTGATATCTCAACTTCAGCGTATGGTGTCCAAATCATCTGTATTTTAGTAAAAAAAATTAGATATTGAGTTTACAATAATTTAAAATTAATATGAGTATTAAAGTTTTTTTACCTGATGAGGTTCTTGTGTATCGAGCTCGTTACGATAGAAGTGCATTGACGATGTTTTACTAAAAGGACAGGATTTCTGCATGTGTGCTTCCCCCTATATCCTGAAACGTACCAATCTCCTCGCGATTTTCTTTCTGATGCATGTAAACGCCACCCACAATCATCATAAATACAAACAACCGTCAAAATATTCTTGTTTGGCGTCTTGGGTTTGTATTGCACATGATTTTCCATGCTCCATTTCTGTAAATCGTATTGTAGATCTCTTTTCGACTTATAACTCCTACCTAACCAATAACTTAATTTGGAATCATCGGTGGATTCTGATTGACTCTCTACAAATACTACATCTTCTGCTTCTGCAATTTCATGATCAAAAACGTGAGGCAACTCCTCCATCGGTTCTTCTTCAGCATCATCGTTATTAGTAGAATATGAGTTCCCCCTTTCCTCATTACCTAAGGCTAGAACTAGCGAACCATATCCAAAATCATGACAAGTATTACCACCAAAATTTTCTTCTAATGTTTGAGTCTCATTTTCTGGCTCGTCATTTTCAGATACTTAATAATCGGATGTAACAATTAGTTTAATTAATATTTCAGTCGGATGTTATCTTTAATAATCGATAATTTAATCGATATACTAATCACTCAGAAATGGAATCCAAAAGTCCGGTCTTGGGGGCTCATCGGTGCTCACCATAGTGAGTCCTGCCAGCGCTGTATAGAGACCCTCTCGGCGCTCGATTCCAAATCTAAATGACAGTAATTTTAACATGAATATGTGCACTTTTAAATCTAAATGAATGAAATGCTAATGTAATGTCTAATGTTCCCTATTTAATTAATTTCGATTTTTTAATAATTATTACAAAAATCTCCTAATAAAATGTCTATTGTCCTTAATTAATTTCAATTTTTAAATAATTATTACAAAAATCTCATAATAAAATGTCTACTGTCCCCTACTTAATTAATTTCGATTTTTTAATAACTATTACAAAAATCTCTTCATAAAATGTCTAATGTGAGTAGCATTAAAAAAACCATATTGCATTTACAATTACTATTTTTCAACATCTTTAGATTACTTCATAGACAAACGATTTACCATTAAAAATAAACAAGAATTATTTTGAAATATGTTTTAACTAAGTATCAATTTTGCACATCTAATTACTTGTTAAATTTAAAAAAATCTTGAGTAAAATTACCTGAAAGATGCGTGTCTTCTACAAGAAATGTTATCCAAAAGATAATAATATAATCCGGTATCCGATGTATATAGCGTCCTCACTGATAAAACCCTGCAAAAAACGCACAACAAAATCTACAAACAAAAATATCTTATTCTTACTTGAATAAGATTAGTCGATCGAGAGCAGCAATCGCACTTCAGAAAACAGAATGAGTGACTAAGAGAGGATGAATAAGGGGAGATGATGAAGAAGGAGAGGGGGAAATTGTGAGAAGGATGGAATGAGAGGGGGGTATATATAACAAATGGGGAGGGGGGGACCGTTGGCAAATTTCCAATGGCCCTCTCCCAAATCGGCACCTCAGCCGTTGGCGCCCGTCCCAAATCGGCACCTGAGGTGCCGATTTGGAGTGGAGGCCAACGGGTATCGCCCAAATCGGCATCTCAGGTGCCGATTTGGAGGGGGCGCCCCAAATCGACACCTCAGGTACCGATCGATACCTTTTTTTAATTTTTTTTCTCCGTGTCTATTTAATTAATTACGATTTTTTAATAATTATTTAAAAAAAATCCCTCGTTTTGACATCAAGGAGGGTTTTCCTTTTTAAGGAAAGTGTATCAACATAAATCCCGCACAATCCTCCTGATATTAAACATGATTTTTCCCTAATAAAACTGTAAGTTTACATCGAAACCGAAGGCAAGCGGGCAACAAGCTGCGCCGCTAGACCTTTTTGAATTGCAAGCTCTCACTTGTGCCCACCCTTTACTTTCCCAACATTTTCTATTAAATATTGGGTCATTTACCAATTCCATCTTAAATCAGGCCTCTTGTTCTTCCCTTTTCATCAAATCATCTCCTCGTCCTTTTGCCGATCTTGCGGGAGAACAGCTTTAGAGGTCGAATTGTGGGACTACCAGATGCAACAAACTCGGAGATTGGCAGCGTGTTCTACGGGAAAGGCCGAAAAGAGGACTCGAAAGTGGGTGCTAGAGCAACCTGCGAAGGTGGGAGAGGGACCTTGAGGGCGGGGCCAGAAGGCTGGCGAGGGGTGGGGAGGATGGGCTCCTGTGTTGGGCAGGGTGGCTGCAGGTGGGGGAGAGGGGACCCTGGCATTAGGGAGGTGGGGCTGCTGACAAGGAAGCTCCAACGGAGGGGTGGCGATGAAGCTATCGGCTATACTACGAAGACCATACCATTGTTGGACAGAGTTCGAAGGTAGATGGGTGGGTTGGAGAGGAAAAGGACGGATTGATGAGAGAGGAGGAAGTGGGGAAGAATTGAGGGGGAAGAAGAAAGAAGAGCTTTGGTGAAGTTTGAGAAAATTACTATAAAAATCTATTTATTTTTTCCTTATGTTACTGAAAAAATATATTAACGAAGGGGCGTGCATGTAACATGATTAAATAATGTGATAGATAATTTGCATGAATTTAGGGTTGCATAATATCAAAAATTTTCGGAAATTAATGTCAAATACTTCTAAGATAACCCCATGACATTGCAAGCTTATCAAACACTTTTGGGTGAGGTACGTGCAAAGAAGAGAGTAGTGTTTCAGGATAAGAAGGGTGACACACCTTGCTTCCTCCCGAATTCGAATGAGTAAAGGAGAATGTTTCATAAGAAGTTTTAAAGCTAATGCTAAATTATTAATCATGATTTTTAACCACTTTTTGTTGTTGACGGGATCACATCAAAGTGTATCACATGAGACAACGTACTACCATTTTTAAAATAATTACTAATTTAATCTTAATTAAATAGATTAGAATGAAAAGGTAAAAAATTAAAATTTTAAGTATAAATGGGCACCTGAGGTGTCTATTTGGAGAGAATGCCCAAAACAACGCCTCAAGTGCTAATTTAGCTTGGGGGTTTTTGCACTTCTACCCCATCATTTTGCATCCCTACCATGTCATAAAAATAAGTAATATAAATAAACATAACAATTATACTATTAAAAGTATATATATTTCAATGTATTCTTCTGCTTGATAAATTGATTTGCATGATCCTAATAAATGTTAATTTATTCTTAATTTTACAATTACGATAACGCAAATTAATTTTGACCGTAGGAATTAAGTAGTTCTTAATTTGTCGATAACAATAAGTGAAACTAATATACCTACTTTAGATTTATTATTGTATGGATATATATATATATTTATTTTGATGCATATGGATAACGGTAAGAAAAAAGAGTTTGAATTTTTTGCAGATATAGATATGAATATGATTATAGTTTTTATTTTTTTGATATGGATATATATACGATTATATAACTTTTTTGTGGATGTAGTTATGAATATTTTTGAGACATATACTTGAACATTTTCTAGAGTTACACGTAATATATGGAGAAAATTATATATCTTGAATTTGTTGAAGGATATGGGAAGATCCTTAAGTGCATCACGGAAGCGTGAGGAACGCATCGTATGAGATCCGGAGCGACTAGTCGCACTAGTTGCTCGAGGCAACGGAATTTAGAAATTTTTAATGCGATGAAACCACATGATCCAAGAACACTTCTAGGATCATTTCATTTAAACCACAAACAAGTATTAGGTTACCTCTTTAAGCGTGGTTGCCATCGAGTCTCTAAACGAAGAAACCTCCTGTCTCAAGTCCGATCCGACGGAGGAGACGCTTGCGAGCGTGTTGATGAAACGCGTGCTCCTCGCAATCCACGTTGATGATCCAAGCGGCGAATCTCCTAATCTCATCTCACGAGATCCGACATCTTCTTCACGAGCGAGGCGCAGCGAAGGAGACGGAGATCCACATGAAAATAATCTGGCAGCATAATGGCGATCATGCAGCAATGGCGACTCTCTCTAGGGCTCCATGGTGGACGGCCACAATGAGAGAGAGAGGATGTGTAGAGAACAAGAGAGAGCATATGAAGTTGTCTTGTTCTTGTAACTTGAAGAGCAAGGGGCGTCTCTTCTTATATAGTATTTTGGAAGTCCATCGATCACAATCCATGGACTATACAAAATCAACGGATGATATTGATTTGTGCTTCTTTCAATGGGCAAGATTTTGTTGTAAAATCACAACAATAATTAATTTAATTAGATTAAATATATATTGATAAATCAATATAAATTAATTCCAAATTAAATCAATCAAACTTAGAGATAATGGGAAGCAAGATTGCCTCCTTCCATTAAGAGGGGGGGACAGCCACCCTTTCCTAATGGGATTGGTGGTCGTCCACCCTCCTTAGTCAGGAAGGTGCAATTTTCATGTAATATCATGAGATTACATTATTCCATGGTACTTACAACAACACTTGTTGTAAATTATTCTACAAAAATAACTCATAATTATTTTGTGAATATTGCAATCTTCCATTGAAAAATTATGAATCATATTCACAATCCAAAATAAAATGTAAATTATATTTTCAATTAATTGTCCAATGTGAATCCAATTCACATCAACATATAATTAACAAATGTGAATTACAAATAGCTCTCTTATATATTATAAATCGCATTTATAATATATACGATTAATATGGATAATACTATCCACATTATTCATATCTATGATAATTAAATCACATTTAGTTATCTTGGATCTCTATTCTCATGTGCCCAAATAATATGAATCACATTCACATTATTCACATCTTTGATCATTAAATCACATTTAATTATCTCAGATAACTCTCCTTATAATATGAATCAAATTCATATTACTCATGATAATCAAGTCACATTTAATTATCAATTTTCTCAGTGCTTGGATACATATATCAACAATGAAATTATCATTGAACTCTTTCAAGGATAATGCGCGTTCTCCGTGGATACTTGGAGATAAGGACAGGGCGATCGTATGCTCGATGTTTAGTGACTTGGATATTTAGATCATATCTCATATCCAGATCTCACGGACCTCTCATAGATGCTTGATTAAATCAAGACCGTATGGGATTACATCAAAGTGTATCACATGAGACAACGTACTACCATTTTTAAAATAATTACTAATTTAATCTTAATTAAATAGATTAGTATGAAAAAGTAAAAAATTAAAATTTTAAGTATAAATGGGCACCTGAGGTGTCTATTTAGAGAGAATGCCCAAAACAACGCCTCAAGTGCTAATTTAGGTTGGGGGTTTTTGCACTTCTACCCCATCATTTTGCATCCCTGCCATGTCATAAAAATAAGTAATATAAATAAACATAACAAAATTATACTATTAAAAGTATATATATTTCAATGTATTCTTCTGCTTGATAAATTGATTTGCATGATCCTAATAAAAGTTAATTTATTCTTAATTTTACAATTACGATAACGGAAATTAATTTTGACCGTAGGAATTATGTAGTTCTTAATTTGTCGATAACAATAAGTGAAACTAATATACCTACTTTAGATTTATTATTGTATGGATATATATTTATTTATTTTGATGCATATGGATAACGGTAAGAAAAAAGAGTTTGAATTTTTTGCAGATATAGATATGAATATGATTATAGTTTTTATTTTTTTGATACGGATATATATACGATTATATAACTTTTTTGTGGAAGTAGTTATGAATATTTTTGAGACATATACTTGAACATTTTCTAGAGTTACACGTAATATTTGGAGAAAATTATATATCTTGAATTTGTTGAAGGATATGGGAAGATCCTTAAGTGCATCACGGAAGCGTGAGGATCGCATCGTATGAGATCCGGAGCGACTAGTCGCACTAGTTGCTCGAGGCAGCGGAATTTAAAAATTTTTAATGCGATGAAACCACATGATCCAAGAACACTTCTAGGATCATTTCATTTAAACCACAAACAATTATTAGGTTACCTCTTAAGCGTGGTTGCCATCGAGTCTCTATACGAAGAAACCTCCTGTCTCAAGTCCGATCCGACAGAGGAGTCGCTTGCGAGCGTGTTGATGAAACGCGTGCACCTCGCAATCCACGTTGATGATCCAAGCGACGAATCTCCTAATCTCATCTCACGAGATCCGGCATCTTCTTACGAGCGAGGCGTAGCGAAGGAGACGGAGATCCACAAGAAAATAATCTGGCAGCATAACGGCGATGCTGCAGCAATGGCGACTCTCTCTAGGGCTCCAAGGTGGACGGCCACAATGAGAGAGAGAGAGAGGATGTGTAGAGAACAAAAGAGAGCATATGAAGCTGTCTTATTCTTGTAACTTGAAGAGCAAGGGGTGTCTCTTCTTATATAGTATTTTGGAAGTCCATCGATCACAATCCATGGACTATACAAAATCAATGGATGATATTGATTTGTGCTTCTTTCAATGGCCAAGATTTTGTTGTAAAATCACAACAATAAATAATTTAATTAGATTAAATATATATTGATAAATCAATATAAATTAATTCCAAATTAAATCAATCAAACTTAGAGATAATGGGAAGCAAGATTGCCGCCTTCCATTAAGAGGGGGGGACAGCCACCCTTTCCTAATGGGATTGGTGGTCGTCCACCCTCCTTAGTCAGGAAGGTGCAATTTTCATGTAATCTCATGAGATTAAATTATTCCATGGTACTTACAACAACACTTGTTGTAAATTATTCTACAAAAATAATTCATAATTATTTTGTGAATATTGCAATCTTCCATTGAAAAATTATGAATCATATTCACAATCCAAAATAAAATGTAAATTGTATTTTCAATTAATTGTCCAATGTGAATCCAATTCACATCAACATATAATTAACAAATGTGAATTACAAATAGCTCTCTTATATATTATAAATCGCATTTATAATATATACGATTAATATGGATAATACTATCCACATTATTCATATCTATGATAATTAAATCACATTTAGTTATCTTGGATCTCTATTCTCATGTTCCCAAATAATATGAATCACATTCACATTATTCACATCTTTGATCATTAAATCACATTTATTTATCTCAGATAACTCTCCTTATAATATGAATCAAATTCATATTACTCATGATAATCAAGTCACATTTAATTATCAATTTTCTCAGTGCTTGGATACATATATCAACAATGAAATTATCATTGAACTCTTTCAAGGATAATGTGCGTTCTCTGTGGATACTTGGAGATAAGAACAGGGTGATCGTATGCTCGATGTATAGTGACTTGGATATTTAGATCATATCTCATATCCAGATCTCACAGACCTCTCATAGATGCTTGATTAAATCAAGACCGTACGGGATCAGATCAAAGTCTACCACATGAGACAACGTACTACCATTTTTAAAATAATTACTAATTTAATCTTAATAAATAGATTAGTATGAAAAAGTAAAAAATTAAAATTTTAAGTATGAATGGGTGATGAATCCACATTTCATCATCTTTATTCTATCATTTTGGCACCAAAAACCCTAGCAAATGCCTGTAAATAGTATTAAAATCATCATCTTAGCATCCATGCATGTGCATTCAGATAGTGTATAAATTACTGTAATTAAGGCCAAAATTATAGAATAAATAAAGAAAAGAAAAAGAATAAAATATTATAAATATTTTATGACCCAAAACCCCCGAGACCTAGGCATCTTGATGAATAGGTCGACAAGGAATAAAGTAGGGGGAGATAAGGGCCAAAGTACAGATAAAATACCTATACATTCCTTTCATTCTTTATTCATTTTGGGACCTATTTTTGGTTCCACTTGTTATACATCAAATAAAGAAACTTTGTACATGAAAGTTGTAGATAATTTAATAAAGAAAAATACAAAATTGATTTCACAGAAAAAGAATGTACATATGAAAAGTTATGGTCTGAATAAGAATCCAAAATCCCAACTTCCCAGACCCGTATCTCATAACTGACAACTCCAAATGCAGTGTACTCACCTTTAATTGTATATAGAATAAAATAATCTATCCAATGGTGGTGGTTTCGCATTTGGCGGAGCTACGGTTTGAAAGTTGAGTTTTGGACCCCCGTTGTATAGCTATACTGATTAAAATATTCAATTTATTATTTATTCATTATTTTTATATTTTTATATTTTTATAATTTTGTAAATGTTACTTATAATGTATATGTGCATTAAAATTAAAATAAAAGGCAAAGAAAAATAAAAATAAAAATACTTGTATAAAGACTACATAGGTATACTGCATATACCTATACCTGTATAAAATACTCTTAGATTTTATTAAATATACAAAATACATCAATAAAATAAAATAAAAATATATTTATGTGTATAAAAGTATTTTATAACTTTATAAAATTATAAACAAAATTAAAGAAATTAAAATACACCAAATAAAAATAAAATACTAAAATACATAGATATTATACCTATATAGGGTTAAAAAGGTAACTTGTAAAAATATAACTCCTAAAAATAATTAAAAATCAAAATAAAATACTACATAAAATTCTAAGCATTTTTTATTTTATAACTTTTATTTAATTCGGCCATTTAGTATTTTAAATTGAATTAATAAAATGTTTTTCCAGGGTTTTTCCTGGTTGGTCCACGTGGACCAACCAGGAGGTCAGGACTGTTGACCAAGGTCAACAGTATGACCTACACCCTGTAGCTCGTGTCAGACTATGTTTGACCCCCATTTTCACCATTTTTTCGAGGAGCGAGCTTTCATCCTTTCGACTCAATTCCTTCTGCAAAATCCTTCCTCGCTGGACCGTCTTGCACGCCTAGTGTTTGCATCGGGACGTGCATCACGCCAACCACCTCCGCACCTCGTTCTTCCTCCTCTGACCGTCAACCCTTTAAAACCTAAAGCTTGACTTCATTTGAAAATTTGAACCGCATAATCCAGCAAAAACCTTCCCCCCAGACCTTGCTTGAGTTCCCGGAGGTGACAGCTCCAAGGAGTGCTTGTCAGGGCGGTGGTCAGGACACTTTTGGGCGCGTTCCACAACCTCCGGCGACCGCCGTCGAGGTACCCCCTTCCCTCGCCCAACCTGGGCTTGAGGTAGCTCTATTTCTTTTAGTTCTGCTCGTATTTTCTTTCTCGCATTCTCCTCTTCATTTCCCCCCATCGATTCGTCCCGTTCGTGCATCGATTCGCCAAATCGATCACTCGCCGGAGACACCTCCGGCCATCGTCATCATCCGCACCTTACACCACCGCACGTTTCCACTCCTTCGCACCACGTGATCGGGGCATTTTGCCCCCGATTACATCACCTTTTGTTTCGTGCAGGTACCAGCACATTCGACGCTTCTGGGGTATTTTTGGGTCCTCGCCGGAGACCCTGGAGCTGCGCATCTTCCTCCGCTTGGTGGGAGAGCTCCGCCGTTCTCCGATCCGGACCGTTGCTTCCAGACGACAGAGGGGACCTGCAGCTATCGCCTGGACCAGTCGTGAAGCCCATTGACCGCCGGAGCACGGAGCATTCGACGGAGGAAAGTCGCCCCGGCGACCCTTCTTCCGTGTTCTTCCAACGCCCCTCCGCGCCGTCCGATCACCGCCAGTCCTCCAGGTGTCCACCGACCGTCCGATCAAGCCGCCTCAGCAGCCGTCGATCTCCTCGCGGAGATCTAATCCGAGGCGTCGGATCTGAAGGGGTATCGCGGACCCAGGACCCGCCACGTGGATAAGTGGGATTCATCCCACCGTCCGATCTTCCGCCGTCGAGGGTATTTTGCAGTCAACCCCCGCCATTTTTGAAATTTCTATTCAGTCCAAAAACTTTGTTGTGTAGTTTAAATATTTTGTAATATTTGCATCGAGACCCCCAAGCTTTCAATATTTGCATCCAGGTCCTTCGCCACGTCACCTCACGTGACCTGTACACGTGAGGTGTGGGCATTTTGCAGAAGGGCCCTCGGTTAGTTGTGTATTTCGTTTTAGTACTTAAACTTGCGTATCACATGTAAACTTTTTGGATATTTTGCATATAGGCCCCCAGGGTTTGAGATATTACGTTTCAGTCCTCGCTAGGCGCGTGCAAGTCACGCGCCCTGGTGGGAAAATTGCTAGCGTGCCCAGGCGGCTTTTGTAATTGCATTTTGGTCCTAGAAATTAAATATTCAGTTCAATATTTTGTGGAAAATTGCGTGTATGCCCCTGGATGTTTTGTATATTTGCATGTATGCCCCTGCCAGGCCTTGAAAGTTTTGTATGCTTGTTGTAATTATTTGAAATATTATTTTAAGTCCAAAAATTCCACAAAAATAGGGTTAAGCTCCTGAATCTGTGTACTTCCACGCCACAATTTTAGTTTTTGATTTTATTTTATTTTTATATTTATTAAAAATCAAAAACTTGCTATTTGTGCACTGTCTAGCTTAGAAAATGCCAAAAAAATATTAAAACCTCTCCAAAAATTCCAAAAAAATTACCTAGTGTCTATTATATCCCATTCTAGTGTCAACCCAAAAATCATTAAAAATCTCAAAAGAAAAACACTAAAAATTTGAAAACACTCAAAAACTTCAAAAAAATATATAAAATAGTAGAAAACTCTAAAAATCAAAAACTCAGTTCCTGTTTGTTCCTTATTTTGTTCTTTTTATTTGAAAAATAGTGTGAAAGTTTTTAGCTACTGGTTGCTATTTTTAAATCCCATTTTACTCACAGCCAGCACCCTTTCCACTGTTTTGCCTTATTTCAGCATTTAAAAATACCAAAAACACCTTGAAAAATCCCCAAAAATCACAAAAACAGTAAAAAACCCTAAAAATATTAAAAACAATTTATTTCTGAATTTTAGGTTATTTTTGCACATTTTTATAAATATTTTAGCTTGTCTTTTATTAGATTGTCTTTACTTTCCAATATTGAAAAAGAAATAAAAAATATAAAATATAAAATTATAAAAATCAGAAAATTAAAAATCAAAATACAAAATTAAAAATTAAATAAAAAAATTTTTAAATTAAAAACCCACAAAAATTTCTTTGCTTGCTTGCTTAGTGTAGACACATCACACACATACACTTGAGCACATTTTGTCAATTACCCTGCTTGCTCCCTGTGTTCGAACTCTCTGCATACTTGACACTATACACCATTTGTGCAGAGTTAAAAATAAATTTTAACTCCACATTAGTTCTAATTTGTTGATCTTTAGTGTGGGTTAATTGTTGATTAAATTCAGATTTCATTTGAGAGCCGCCACAGCGACGGTTGTCTCTGCCTTGTGTGAGATACCCATTTAGACTCTCTTGACTTTTGAGTTTATCAAATGGCGCCGTTGCCGGGGAGCAACAGCGAGTAGTTCACATTTTGTTTGATTGTGTGATTGTTTACCATAGCATTGTTTTCCATCTCTTACATTTTTGATATATCTTGTTGAGCTATCTGACCGTCTCTTTTCTTGTCTTCTTGCGAGGGACCGCGGAGCAAGGCGGATTGCTTAGGTGATTCGGAGCAACCTTGGGAAGCGGAGCCGGCCTTCTTAGGTCACGCCGACAGGAGAGAGCAGGAGGAGTGAGGGAGAGTGATTAGATTAGCTTACATTTATTTTTGTGAGAGAGAGACTATTAATTTGTAATAATACAAGTACACTTGGACTTGGACACTTAGACTATCGGGCCTAATTTCCGGGTGTTTATTCACCCGGGGGCTCACCGCCGTTTTTGACGAGTTTTTATCGCCGTCATTTTCCGGTTTTGTTTTCATTTTTCACTTTCTTTTGTGGAGTGAGTTCTTAGTTCTAGGTCCTGCTTGATTCGATTAGAATAGGTCCAAACACCTAATTATCTTTGCATGCTCCTATAGATTCGTATTTGGACTTAGACTAATTAAACAGTTAGCTAGTAACTCCGATCCACGCGCCGCGAGCTCACACCCGAACAAGCGCTTTCTCCTACCTCAAATGTGTTGAGCAGAGGAGGGGTGAGCCTAGACCGGACACTCGGATTAGGAGTTAATAGCTAGCTTGTGGTTCTTCACGTTAGCAGTTGCCTGTTCTAGGACGATTTCCGCTTGCATATCGCCATATAGCTTAGGTTTAAAAATTCTGCTTTGCATCCCGCATGGAGAGAGCTGGGATTCGCTGTAAGTCCTCTTACTTTGCACGCATCATTTAGGCACAAAGGTGAGATTTCCACCTTGGTGTCGACTTGCACGGCTTTTCCGACTCTACTCTCCCTCTGTTTTTGGAACAAAGTAGGATAAAGGAAAAATACAAAAACCGTTAGGCGCTTGTTTGAATTTACTCAAAAGAAGCGATAACACCAAAAAAAATTAAAAAAGGGACTGCTAAAGAAAACTTGACCAAAATAAAATCGGTAATTGGATTCATTGCTTGGGGAGAGTAACACCCTCACTTGTCTTCAGGTTGCATGGGAAGGTGATGAATCTCGTATTCATCATGCTAAAATTGGTCATTTAGGCTCTGTCCCCCATCATCCACCTGTAATTATTCATTAATAGAGCATTATTAGCCATCATGCATGTATAAATAATACCAGCATTTCATCATGCATAATTGCATTTAAAATTCCCAGTGTAAATTAGCCCAAAAAGCCGCTAACTTCTCACATTTTTAGTTAATTCATCCTAACTCCGATTGACTCAAAACCACCTCCATTGTGTAGATATTACTAACCTTATTAAATAAAAAATACAAAAAAATTACTGACTCCAATAAGTGTCAAATAACCTCAAAGTCAAATTTCACATCTGACGGACTAAAACGAGCATATCTCCCTCATACAGTGTCCGATTTTGGTCTACTCACTTTTAAAGTACTCCATTTTCAAATACCTTCAAAACAAGACCAATTTCATAAAATTCGGAGCTCATATGTGAAAGTTGGGTTTTGGGCCTCTTTTGCGCATTTTAACTTTTTGCCAATTTTGACCTGAGTTTTTATGTCCTTAATTAACTCTTTTAATTTTATTTCTTTTTCATTTGTGTTCTTTGATGAAAGTTTTATTAAGCGACGTAAAAATCCAAATCCAGATTAAAACTGAGATCAAAGAAATTGACCAAGTCCGAGTGTCCGTTGTCGGTCTGCACAAAAGTCGTGTGATTCTGACTTCTATTTTATTTTCCTATTTTCTTATCCATTAAAAATCCAAAAAAATTAGATTAATGTGTAAATAATTTTCTTCTTATTTATCGTATTTTTTCTAGAATTTGTATCCCCTTTAAAACCACCAAAAAATTACAAAACTCCAAAAATCGGTTTTTCTATACACATGGAAAGCCGCCAAAAATACCACTTCGCACAGGTGACCTCTTTTGCTCCCGGGCCCTTCATGAAAGTTGTAGATCTCGACGAGACGAACAACTTTTGTGAAGAAAATTTTTCGATCCGAGGTCATCTTCTACCTCTTTTGCCCACGTTAAAATCTGAAATTTTTTTGGTGCCACGTGGCAGCTCCAGGGCGTGCCACGTGGCACCCCACTCTTCCCTCACTACCAGCCACACCTGGGTCACGTGCCCAGCACGTGACCCCACCTTCTTCCCAAATCAGCCGTTACCCCCCTCCCCTTCCCCGCAGCCGTTCTCCTCTCCCGCCATTAACCCGCCACCATGCACGGCCATAACCCCCTCCCCTCCCCTCGCGCATAACGGCCTTCTCGTCGCCTATAAAGCTACGCCCTCTCCAGCCATCCACGGCATCCGCCCTTCTCCGAGCTCGCCGGTGACAGCGGTGCAACCCTCCTTGTGGCGTGATCCACAGCAACTCATTGCTGTGCCGCTGCCTCCTTGCGAGCAGCAGAGCCTCGAGGTTTCCCTTCGTCGGACCTCTGAGGCGACAACTAGGAGAAGGCCCAGCCGCTCCTCCCTTGGGCGATTCCCATACTCACCATCTCCCCCCCCGTGCTTTCCAGGCAAATTTTCTCTGTCTTTCTTCTCTAATCATCTCCTCCTTGCAGGTTCACCGTCGCCAAGCCCAGCTCGCCGCCTTGCCCTCGCCGCCGGGGGTGACGCCGCTCCAGCTCACCTCCACCAGCCCGGCGGCATCTCCGCCTCGTGGCACCTCCGCCTTCGCGCGGAGGCTCCGCCTCCGCCCAGGCCCTTAGGCTCCACCTCCGCCCAGGCGCAACCTCCGCCTTCACCGCCCTCCGCCGGTCGTGTGTCGGCCGGCGTAGGGACCGCCGACCGTGCTTCCTCCGCCACCAGCTCGCCTCCGCCCCGGCTGAAGCCCCGCTCACCACCGCCCCCGCATCGCGGCGGCACCGCCCCGACCTCGCAACGCACAGTTGCCGTCGGATCGGGCAAGTGCCGCCCTTGATCCGACGGCCTCTGTGCTGCCACGTGCCCCCCCCGAGCCTCGGCCCCAGCCTCGAGGCTCGGGGCTCCCGAACCACCGCACCTCATCCGAGCCTGAGGTTCTCCACCCGAGCCTCAGGTCGGGATCCGAGCCTCGGCTTCGATACCGAGCCTCCGCCTTGGGGCTCCCGAACCTCTAGGCTCGCTACCCGAGCCTCCTGCCCCGACACCCGAGCCTCTGGCGCACGTGCGTAGCACGTGCGCAGTGGGAAAATTGCAGAACGCCCCCTGGCGTTTTCCGAATTTGCAGAGACACCCTTGCCAGGGGAAAATTTCAGAAAAGTCCCCCAAGTTTTTGATAATTACAGATAAGTCCTCCCAGGGACCTCTTTGCAAAGAAATATTTATTTTATTTACATTTCAGTCCCTGAAATTTCATTTTATCATATCTTTGTCATACGAACTCCGATTTTAGCGTATAATATGTCATTTCGAAGCTAATTCCGTGCTCTATCATTTAGCATAGCTTGTGATCAGATCTGAGGCTGTTTATTGTCTATTATTATTTGAGGATCATCATTGGCTATTGCAGGCTTATTTTGACATACTTGTGCTTGAGAAATTAACGATAAACCTGTTGCAGGAGCTCTGTTAAGGATTTCAATTTGATTAACCCCTTGTTTTATTGTTGATTATTCCAAATCATTACAGGGATTGAATTGAGGACCAATATTTTTGACTTTCTATTTGGGTGATCAACTATTAACTTAGAAAAGTCATTTTACATTGAATCTGTGAACTTGGAGTCAAGTGATTTTTCTTGGTTACATTATTATTCGATCTGTGATAATATTTGATGATTAATTGAAGTATTTAATTGAGGATTTACATCGTGCAAAAAAAAAAATCACAAGATCCTGAGCTGTATTGGTAGTCCCATTCATTTTCTGTGCATAACATTCGCATCTTCGCATTGTATATTTTTGCAAACACACAAATTAACCAAGCATTAATTAATTATTTAATTTGATTCAAAACAACGCAACTAAAAATCACCGTTCCCTGTGTTCGACCTTGGTAAACTTACCAAGTAAAAAATATTCCACAACTTTCAAAGCTTGTGGTATTTTGACGACCGAAATCCGCTTCCTATACTACAATTCCTCATTATTAAAGAGGTGGATTTCGCGATCATCAGAAGGTTTCCTTCCAAGTGAGGTGAGCGCTTCGTAAGGATTAGAGCCAAAAACCCAACTTGTGGCTGCCTTGTGTATCGCTTGGATTTCCGAAGTATTGGCGCTACTATCGTACGTAGTCGAGTAGGGCTTGGTCGCCATTGGTGACTCGCTATTGTGTGAGCACCGACCTTGTCCGAAGTACCGAGCTTAGGCCACGCCTTCACGGGTGTGTCTGTCTCACCGGCTGCGTCCGAGTAGGACCTTGTACGCTCACGGGTGATTCCGTTGCGAGCGAGGTCCGAAGTATCGGTTTCGCCTATCGGCTTCCTCCCTCTATTTCTTTGGCTGAGTAGGGATCCAGGAAGGGTTACAAGGACCTCAAAAAGCGCAAGTTACAGGTTACACAGGAGGAGGACAAGTACGGGGACACTTTCCTGGCAGTACTCTCGCTCCTATAGGCGTAGCGTTCTAAGGACTCGTGAAAAGATAAATACCTGAAAACAAGCTAAAATTGACAAGATAAAAGCCGAACCTTCACGGCTTCACGAGTTGAGTTGGTGAATTCACCCTTGCTTTATGTTTGATTTCTAGATTTATTTAGGTCAAGATCAAAAACACCGCACAATTGTGCACAATTTTGTTGCATATCATCTTCTTTTTCTCTTGCATTTTCCCTGCTCTTTCCGAATAATCAAGATGATGGGACGGAGATCTCTTAGGCCGACTTTGTCGGCACCGCTATCTAGCACTCCTCCTTACTCATCTAGGAATGCCTCGGAGAGTCCGCTCTCCGAGCCCGAGTTCACATCCACCCTGTTCCCCCTCGACCACCCTTCCCATTCTCCTTCTCTCAGTCCAATCATTTCAGAATTCAGTGCATCACAGAGTTCGGCTCATTCAACAGCACCTGAAATGGCCTCTTTTGCATTTTCAGAAAATCCAGCAATGGCAGACAGAGGCGAGCACCCAGATGACCACGACCATCCTCCGTTCATTATTGATCAAGTGGCCATCAACAATTCCTTGTTGGCTTCCCTGGAGACCATGCAGAGGCAGATCCGAGACCAGGGAACATTCATGGGTGACCTGATGAGAGAGATAGCACAGTTGAGAGAGAACCGACCTGGGGGCGGTGGCGGAGGAGGAGGAGGACCCGATGCAGGAGGAGGTGATCCAGACGCTGAGCGACCGCCGCAGACCATCATGAGGGAGCTGCACAACCCAGCTGCATCCCTCACTCACCGATGGATCAGACTTCCACCCATTCCCGGAGATTTCGAGCTTCGGCCCCATACGATCCAGCTTCTTCCCAAGTTCCATGGGTTGCCGACCGAAGAGCCGCACCTCCATCTCCAAGAATTTGAAATGATATGCAGTACTATCCATGATCGGTTGATGACCGAGGACACCATTAAGATGATCGCCTTCCCGTTCTCATTGGTTGATAGAGCCGCATATTGGCTCAAGCATCTAGGGCGATTCGTCGATACTTGGGCAGATCTCCGGACCGCATATTTGAAGAAATACTATCCTCTCAGCCGGACCAACGCAGCTCGAGCCATGATCAGCAATTTCGTCATGATCCCAAATGAACAGTTCCATGAAGCCTGGGATCGATTCAGAGAGCTCATTGACCGGTGTCCGCACCATGACATCTCCAAGCCCAATCTCGTACAGAGTTTCTTCTGTGGGCTGACACCGGAGCTGCAAGGGCTTGTGAACGCCTCTTGTGGTGGGTCCTATTTCTCCAAGGGAGAAGACGACGTCTGGTCCATCTATGAAGGCATGGCAGAAAACTCCACAGTGATGACCCAGGCCCGAGTCTATACTCAGCAGAAGCCCCCGCAAGGAGCAGGATCATTCCAGAGGATCGCACGCATCGATGCCGGTCCCAACACAACGTCGGTAGCCGCAGCCCAAGCCGAATCAGCCGCAGCCGACATGGGCATAATTAGTGAAAAGTTGGACCGCATGGAGATCCTGGAAAAGAAGCAGAACCAAGGTCTAGCCCAGATGGACCTTCTCACCAAAACCATGAGTGACCTGAAGACTCAAATTCTATGTATTCAGGAGGCACAAGCCCATTCCCAACAGCCTCCCAGGTCACAGGTTGCTTCCAGCAGCAGCAATCCCAACCAGGCCTCTACCTCATACCACCAGGTGAACCATATCCAGGCGGAGCCGGTTCCATTGCTGCAGTACCATCCAGAGCAACCGCCATCTCAGGAGACGCAGATGGTGGTGTATCAGCCAGAGCAACCACTGGCAGTTCTTCCTCCACCGTCCTTCGAGCAGGAACCATTGATGGAAGTCAACGGGATTTGGTATGACCGATACCCTCAGCCCGCAATTCGTAGGGATCACCCCGGATTCCGTTGGGGTAATGGTGGATCCTCATCCCAACAGCATCCTCCTGCTCAGGGACAGCAGAACAGCCATCCACAGCAGTACAACCAGCAGCCCCAGTATGCCCAGACATCTCAGTATCAGAGTGGTCCTCGTCCCGCCTATCAGGGACAGCAGTGGAGGCAGCGACAGCCGCCTCAGAAGTCTTATCACCAGCCTTCCCCCCAGTATCAGCAACAACACCAGCAGCAGCAGCCCCATTTCCAGTAGGGACAGACGTCCGGTTCTCAGGGTCCAGCCTTCGAGAACCCTGCCCTTGATGATCTTGCCCGCTTGCTATCTGAACAGCGAGCATCTTTCAGGCAAGAAATGGATGAGTTCCGGCAGGAGATGCGGGATTTCATCAAAGGCAAGGCCGCCATACCCGCTCAGATCGAACCTAATCCTAATAACCTCAAAAGGAAATCTGAGCAGGTAGAGTTCATAGAGGATACCTCTCCTAGTGACAATTTGAATGATATGTCTTATTCTTTGAATGATGCTGATTTTGTGACTACTAGGAGCGGTAGGATGCCAGCCGGCGGCGCCTCTTCTGAGCGACAACCAGATGCTGAACCAGGAGCGCCAGAGGAGCAGACTAGCGGTGCTGATGCCGCTAATGATGATGTTGAAGACGGTGGTACTGATGCCACCAATGATGGAGTCCAGGACGACGGTGCTGATGCCGTCGTAATACCAGATGCAGACGGTGGTGCTGAAGCCACCATTTTGGATGATGAACCCGAGCGTGGTGCTGATGCCGCAGAGACAGGTTCCAGTGGTGGTGCTGAAGCCACCACATCTACTTCTGTTGAGCCACCAACTGTGATGTTACCACATTTTGTATCTAGAGACTGTGGGAACAAAAACAAAAACAAAAATATGAATAAAGGAAAGGTTTCTGTTCAAATTGCGGATCCATATGTGGTGAATGATGATTATTGTATGGATTCTCCGTCTTCACAGGTACAGGGACCGATTCCTAGTCCTCCATCTGAGGAGGCCCCTACTATCCCCTTTCCCGAAGCACTCCGCCGAGCGAAGGGGAACAAAAAAGAAAATCCGAAAAAGAATCAACAGGTAGAGTTCGGCAACGAAATGATTGATAGATTTCATATTCAGCTGACTCTACGAGAAGCATTTGAGCATATCCCCTTCTTCAAGAAGAATTTGAAAGAAACAACTACTGTTCGAAGGAAGAAGAGGCACAGAGATCAAATCCATATGCTCACTCATGATACATGTTGCATCATCCAGAACAAGCTGCCAGCCAAGCGACCAGACGCAGGAGCTCCCTATGTCAGATGCGAGATTCAGGAGCAGCAGTTTGATCGTACTCTGTTAGACAGCGGCTCTTCAATTAACCTCCTCCCGGCAGCCTTACTCAAGCAATTCGAGTTTGGCCCTCTTCTTCGAAGCAGAACCGTCCTTCAGTTTGCTGATAGGTCGATTAAGAGGCCGAAGGGGTTATTGAAAGACGTGGTCGTTACCATTCAGGGCCTGAAATTCCCCGTGGACTTCGTCGTGTTGGACATGGAGATCCCTGAGTCGGTAACTGATGCCCCCATCATTCTCGGACGTCCATTTTTGGCCACAGCCAAAGCAGTGACCAACCATGATAGTGGGAAGGTATGTTTTCGCGTAGAGGGCGAAACCATACAAATAGAGACGATCGAAGAAATCAGAGCCAGAGAGGTAGAGTGCTCCGAGCAGTCCAGCGAAGCAGCGCAGATGACAGAGGAGGAGCTAGACATCCACCAGGTTTGTGATTTTGAGATGACTGATGATGAATCCAACTGGAAAGATCCTGTAGCACCGACCCTCGCCTTGCCTACAGATTCACTATATCTCAAGCTCATGGCAGTCGAGAGCCGGGAGAGCACATCCCTGGAGGAGGATACATCTGAAGCTGACAGTATTGTGATGAGTGGTGCAGACGAGTTCCATTCTTGCTCATCTTCTTCTGATCCCTCGGATTCAGACATAGACTGGGATGACTTTGATGATTATTTACCTTGTCTGATTCCTTCTGAGCCGACAGCCATGACAGAGTGCGAGCCAGTGCAGTTTATTGATGATTCAGCAGGCCGCCCTTCGTCAGAAATTCATGCAGTGCGAGAGTTCTCCCATGCAGACCTGGTCGCCTTCACACAGACATATCAGAAGCCAGATCTGCCACCTCCCAGTTGTCCAGAACGGAAACCTCTGTCGCAGTCGTTGAAGTACAGATTCCTTGCGGGTGAGCCAGAAATGCACCCAGTCATCATCTCAGCAGATTTGACTGGAGAGCAAGAATCTCGTCTGATGGAGGTTCTTGAAAGAAACCGCAAGGCAATAGGATGGAATATATCCGATCTCCATGGGCTGAGCCCTAATATTTGCTCCCACCACATTTATCTCGAGGATAACGCTAGGCCGTCGCGTGAGTTCCAGCGACGGCTGAATCCGAATCTTCGAGACGTAGTCATGAAAGAAATTTCCAAGTGGTGGAGCGCCGATTTCATCTATCCCATCTCCGACTCCAAATGGGTTAGTCCACTCCATGTGGTACCCAAGAAAACGGGTATCACTACAGTTGTTAATGAGTCTGGAGAGGAGATCGCGACCAGAGTACCGACTTCTTGGAGGGTCTGTGTGGACTACAGACGATTGAATGAGGCCACCAAGAAGGATCACTTCCCGCTACCCTTCATTGATCAGATTATCGAGCGGTTAGCCGGGAAGAGTCATTACTGTTTTCTTGATGGGTACTCTGGATACAATCAAGTGGCCATTGCGCCCGAAGACCAGGAGAAAACGACATTCACCTGTCCGTTTGGGACTTATGCTTTCAGACGGATACCCTTTGGTCTATGTAACGCTCCGGCGACATTCCAAAGGTGCATGTTGTCCATCTTCTCGGACATGGTGGGTGACTGTTTGGAGGTCTTCATGGATGACTTCTCGGTCTATGGCGACGGGTTCGACGCTTGTCTTGACTGCCTAGACCGTGTGCTCAAGCGCTGCATTGAGGTTAACCTTGTTTTATCCTGGGAGAAGAGTCACTTTATGGTGACTCAAGGGACGGTCCTTGGTCATATCGTCTCCAACAGGGGCATGGAGGTCGATCCGGCTAAGGTGGACATCATCAGAAAACTCAATCCGCCGTCCAATTTGCGTCAGCTACGGTCTTTTCTGGGGCATGTCGGTTTCTACCGACGGTTCATTCAGGACTTCAGTCGAATTGCCCGACCGCTTACTGACTTGCTGACCAAAGACACTGAGTTTATTGTTAATGATAAGTGTCTAGAATCATTTGAGACTCTCAAGAATATGGTTGTTTCTGCTCCTGTCCTTCAGCCACTCGATTGGTCTCTCCCATTCGAGATCATGACGGATGCTTCAGATTTTGCCGTTGGGGCTGTGCTTGGACAGAGGAGGGATGGTTTACCCTTTGCCATTCACTACGCCAGCCGGACTTTGGATGCCGCTCAGCGGAATTACACTGTGACTGAGAAAGAGATGCTGGCCGTAGTCTTCGCTCTTGATAAGTATCGATCATATATTCTCGGATCTAGAGTGACAATCTACACTGATCATACCGCCATCCGGTACTTAATGGCTAAGAAGGATGCCAAAGCACGTCTCACCAGATGGATCCTTCTACTCCAGGAATTTGATATTGAAATTAAGGATAAGCCTGGAGTCAAGAATGTGGTGGCGGATCATCTCTCCAGATTGGAGAATCTTGAGGAATCTGAGCCCAACGCACCTATCACTGAGACATTTCCGGATGAGGCGATCTTGGCTGTCACCTCACTCCCATGGTATGCTGACTTTGTAAACTATCTTGTTGCCAAGACAGTCCCTCAGGGTTGGCCCAGGCAGAAACTTGAGACCTTCCTAGCTAAGGCCAAGTTTTATCATTGGGAGGATCCCGTCCTTTATCATGAAGGAGGGGATAGTATCTGGAGAAGGTGCATTCCTCAAGAAGAGCAGCATAGCGTCCTCACATACTGCCACAAGCTTGAGGCAGGAGGACATCATTCGAGAAAAAGAACAACACAAAAGGTGCTTCAATCCGGCCTATGGTGGCCTACTCTCTTCAAGGATTCTGATGAGTTCGTGAAGAGATGTACTGACTGTCAGAAAATGGGAACCTGCGGACAGAGAGACATGATGCCCATGCAACCCATTCACTTCTGTGAGGTTTTTGATGCATGGGGGATTGATTTCATGGGCCCATTTCCTAAGAGTCAGGGATTCGAGCATATTTTGCTCGATGTGGATTATGTCAGCCGATGGGTTGAGGCCATCCCCGCCCGAGCCGCAGATGCTAAAACCGTGTGCAAATTCTTGAGGAAAAATATCATTTCACGGTTCGGGGTACCTAGAGTCTTGATTTCCGACGGGGGGTCTCACTTCATCAATGACGAAGTCAGGGCCCTTGCAGACGAGTTCGGCATTGACCATCGGGTTGCCACTCCTTATCACCCTCAGACTAATGGTCTTGCCGAAGTATCGAATAGGGAGATAAAGACTATCTTGCAGAAAGTTGTCCGCCCAGACCGAAAGGATTGGTCACAGCTTTTGGACTCGGTCTTGTGGGCTTATCGGACGTCTTTCAAGAATCCATTGGGGACATCTCCCTTTCGTCTCGTCTATGGCAAGCCGTGCCATTTGCTAGTGGAGATCAAGCATAAATCTTTTTGGGCAGTTACTGAGTTGCTTCTAGATCCCGAGAGTATAGGAGACCAGAGAAGAGCTGAATTGGCAGCCCTGGAAGAATTGAGAGATACAGCCTTTTCCAACAGCCTACAGTACAAAGAGAAAGTGAAGACATGGCACGATTCGCATATCAGCCATAAACAGTTTGAGCCAGATCAGAGAGTATGGTTGTTTGATTCCAGGCTGAAGTTATTCCCAGGGAAATTGCAGAGCAAGTGGAAAGGACCGTATGTGGTCAGGAAGGTACATGACAATGGCGGCATCGATATATCCGAACCGTCATCTTCCTCTACCTTCCGCGTCAATGGTCAACGCCTGAAACTATATCTTGATCATGATCCGTCGACCATTGATGTTGCCCCCATTCTTCTGGTATGAGATGTGTCCTTTGATTCTGATCATCTGCATCTCATATATGGTAATCAACTCTATTCCCCGCTGTACAGATCCACCTGTTCATATCACTTTCATTTGTTGATCTATTTTCTTCTTTTCTTCTTTTCTTCTTTTCCATTTCTATCTTCTTCATCTATCAAAAAGGTGCCGCCCTTGTAGACAGTTTTCCATACTTAGGACGTACTTTGTCCTAAGTATAGGGGGGTTGGCACCCTGAGTTTCTTTCATTTTCTTTTCGATCCTCTCCATTGTCTCCTCTTCTTGTCTATACTTAGGGATATCTTACCCTAAGTATAGGGGAGACAGTCTTAGTATGATCTGTTCATTCCCACCCTTGACCCTCCCTGTGTTGTGTACAGTCTGCTATACTTAGGATTATTTGATCCTAAGTATAGGGGGGACGGTCAACTTCTCATTCATTGATTCATTCATTTATTCTTTTTTATTTAGACTTGTCTATACTTAGTACGAGTCATGTCTTCTCTTTTCTCTCCGATCTATGAGGACATAGCTCAAGCTAAGTATAGGGGGGTCGTATATACTACATATATACTTTAGCTATAACTCGTACTTTCGTATTTTCCTAATAATATGGCTAATAATTCTTTAAAATTCATTAAAAATCCTTAATAAAAAGATGTGGTTATTCCTCAAATTCCTTTTATATTTACTGATTAATAAATCAGGTGAAAATGTTTTTTGCAAGATGTTTGAAAAATAGTTTGAAAAACTTTGTGAACATCTATTGAAAACTATTTTGAAAATATTTTGTTACATGGTTTCAACCTTTGTAAAAATGTGTGGATTGTAAAATTTCTTTTCTTTGTGTGAAATAAAATGTTTGAAAAATGATTTGCAAATGGTTTGAAAAATGGTTGCAAAAATGATTTGAAAAACCTATACATACTGTTTTGAAAGCCTTTGCAAAATGTTTTCAAATGCGTGTAAAATGTTTGTAAAAACTATTTTGGACTATAGTTTTCAAAAATTGTGTGTAAATTGTTTTTAAATAAGTTTGAGGAATATACACATCACATCAAAATCCACTATATGTATATATGTATAAAATTGATCACTTACCCTTGCAAATTCTTAAAATCCATTTCTTGTTCATATGAAGAAGCACTCCCGTGTACATATTTTCACCTAGTTTTTAGCCAAAACTTTTTGTTTTCAAAAATTCCCAAAAACATTTGCAAAATTAAAATCCAAAAACACTTGAAAAATCTTTTTGAAAAATACAAAAAAAAGAAATGCATCTGCATATGCATCATCATCATCTTTTCAAAAATCCATAAAAAGTTCAAAATCTTTGAAAATTGCATCACAAAAATATTTTCTGCATTGCATTGCATAGCATGAGCATTTTTCGGATTGAGTTTGATAGTTGAACAAGTCTAAATAAAATCCGGAGATTGGAGCTTGATTGGACCTTAAAATCTACCTAATAACAGGAACCTTATAGGAACTGGGTTTGAGGTACTTCAGGTCTAGTTGACTTAATTCTTTGAGGATCGCGAGACTTGGTTCAATGGATTCTTGACTGCCTAAGTAGAGTATTTCGGAGCACACACACGACTCTGGGTGATAATGACCTAACTTGGACATTTGCACCTTTCACATGGCTCAACTCAGTTGGAGTGGTGAGGAGATTGGATTTGCCGGTATGAGACGCACACAAGTGGAAACACTTGTCCTCCTCTAGGGAGGGAAGTGCACCCCAACCCGTCCAGTGATTAGGAAGTCTAAAGACAGGAGGTTGTGGGTTGCGATAAAGCTTCAAAAGAGGGATAGTCTACTGGCTCAAGAGGAAAAACTCCTTATGTAAATGCTGCTGTGAATAGTATTACAAAAAAAAATGTTCAGGCATGTACAAAAATAAAAAGCCTGCAAAGTATGTATAAAGTCAATAAGCAAGCTTGAGTTCCAAAGTCATATCATGTGAGCCTGCAGCAGGATGACTTGACTACATTGGTCTCGCATCCCGGGATAGGTGGCTACACTGGCTACCGTCCATTCTTCTCTTCACCCCCTCCTCTTGAGCTGGTTGCCACTTGAACTTAGAAGGGAATACCCCGCTCCTCGAGGATGGAGTTGCTGGATTGGGGAATCATTGGGTTGTCGTACTGGAGAAGTCAGTTTCGTTGTCATTCTAGTTGGGGAGAGCCACCATCACTTACACTGTACAAGTCAGATTCATAGTCGTAAGAGTTTGCGTATGAATTGAGATACTTCTGACCTGGCTATTGAGGAGGCTTGGACAGAGTCTTGGAATTTTCAAGGACTGTTAGATTTCAAACACGGTTCTCACTAAGGTTCCGCCCGCACTAAAATTTCAAAGGTCCGACTTAAGCTCCAAACTTTGATTTTGCGAAGACAAGTTTGATAATCGAATAAAATCCAAGTTCTTCTTTTTCTTTTCTTTCCTTTTCTTTTTGCACTTATTGCATAAGTGTTTGCTAGGGACTAGCAAAGGTAAAGTATAGGGGGATGATGAATCCACATTTCATCATCTTTATTCTATCATTTTGGCACCAAAGACCCTAGCAAATGCCTGTAAATAGTATTAAAATCATCATCTTAGCATCCATGCATGTGCATTCAGATAGTGTATAAATTACTGTAATTAAGGCTAAAATTATAGAATAAATAAAGAAAAGAAAAAGAATAAAATATTATAAATATTTTATGACCCAAAACCCCTGAGACCTAGGCATCTTGATGAATAGGTCGACAAGGAATAAAGTAGGGGGAGATAAGGGCCAAAGTACAGATAAAATACCTATACATTCCTTTCATTCTTTATTCATTTTGGGACCTATTTTTGGTTCCACTTGTTATACATCAAATAAAGAAACTTTGTACATGAAAGTTGTAGATAATTTAATAAAGAAAAATACAAAATTGATTTCACAGAAAAAGAATGTACAGATGAAAAGTTATGGTCTGAATAAGAATCCAAAATCCCAACTTCCCAGACCCGTATCTCATAACTGACAACTCCAAATGCAGTGTACTCACCTTTAATTGTATATAGAATAAAATAATCTATCCAATGGTGGTGGTTTCGCATTTGGCGGAGCTACGGTTTGAAAGTTGAGTTTTGGACCCCCGTTGTATAGCTATACTGATTAAAATATTCAATTTATTATTTATTCATTATTTTTATATTTTTATATTTTTATAATTTTGTAAATGTTACTTATAATGTATATGTGCATTAAAATTAAAATAAAAGGCAAAGAAAAATAAAAATACTTGTATAAAGACTACATAGGTATACTGCATATACCTATACCTGTATAAAATACTCTTAGATTTTATTAAATATACAAAATACATCAATAAAATAAAATAAAAATATATTTATGTGTATAAAAGTATTTTATAACTTTATAAAATTATAAACAAAATTAAAGAAATTAAAATACACCAAATAAAAATAAAATACTAAAATACATAGATATTATACCTATATAGGGTTAAAAAGGTAACTTGTAAAAATATAACTCCTAAAAATAATTAAAAATCAAAATAAAATACTACATAAAATTCTAAGCATTTTTTATTTTATAACTTTTATTTAATTCGGCCATTTAGTATTTTAAATTGAATTAATAAAATGTTTTTCCAGGGTTTTTCCTGGTTGGTCCACGTGGACCAACCAGGAGGTCAGGACTGTTGACCAAGGTCAACAGTCTGACCTACACCCTGTAGCTCGTTTCAGACTATGTTTGACCCCCATTTTCACCATTTTTTCGAGGAGCGAGCTTTCATCCTTTCGACTCAATTCCTTCTGCAAAATCCTTCCTCGCTGGACCGTCTTGCACGCCTAGTGTTTGCATCGGGACGTGCATCACGCCAACCACCTCCGCACCTCGTTCTTCCTCCTCTGACCGTCAACCCTTTAAAACCTAAAGCTTGACTTCATTTGAAAATTTGAACCGCATAATCCAGCAAAAACCTTCCCCCCAGACCTTGCTTGAGTTCCCGGAGGTGACAGCTCCAAGGAGCGCTCGTCAGGGCGGTGGTCAGGACACTTTTGGGCGCGTTCCACAACCTCCGGCGACCGCCGTCGAGGTACCCCCTTCCCTCGCCCAACCTGGGCTTGAGGTAGCTCTATTTCTTTTAGTTCTGCTCGTATTTTCTTTCTCGCATTCTCCTCTTCATTTCCCCCCATCGATTCGTCCCGTTCGTGCATCGATTCGCCAAATCGATCACTCGCCGGAGACACCTCCGGCCATCGTCATCATCCGCACATTACGCCACCGCACGTTTCCACTCCTTCGCACCACGTGATCGGGGCATTTTGCCCCCGATTACATCACCTTTTGTTTCGTGCAGGTACCAGCACATTCGACGCTTCTGGGGCATTTTTGGGTCCTCGCCGGAGACCCTGGAGCTGCGCATCTTCCTCCGCTTGGTGGGAGAGCTCCGCCGTTCTCCGATCCAGACCGTTGCTTCCAGACGACAGAGGGGACCTGCAGCTATCGCCTGGACCAATCGTGAAGCCCATTGACCGCCGGAGCACGGAGCATTCGACGGAGGAAAGTCGCCCCGGCGACCCTTCTTCCGTGTTCTTCCAACGCCCCTCCGCGCCGTCCGATCACCGCCAGTCCTCCAGGTGTCCACCGACCGTCCGATCAAGCCGCCTCAGCAGCCGTCGATCTCCTCGCGGAGATCTAATCCGAGGCGTCGGATCTGAAGGGGTATCGCGGACCCAGGACCCGCCACGTGGATAAGTGGGATTCATCCCACCGTCCGATCTTCCGCCGTCGAGGGTATTTTGCAGTCAACCCCCGCCATTTTTGAAATTTCTATTCAGTCCAAAAACTTTGTTGTGTAGTTTAAATATTTTGTAATATTTGCATCGAGACCCCCAAGCTTTCAATATTTGCATCCAGGTCCTTCGCCACGTCACCTCACGTGACCTGTACACGTGAGGTGTGGGCATTTTGCAGAAGGGCCCTCGGTTAGTTGTGTATTTCGTTTTAATACTTAAACTTGCGTATCACATGTAAACTTTTTGGATATTTTGCATATAGGCCCCCAGGGTTTGAGATATTACGTTTCAGTCCTCGCTAGGCGCGTGCAAGTCACGCGCCCTGGTGGGAAAATTGCTAGCGTGCCCAGGCGGCTTTTGTAATTGCATTTTGGTCCTAGAAATTAAATATTCAGTTCAATATTTTGTGGAAAATTGCGTGTATGCCCCTGGATGTTTTGTATATTTGCATGTATGCCCCTGCCAGGCCTTGAAAGTTTTGTATGCTTGTTGTAATTATTTGAAATATTATTTTAAGTCCAAAAATTCCACAAAAATAGGGTTAAGCTCCTGAATCTGTGTACTTCCACGCCACAATTTTAGTTTTTGATTTTATTTTATTTTTATATTTATTAAAAATCAAAAACTTGCTATTTGTGCACTGTCTAGCTTAGAAAATGCCAAAAAAATATTAAAACCTCTCCAAAAATTCCAAAAAAATTACCTAGTGTATATTATATCCCATTCTAGTGTCAGTCCAAAAATCATTAAAAATCTCAAAAGAAAAACACTAAAAAATTTGAAAACACTCAAAAACTTCAAAAAAATATATAAAATAGTAGAAAACTCCAAAAATCAAAAACTCAGTTCCTGTTTGTTCCTTATTTTGTTCTTTTTATTTGAAAAATAGTGTGAAAGTTTTTAGCTACTGGTTGCTATTTTTAAATCCCATTTTACTCACAGCCAGCACCCTTTCCACTGTTTTGCCTTATTTCAGCATTTAAAAATACCAAAAACACCTTGAAAAATCCCCAAAAATCACAAAAACAGTAAAAACCCTAAAAATATTAAAACAATTTATTTCTGAATTTTAGGTTATTTTTGCACATTTTTATAAATATTTTAGCTTGTCTTTTATTAGATTGTCTTTACTTTCCAATATTGAAAAAGAAATAAAAAAATATAAAATATAAAATTATAAAAATCAGAAAATTAAAAATCAAAATACAAAATTAAAAATTAAATAAAAAAATTTTTTAAATTAAAAACCCACAAAAATTTCTTTGCTTGCTTGCTTAGTGTAGACACATCACACACATACACTTGAGCACATTTTGTCAATTACCCTGCTTGCTCCCTGTGTTCGAACTCTCTGCATACTTGACACTATACACCATTTGTGCAGAGTTAAAAATAAATTTTAACTCCACATTAGTTCTAATTTGTTGATCTTTAGTGTGGGTTAATTGTTGATTAAATTCAGATTTTGATTGGTCGACACTTCGACTGTGTTCCCGCCTTGTGTGGAACACAAGACCGATTGATTTTTGAGCTAATCAATGGGCACCTGAGGTGTCTATTTGGAGAGAATGCCCAAAACAACGCCTCAAGTGTTAATTTAGGTTGGGGGTTTTTGCACTTCTACCCCATCATTTTGCATCCCTGCCATGTCATAAAAATAAGTAATATAAATAAACATAACAATTATACTATTAAAAGTATATATATTTCAATGTATTCTTCTGCTTGATAAATTGATTTGCATGATCCTAATAAAAGTTAATTTATTCTTAATTTTACAATTACGATAACGCAAATTAATTTTGACCGTAGGAATTATGTAGTTCTTAATTTGTCAATAACAATAAGTGAAACTAATATACCTACTTTAGATTTATTATTGTATGGATATATATATATTTATTTTGATGCATATGGATAACGGTAAGAAAAAAGAGTTTGAATTTTTTGCAGATATAGATATGAATATGATTATAGTTTTTATTTTTTTGATATGGATATATATACGATTATATAACTTTTTTGTGGATGTAGTTATGAATATTTTTGAGACATATACTTGAACATTTTCTAGAGTTACACGTAATATATGGAGAAAATTATATATCTTGAATTTGTTGAAGGATATGGGAAGATCCTTAAGTGCATCACGGAAGCGTGAGGAACGCATCGTATGAGATCCGGAGCGACTAGTCGCACTAGTTGCTCGAGGCAACGGAATTTAAAAATTTTTAATGCGATGAAACCACATGATCCAAGAACACTTCTAGGATCATTTCATTTAAACCACAAACAAGTATTAGGTTACCTCTTTAAGCGTGGTTGCCATCGAGTCTCTAAATGAAGAAACGTCCAGTCTCAAGTTCGATCCGACGGAGGAGACGCTTGCGAGCATGTTGATGAAACGTGTGCTCCTCGCAATCCACGTTGATGATCCAAGCGGCGAATCTCCTAATCTCATCTCACGAGATCCGACATCTTCTTCACGAGCGAGGCGCAGCGAAGGAGACGGAGATCCACAAGCAAATAATCTGGCAGCAAAACGGTGATGCTGCAGCAATGGCGACTCTCTCTAGGGCTCCATGGTGGACGGCCACAATGAGAGAGAGAGAGGATGTGTAGAGAACAAGAGAGAGCATATGAAGTTGTCTTGTTCTTGTAACTTGAAGAGCAAGGGGTGTCTCTTCTTATATAGTATTTTGGATGTCCATCGATCACAATCCATGGACTATACAAAATCAATGGATGATATTGATTTGTGCTTCTTTCAATAGCCAAGATTTTGTTGTAAAATCACAATAATAATTAATTTAATTAGATTAAATATATATTGATAAATCAATATAAATTAATTCCAAATTAAATCAATCAAACTTAGAGATAATGGGAAGCAAGATTGTCGCCTTCCGTTAAGAGGGGGGGACAGCCACCCTTTCCTAATGGGATTGGTGGTCGTCCACCCTCCTTAGTCAGGAAGGTGCAATTTTCATGTAATCTCATGAGATTACATTCCATGGTACTTCTGTGAATATTGCAATCTTTCCATTGAAAAATTATGAATCATATTCACAATCCAAAATAAAATGTAAATTATATTTTCAATTAATTGTCCAATGTGAATCCAATTCACATCAACATATAATTAACAAATGTGAATTACAATTAACTCTCTTATATATTATAAATCGCATTTATAATATATACGATTAATATGGATAATACTATCCACATTATTCATATCTATGGTAATTAAATCACATTTAGTTATCTTGGATCTCTATTCTCATGTGCCCAAATAATATGAATCACATTCACATTATTCACACCTTTGATCATTAAATCACATTTAATTATCTCAGATAACTCTCCTTATAATATGAATCAAATTCATATTACTCATGATAATCAAGTCCCACTTAATTATCAATTTTCTCAGTGCTTGGATACATATATCAATAATGAAATTATCATTGAACTCTTTCAAGGATAATGCGCGTTCTCCGTGAATACTTGGAGATAAGGACAGGGCGATCGTATGCTCGATGTATAGTGACTTGGATATTTAGATCATATCTCATATCCAGATCTCACGGACCTCTCATAGATGCTTGATTAAATCAAGACCGTACGGGATCACATCAAAGTCTATTACATGAGATAACGTACTACCATTTTTAAAATAATTACTAATTTAATCTTAATAAATAGATTAGTATGAAAAAGTAAAAAATTAAAATTTTAAGTATAAATGGGCACCTAATGTGTCTATTTGGAGAGAATGCCCAAAACAACGCCTCTAGTGCTAATTTAGGTTGGGGGTTTTTGCACTTCTACCCCATCATTTTGCATCCCTACCATGTCATAAAAATAAGTAATATAAATAAACATAACAATTATACTATTAAAAGTATATATATATATCAATGTATTCTTCTGCTTGATAAATTGATTTGCATGATCCTAATAAAAGATTATTTTTTCTTAATTTTACAATTACGATAACGGAAATTAATTTTGACCGTAGGAATTATATAGTTCTTAATTTGTCGATAACAATAAGTGAAACTAATATACCTACTTTAGATTTATTATTGTATGGATATATATTTATTTATTTTGATGCAAATGGATAACGGTAAGAAAAAAGAGTTTGAATTTTTTGTAGATATAGATATGAATATGATTATAGTTTTTATCTTTTTGATACGGATATATATACGATTATATAACTTTTTTGTGGATGTAGTTATAAATATTTTTGAGACATATACTTGAACATTTTCTAGAGTTACACTTAATATATGGAGAAAATTGTATATCTTGAATTTGTTGAAGGATATGGGAATATCCTTAAGTGCATCACGGAAGCGTGAGGATCGCATCGTATGAGATCCGGAGCGACTAGTCGCACTAGTTGCTCGAGGCAGCGGAATTTAAAAATTTTTAATGCGATGAAACCACATGATCCAAGAACACTTCTAGGATCATTTCATTTAAACCACAAATAAGTATTAGGTTACCTCTTTAAGTGTGGTTGCCATCGAGTCTCTAAACGAAGAAACCTCCTGTCTCAAGTCCGATCCGACGAAGGAGACACTTGCGAGCGTGTTGGTGAAATGCATGCTCCTCGCAATCCACGTTGATGATCCAAGCGGCGAATCTCCTAATCTCATCTCACAAGATCCGACATCTTCTTCACGAGCGAGGCGCAGTGAAGGAGACGGAGATCCACAAGCAAATAATCTGGCAGCATAACGGTGATGCTGCAGCAATGGCGACTCTCTCTAGGGCTCCATGGTGGACGGCCACAATGAGAGAGAGAGGATGTGTAGAGAACAAGAGAGAGCATATGAAGTTGTCTTGTTCTTGTAACTTGAAGAGCAAGGGGCATCTCTTCTTATATAGTATTTTGGAAGTCCATCGATCACAATCCATGGACTATACAAAATCAATGGATGATATTGATTTGTGCTTCTTTCAATGGCCAAGATTTTGTTGTAAAATCACAACAATAATTAATTTAATTAGATTAAATATATATTGATAAATCAATATAAATTAATTCCAAAGTAAATCAATCAAACTTAGAGATAATGGGAAGCAAGATTGCCGCCTTCCATTAAGAGGGGGGGACAACCACCCTTTCCTAATGGGATTGGTGGTCGTCCACCCTCCTTAGTCAGGAAGGTGCAATTTTCATGTAATCTCATGAGATTACATTATTCCATGGTACTTACAACAACACTTGTTGTAAATTATTCTACAAAAATAATTCATAATTATTTTGTGAATATTGCAATCTTTCCATTGAAAAATTATGAATCATATTCACAATCCAAAATAAAATATAAATTATATTTTCATTTAATTGTCCAATGTGAATCCAATTCACATCAACATATAATTAACAAATGTGAATTACAAATAGCTCTCTTATATATTATAAATCGCATTTATAATATATACGATTAATATGGATAATACTATCCACATTATTCATATCTATGGTAATTAAATCGCATTTAGTTATCTTGGATCTCTATTCTCATGTGCCCAAATAATATGAATCACATTCACATTATTCACATCTTTGATCATTAAATCACATTTAATTATCTCAGATAACTCTCCTTATAATATGAATCAAATTCATATTACTCATGATAATCAAGTCACATTTAATTATCAATTTTCTCAGTGCTTGGATACATATATCAACAATGAAATTATCATTGAACTCTTTCAAGGATAATGCGCGTTCTCCGTGGATACTTGGAGATAAGGATAGGGCGATCGTATGCTCGATGTATAGTGGCTTGGATATTTAGATCATATCTCATATCCAGATCTCACAGACCTTTCATAGATGCTTGATTAAATCAAGACCGTAAATCTAATATTCGTATTGCATCTGAATTTCATTCAGATCAATGTCCTGCACTTAAACCAAAATCAGATTACTTCTCTACTGAGAGGAGTCACTAAAATCCTGACCTGTTTCATCACTCCCTGGGAATGAAAGCATCATGGTTATATAATCGTTTATGATCACATCACCCTCAGGTATTCCTAATACCAGTACATCCTGCATATTGGAAGACCTAGAGTAAACCCGAAGTATTATATCAATTTTACATTGTCTACTTCAAGGATTTATCATTAAGTTTCTTATTTAACTATTGGGAGTTGGTATCGATCATATACTTTCCAAAAGCATATATCATACTCAAGTGTTGATCATATACTTTCCAAAAAGCATATATCAAACCTACAAATTCAGTTAAGCTTCCAAAGCGAGACGACCATGCATGGAATTTGATCTTTCCACTATCTCATGAGTGAGCTCATATCTTTCGGTTCAGTAACTGAACATGTATGATCCCTTTGAGAGATCGTATTACTCATATGCCCTTGCATGCACACCAATGCGTCGGTGTATAGACCTTGATTAGGTCATCAACCTATTTGTCTATCAAATGTACATACTCAGACATATAGTAACACATCTGTCTCCAGACAGAGGATGCGTGCCTATATAGTGACAGCATAGGACATATGACTTTGGTTATCTCGATCTCGTTAAGTCAACTCTTTGATCTAACTTATGTAACACCTCTGAATCTCTATTCCTATGTAGAGGACATGTATCAAGAGGTCGGTTAGATATCAGCCTTTAGAAAAAGGATTGCCATCTCCTTCTCAAGATGGAGATCATCTCTTAATAATCATTTGATGGTGCTTGATGAGTCATCAATCTAACTCTTTAGATATTCATCCAAGCATCAGCCTCTATGATTCAATAATTGAATCAACAGCTGTATGATCATCAGGATGGCCATGGTACATAACCCTAATTGTACCAAGGGACCTATTATGCAAATTAGTTCTTCTTCATTTCAGATCAGGGAATGATATTTGCAATAACATTTATTGCATAATGGCTCGTCGTGGGCTCGCATGTCCAACATTTGTGACTTTCAATAGTCGCATACATATCCTAAAAAAATAAATATGATATATGTATTATCTATATCAAATAATATAGAGAAAAAAATAAAAACGATCTGCATTGGTCTATACATACGTACAACTAATACTTATTTCAGTGTCTAATATCAAAAAAATGGAAATGATATCTGTATTTATATATGTTCCCATAAAATTGAAAATGATATCGGACGGATGCAAATTATCGGATCTCATTGTTACAAAAAAATAAAAATGATATCTGTATTATTTTCGATATCTAGCAAAATAATTCAACCTGTATTACTTTATGTATCCATTTTTGTTAAAATAAAAATTAAATATTACTACCCGTCAAAATAAAAATACATATTAATGTCCACCTAAAAATAGATATAATAGTGTGTGTATAAAATTTATCCAATCGCATTGTTTTGATAGGAGATAACAAGCATAAACGAACCTGCAAAAAATATTTAGATCTATATATCCATTTTTATATCTACATAGTAAAAATTAATTCAAAACCATATTATTTTCTATATGTGTATTCATCGAAGTAAAATTTGCATATTCACATCCACTAAAATGTGAGTAATATGTACTCGATTGTATCCATATAATAGAAGCTAACATGTATACATCTAAATTCAAAACGTTAATTTCTGTTTTCATAATTGTGAAATTAAAAGCTAATTAACTTTTATTAGGATTATGAAAATCAATGTATCAAGCAAAAGAATACAATGAAATATAGTTACTTTTTGTAGTATAAATACAAGGGTTATTTATATCATTAATTTCTGGACTAGTGTAAAGAAGAAAAATGGTGTATTAGAAGTGCAAAAGCCCCAACCCAAATCGACATTAGAGGTATCGTTTTGGGCATTCTCCCTAAACTAGTACTTTAGGTGCTGATTTATACCTAAAATTTTATTTTTTTTTGTTTTCATCTTGTCTATTAGATTAAAATTAAATTAGTAATTATTTTAGAAAAAAACTATCAACGCAACCTAGAAATTATGTCACAATGCCATTTAGATGAAAAAATAAGATCATATATGATTGAAGAATAAGGAGGAATCTCTTAAAATAAAAGATAATCTAATATAAGTGTCTTCATAAGTGTGGGTCACATCAACTTTCTTTTAAATAGGCGGTATTGTGTGAATCTTTCTTGTTTCCCTTATCCATCAATAAATATTATTTGTCTCTAGTGTTAGCTCTTTATGCCATCAATATAGCAATGAAAGATAAGATAGAGAATAAGCTTAAGTTCTTATTTACTTACCTTACAAACCAGAATTCTTCCAACCAACAGTATGCACTATATAAAATCTCATTTATTTCTTATTTCAACAACTTATTTTTCATTTCTAAAAACTTAAATCATTCTTTGTGATCTCATCAGACTTAAATCATTGCCTATAATTTCACCCTACCTAAAGATAGAAAAGGAAAAATGCTTATTTATCCATTTTATGGAGCATTCTAAACACCACAACTGCACTTATATAGATGAAGCAATCACAACATCGCAATCCTTGCAAGAATGGTTCGAGCTCTTGACTATGGAGAGTTAAAAGCTCCACAACATCATCTCGCAATCATCTCATTCTCGACTAAAAAGTTCAATTTTCAAAAGATGTAGGTATTATTTCAAGGTTCACTTTTGGATTAAAGATAAATGGTAATTCACTAGCCTATGATGTCCTACTAAGAGAGTTGTTATAGTTGAAATCATGAATCTTACTAGGACTCAAGGGTCGGTAGTTAGGGATGGTGGCTGCCTAAGTTTGGCATGCTTTGTTTATAAGAGTCTATGCCAGCTCACCGCGCTTGTCATGATGTTAGTATGATAGTACGACATAGATACAACAACTAATTGGTTGTTGTTTTTGATTTTTCCAAAATTGCCGCCGATTATTCATGCATATGTAAGGTGACATTGTTGATAATCGACCTTCTTTCTTGAGCTGGTCTAACCTCGTATAATAAATAATATCTTAGATGTTATTTGGATTTTAATTTGATTGTTTAGTTTTGAATGCACCAAATGAAAACAAGCAACCCAAATTTGGGATTCAGACGAAAGCAATGGAATTAAAATAAGAGCCCCGGACCATGTTATTAAGTTAATAAAAGGCAACAAGAAGGGGTGATCAACGATATGACCTTAATAAACATATTTTATCAAGAAGAAATCCAAAATATGACTTCAAGTGCCAATAAATCAAGCTATATCCTGCATAATGTGCTTTTTCAAAAGAATGAAGGGCAAAGGTAAATTTTTTAATAAAGTGATTTTTTAAGGAAGTTATTCTAATATGCAGAAGTTGGAGTTGGACTTAAAGTGTAAAATAATCATTAAAAAACAATTCTTTAAAGAGAAGAGAAGAATCAGAATTCTAACACTTTATATCAAAAGAATATTAAATTCTTAGTACTAAAAGTGCAATTTTCTCATACTTTATGTCTCTATGTAGTCCTCTTGTAAAACCCTGACTTTTGGACTCAGATATTCAATTGAATCAAAATTCAATTTCATAAAATATATGCAATGTAGATTTCACTTGTAAGTGTCTCATCGTTAAAACTCCAACGAAACTAAAATTGTTCAATACCAAAATCAGACGAGGGAGATGGTGTCATTTGAATGAATGGGTATCCATCCCACCTTTTTGGCGTGAGGTGTCCTCATGAAGAGAACATGGAAAATACAAAGAGCTCCATGTTTTTTGCTTATAAAGCAAGTTCCTTTCCCTTGAGATCGTTCGGAGTAAATTCTTTGTTTCTTGAGATTTTTGCACTCAAGAGCTTGTGCATGTTGCTCTTTAAGCTCATGGGGTTCTTGATTTGTTGAGGAAAGGCTTTAGATGAAAGGAAGTCATTCATTTAGGATCTTCATGTGTTGAGTTAATGGAGTCTAACCCCATCCCTCTAATATTTCACATCTTCATTGTTGATTGTGCCATGGTTAGTAAAGGAATCACGTGTTGCACCATCTCTATGATTTTTTCCCTACATGAAATCTCTTATTGATTGGGGAAGCCTTCATGCTTTCTTTTGATCTTCATCATTTGTGGTATAAGTATTTCGTGCATGTTATGTTTAGCATGTTTCTGATGGAGTTATGAAGAAACATGAATGAGGTGTTAAAGTAGGTTGTGCATGTGCGTTTTATTAGGTTTGGAATGGTAGGTTAGATAAAAATATCCAATTTAAACATGACACCTTTTAGGCCATACACGATAGGAGAAGATCGATTCATCTAATATATTTTCAAGCCTTTTGAATCTCTAAAAGATGAGCGTAAAAATTATTCTTGTATCTCAAGCCAAAGGTATGCATGTGTTATATGTCGGAGTGTATGCGAAGAAAACCCTCTTGAGACTCGATTTAGGACAAAAAGCCATCACATCTAATATGTATAGAAGTTCAAATATTTTACATAAATACTTTATATGAATCATGGTGGGGTGATATATACGTAATTATATAGAGCCTGAAACAAGTTCTCCAACTCATTGGAAATTACCTCAGTTGGAATTGTGTAGCTTCCAGAATCAATTTAATAAATTGGGATAAAAATATAAATAACTTAAGCAAACATAATTGATAAAGACATAAAATTTGATCAAGTAAAAGGGGTTTATTAGCCTATTTTAATCGAGCAATGAAGTAAATCAATCTATTATAAGTTGGAAAAGGTGAAGCTTCTAAACATTTAAAGTTTTTTATGGATATTTGTGATAATACCTAGGTGTATATATATCATATGTGGCATTAATAAGCATTTTTACATGTATTTTGGAGTTTAAATAGATAGTGAAAATTGAGTGCACAAGTTATCAATATCGTTGTACAGATTTAAGTATCAATCGTTGGCCCTGAACCATGATAGTGAACTAGAGAGAGCGAATAGCTTAGATAATGTGATCGATCACCCTAGCCCACTCTCTGGAATGATAGTTGCTAACTCGCTAAATACATGTCTTAATATGCACTCTTTGTAATACGGGTACTTAGCGAACCATGCAGAACTAGGTCAAATGTCTCTTCGAAGAGGACCTAGCTTTAATCTATAAACCTGGGAAGTCCATGGTCGAACTCAGAGACACGAGAAATTTAGTGAATCAATTTAAATGTCTAATATTTAGCATAATAATTTATAGGATGATCATTGTGAGCGGATGCACACGACACAAAAGAGATAGATTTTTAACATATTTTTATGCAACATATATTTGATGAAGACAAAGATGCACGAGTGAACATTTTTGACAAACAAAATAAATAAATGCACAACAGAAAACTTGTATCAAGTTACATAAATTCTCTAAATCAATTTAGTGGATTTCAAAACATAATTCAAGAAAAAATGATTTGAATCTCAGAAGCTTATATAGATGAATAAGTCTTTAATCTCACTTTGATGCCTAACTGATTAATAAGTAACTAAATCAATTAATGACTTAGTGATATTGATTAAAAAAATAGAATTAAGTCATTAAGATTCAATGTGAATATTAAATTCAATTTTTTAATAAAATTCCCTTTTTAAATTCTCAATGTACATATAAATATAAGAAGTATAACTTAGTGTTGACTACATCCACAAGAGTAGAGTCAAGATTTTACTAAAAATTTCAATCTCAGAAGCTCTTATAAGGACCCAACCCTCAACTCTAGGGAATAAATCTAGTCTTGCTTCACTCCACCATCTCTTTAGTTTGTCAGACTTAAAAGTTATAAATGGAAGGACATATCATGGAGGGGAATAGGATTGTGTACTTATTTATTTGAATTTTTGCAGCTTACTGAAGAACACCTTGAACCGATCGATCACTCCAGTTGGTATGATCAATAAGATTGTCTGATCGGTAATATTCATTTCCTTGATCATTCATTTTTTGAACATTATATATCCTTAACTGTTTCAATTCATTGATTGGTAAGAGACCTTTTATAATCACTCATTTATTTGAAACTTGAATTCTATAACTGGCCTTATCATTGATCACTCCAGTTGGTATCTGAACTTATGATCGATCACTCTAGTTGTTATCATTGGTAAGATTGTTTGAATGATAATATTTATTTTCTTGATCGAATATTTTTTTCAACGTTGTATATCCTCGACCATTTTAATTCATTGATTGGAAGAGACCTTTTATAATCTCACTCATTTATTTGAATAATGAATTCTGTAACCGACCTTATGGTCGATCATGGTACACTGTCATTGCTTCTTTGTGATTGATTATTCCAAATTTGGAGCCTTCTATTTTTGACTCTTGATGGTTACATGCTACGTTCACTATAAAAAGAGTTCATACATCATCATTTCAGCAGACAACTCATTCGAATAACCCCCCCCCCCCTCATTCTTGAGCGTTCAACTTTTCAAAAGAAGAAATCTAAGTTGAAAGCTACTTTCAAACTGTAGCAAGCTCCTCAAACTCTTTGTGTGCAATCAGAGATTTTTGTGAAGCTACTTGAAAAAATTAGTGATGTTTTTCAATTACATAGCTTTCATATGCTTTATAGATATATCTGGCAGAATCAAGTATTGTAATATCCTGTTGATATAATCTCTCTACTGATTTGATTGTTTTGGTCTGATTTTATGATCATTTATCTTGTTCAACTAACAACATTTTGCAGATACTCTTGGAGTTCTCTCTGTAGGAAGCTCAAGGTGAATCCTCAAGCAATGTTACAATTAGCTCAGTTGTAGTGGTGACTTTGGTGTGCGATCCAAAGCTGTAAGCTACATGCTTGAAATCAATTGACATATCTGTCTAAATATGTCATGATATAATGAAACATTAGTTGGCTCCACTAACCGAAAATCCTATGTCAGGAAGGCTTAGACCGTGGTTTTTACCTACTTGGGTTTCCACGTAAACTACGGTGCAATGTGATTGTTGATTTGTTGTTTCTGACTGGATTTCATTGCTTGTCATCTGCTACAGCAAAAAAGTTTCATTCTTCCATACTCCATTCACCCCCCATTTGGAGTGTATTCCATCGGCAAATTCTGTTAGAACGTTCAATCCATATAGTTTATAGATCAAGTCCATGCACAAACCAGAGCAGTAATGTTGACCTATCGCCGACATCAATCTTGACTCCTAGGTAACCTTGCTCCTTCTCCTTTTCTACCCATTTAAGTGTGAACAGAATACTACTGATGCATTTGGTATTTGTAGGTCATTAGGGAGTAGCAAAAGCGTGATAAGAATGAGAATTTTGATTGAGCGGAGCAAGGAGTGGATATGTGTTCATTTGTCTATATATAGCCAAAGCAGAGCCTCAAGGCCTTGAATTCAAGGCAAAGATGCCAAACCCTTCAACGAGGTAAATAGACATTGGTTTTAGGACAAAGTCGTCAAAGCTCCACCATAGCACCATCACTTTGTCGCCTCCATCAGAGTACGAAGTCCACGTGTATGATGCATGGCTTGCCACCGGTTCAACCAGAGTACACCTCATGTGCATCGAGCACGTGAGGGCATTTTCATGTAGGAGCCCCTCATGCATTTAGTTATTTGCATCCCTATACCTCCATGGGGTCATCTGAAACACCTAAAATATTTGTTTAAATTGCATTCCAGTCCCTGATGGGACCAATTAATATCAAAACTTGATTTTCTTTGCATTTCACTCCTAAAATCTTCCAAAAGTCATAGTAAATTGATTCCTTAATATTTTCCATAATTCAAGTTTATTGGATTATATTAAATAGCCTTGACTTTTGAACATGACTTTACACATTTTGGATACACTGCCAGAATTAATTGCATTTATTTTTTTGTGAAATTCAAACTTTTTTAATCGAAATTTATATGTACCTTATAGTCGAAATACCTGAGCTTGGGGACACCATTACTTAAGAAACAATACCGGGCCCTTTTTTGCAAAATTAAACCCACATTGTGTTTTAAAAATACCTTTAGCTTTTACGTGTCTTGTTTTTATTAAGTACATAGTATAATATTATTAAGGGTGCTAATCGAATCGAATACCTTTGAATCTACGAGGATTCTGATTCAATTCATTATAAAAGTTTCGAATCCGAACTCGAATCAAAATTCAACTGAATTTACTAACTTAAAAGCCGATTCAATTCATTTATAGGTTTAAATTTTGAAATTAATTCATTTTATTTCAAATTTGAAATGTTAGTTGACGTTTTAGAGCTTATATAAATAACATTATATGAATAATAATATAATATAAATATTTTATTGTATAAATCTAATTTAGAAAGTATATTACTAAGATAAGTTGAAAAAAGTATAAAATCAAGGAAAATAGTAAACTAATACAATATTGTAGATAAAAGTACCTAATTTTTATAATTATTATGTATTTTACGATCTAAATATACTCTTTTTCTATGATGAAGAAATGTATAAATACAATATAATTATATGAGCTTATCAAAAATATATAATATCATTGACAAAAAAGCTGAACACATTACAATTATCATTGCATGTTAAAGCAAGATAAGATCAAACTTGTATAGAAAGTTGATACAAACTAATATTATTATTTGGAATAATGAGAATAGTAAAAAATAATGCAGCAATATAAAACCTCTTCATTAAGTGTGAGAATCTTCAATATCAAAAAACTGAGCTACGAAAATGAAATATATGAAATTTTCATGTACAAAGGAACAATTTACATTATGGTGAGAAGAACTTGTATATTACTCATGTGCAGGGACGAAGCTAGAAATTTTTACTTGGGGTGGGGGGCAAATTAATGAGACTACACACATACATATAGACATATACAAACACATACATGTAGATACATTATATATATAAAGTTTATCTATGCTACTAGTTATCGTTTTAATTATTAATATTTATTTACAAAGATACGATTATCATATAAATATCTAAACAAACATTATATGGACAAAAAGGTCCTTATAAAATTCTTAAAATCACAAAAAAAAAATTAATACGATGTTAAGTATTACCATCAAATCTAATATTTTTAAAAATTAAAATTATATCACACTTAATATAGGGATGCAAAGGGATATATATATATATATATGTACCTATTTCTTATAATATATTTTGATAGGTGTATATGTATCTGTATTAAAATGAATACATATATAAATGTCACTTTAGTATCCACATACATTTTTGTCTATATTTTTATATATTTAGATATATAGTTGTATATTTATTTTTAATATAACAAAATCTTTAACATTTTCGGTATATTTGATATAATTTTTATGAGATATATATTGTATTTGTATCATAATAAGCCATTCAATTCATATATATAAGCTAATTTATAAAGTATGTGATTGTATTCATATTCAATCCATATTATTTTTATATCTATACTCAATTTTCAAGATACAGTAACATTTTATTCATATTCGTTGATATCAATATTGACTTCCATACTCATGTATTAAAACAAATTTGGACATGACAACACCTATATGCTTGTCCATAACTAATCATTTATACATTATTTTAGTATCTTTTGCATAGTGTAATTACTCTTTATATTCTAGATTTTGACAATTATTTTAATAATCCAACATTTTTAATGAGTTTATTTTATGTTCAAAATGAAAGTTCATAAAAAGATATAAAGGTCGAAATGCGTATAACATGTAAATGCTAATAGTTAATTATACATCTTTAATAAAGGGAATGATTCACTACATGCATGTATATGGATTTTTTTAATCTACCAATATTTCATCCGTTTCTAAATATATATAATTATGAGTATTATTTGTTACAAAATGCTTTTATGTAAAAAATTGGAGATGGATGTCATATCTATTACTATATCATTAACGGGGGTCAATATAGCAATGCCTATTCGTCATATTTTCCAGAATCTCAACTAATCCTTGATATAAAATTGTGATGGTTAAGCGTCACTATATGGTTTAACGGTATTGATATAACAATGGATATTACATTCTTTCCTAATTTCAAATATAAAAAAACTCGTTAAATATTATTCAATGTTATATATTAAACAACATACGATATAATACCGAATTGAAAATCTCTATATACTTATTTTGTTCTTGTTCTATATAGTTATTCTATATAGGGATACATATACATATATAGGTATTACCAAATCCTTATCCGTTTTTGAATATGAATATAGATGCGAATACAGATATTAAATTTATCTTACCATATCCTTAAAAAATCGATACAAATGTAAAATGAATACTGATTACATACAAGTAATGTTAGAAATAATCTATAGAATTGACTTAAATATATATGAATTGGATGGAAAAACCCGATATAAATTTAGTAAATGTATTTGTATCATAAAAATTATATAAATATGATAAAATAAGCTACAGAATTATGTTATATATGGTTAAAAATAAATGTATGACTATATTTATATACGAAAATGGATATACGGATATAGATACGGATGTTTGCGGATATCAAAATGATATGCATATCCTTATCCATTTTAAAACGGATACGAATGTAAAAAATATGTATAAAACAGATACGGTGGCGGATCAGATACATATATATCCGTAACTGTTTACATCCCTATATGTATGACATGTAGTTCTTGTAAAACATACAAGTGTTAATAAATAAATTATCGTATTCATATCATATTATTAATTTTTTATTGAGACATGAAAGCGGAAGAATTATATACAACTTATAAATGGGAGATGGAGGGGCCATTTTATACAATTTATTAAGATTTATATTTAATTATTGTATTTAAATCATATACTATACTACTATATAATATATAATAAGTGCTTTGTTGGGAGATAGGGGGGCCAAGCCCCTTCCCGCCCCCCCCCTTGTCTTTGTCACTGCTCATGTGACGATAAATGTCACATTGACAATGATAATCATCATGAATTGCCATGCCACGAATAAAAATAACAAAAAAGAAAAGGAGATATATCTAGATAAATTTTGAATCATGACAAATGTTGAGGAACGCGAAGTAGCAAAATCATCATTTTCACATGTTAGGAGAAATGCCGCCATAATCTACCATGGGTATTTAGGATTTTTGGTAGATAATGAAAGGGGGATTGGAAAAAGCAGTATAAGGAATGTGGGAACATGAAAATAAATGTGTGGGTGAGGATTTAGAATAACAATCAACATTTGATCTTTTTTATTAGATTTTATGACTAATAGTTTTTTCTCTTTTTTTTATATTTAATATTTAGTCTTTAACTAATATGATTATACATACATATATATACATATTAAATTAGGTATGGCTTAGAGTTCTTTGTATTATGTTAATGCCTCAAAATTTCCGAATAGCATGCTAAGATTGATTATTATACTTATACAAAGTAAGTCATATCTAAGTTGTTGTCAATATGCTAAAATAATAAGTAAAGACAGGAACCTAGAAGTTTTGTATAACCGACGCATGAAGGACCTACATTTCTAACTTATAATATTTTGCAGACAATCCATTAGTTATAAAGAGGAAAGGAAAGAGATTGGGTCTCATTAGAGTGCCTAAGGTTGCATATACATGTCACGCATTGACAAGTCACGTCGGTGTAGCGTGAGACTATGAGAGTATGGAAATTATAATGGTGAAGGGTGAACATGATAAATCATATCAATGGAGCCTAGATATGATTATAACTTTAAAATTAACCACTTAATAAATATAGTAAGTTGGTTTGAGAGTATCTTTAGTTGCTTGCACATGTTATTCTTAGTGATATAATGCAAATGCTAAATCTTTTAATGTAAATGAAATGTAGTAGCTTTTTAATACATATTCATATATTATTTTCTACATCTATTTACTTGCAAATGAATTCGAATAGATGCATGTCAACTTTTTGATGTAATTATGCTATAATTACTTGCATAAGAATATTCAGAAAACACTACAAAAAAGGCGGGATTAGCGTGCACGTCTCGGCGTGCACAGGGCGTGCACATGTGCTCGCCCCGTAATGGGCGAGCACACTAAGAGCACATGTGCTCGCCCATGAGGGTCGCTGGTTTGAATTTTGCGGAGAGGCGCGGTTACCAGTATTGAGGAGCACATGTGCTCGCCCATGTGCTCGCTCAATGTGCTCGCCCACTTGAATTTCATTGCGCGGAAAATTTTAGCGGCTGGAAATATATGGGCGAGCACTGGGCGACGGTCTGGCGAGCACTTAAGTGAGCTCGCCCAAGCCCGTAAACAGAGACTGCGACGCCCTTCTTCCTCATTTCTCACGCAAACTCCTCCCAAATCCTCCCCTCCGGCGACCCGCAAGCCCTCCGCCCCGACCCCGACGCCCGTGGTTTTCGTGTTTTGAGTAGATCTACATCTACTACTCAGTATAATCTTTAATCCTTTCTCTTTTTATTTGATTTCATTACGTAGTTGTATTGTTTGGATAGATTAGGGTTTAAAATTTTTGTTGAATGTAGTGTAGTATTTTGTTAGTTTATATGTGTTTTACATATTAAGGATAATAGTAGATCACTATTGTATTGTTATTTCGAATTTGGTTGTCTAAATAATATGTAGAATTGTATGCCCTGTAGGTGTTCGATAAAATGCCTCAACGAAAATTATGTTTAAATTTTGTAAATTTTAAATGACAAAATGCTTGTATGATTAGTTTAGATTAGTTTTGCTCAGAAAATATTAGTTACTCAACTTTTATAATGCCTCGGAATAATGTAGATAAAATGCCTCAACAAACATTATGTTCGAAAATGATTAGTTATGAAATTTGTGAATAACTTTAGTTACTCAAGTTCAATAATGTAGATACTAGATATTATCAATATCATTAATAACAGTTTTAAAATTTCATATCGTTTTGATATGAGATATGATATACACCATTGTTTATTTTGTGATAATTTATTATCACATTAAATTTTAGTTAATGTGACCAATTATATCACATTAACTTATACATAGGTTTATAATAAGTCCAAAATATGATTTAGTAATTATTAGAAAATCGCACAAAATTTTTCACACACAGTGCGTCCTTCCACACCGGGTGGTGTGTGGCCCTGCACAACGGGTGGCGTGTGCAACACGTTAGAGGATTTGATCACCTCTAACTGTGTTATATTTTTTTTATTTTTTCACAGCACTATTGGACTCACTTTGGGATGTTTATCCCAGACCAATGGTCGTGGTTTTTGATGTATGCAGGTTCGAATTTTTTTTGCAGGTGCCCATTAACTTTTAGTGACCCAAGCACTGTATTAGGCACTAAATAAGGATCACACTTATCCCTATCCCCATCGTTAATCAGCCAAATATATGTAAATGCCCGGCTAATATAAATGAATAAATATTTTAAGATTATTTTATAGTCTCATTTGTAGCACTTACAAATGTATGACGTAAAATGATCTTAAAGTATTACATTTATATTAGCTTTCCTTAGTTCGGAGGTCCCAGACTAAGGGGGTCCGTAAGGATTCAAATTTACTAAAAGGTGATCCGTGTCACAGTGTCTTTATTTCTTACGGAAATTCGGTTCATAACCCCTTCCTCTTCTGTATACCAAATCAGTCATATTTATTATTGAAATAATCAATAATATGATTATTTTGATAATTAATTACGAATGATTTATGGGGTATACGGGAGAGGTGCAGGGTTATGCTGCCGAATTTTCGTTAGAAATAAAGATACTTGTGACAACGATCATCTTTTAGTAAATTTGAATCCTTATGGACGGGCTAAAGTGATAACATAATTAATACACTTCTCTTCTCATCTTTTATCTCAAAAATGTGATACGTTTAGATATCCTCAATATTTTAGATTTGACATTTTAGATTATTTAATTCAAGTTCATAAATATGACCAATAGAGAATGGATGTACAACCGTGTAGTAGATGGGCGTATAGCAGATGCTTTTCAAAGAGGTGTTCAGGAATTCATACAATTTGCTTACGCACAAGGTTCCCGTATTGTGGATTCAGATGGAACTATCTTGTGTCCGTGTAAGAAATGTCGTCTAATGAAGAAGAGATCAAAAGATGAAACTCAGTTACATCTGTATAGAATGGGTTTCATGGAAGGATATCAGATTTGGTGGAGGCATGGTGAGAATTTCGAGAACAGAATGAATGATGTGGAAGAAGCTGACAATATTAATCTCTTTGCAGATATGGTTATGAATGTTGCGGGTCCAGAATTCAATGATACTTTGTTAGATGATGAGGAACCATATGGAGAGTCTGCAGAATTTTACGAGCTGTTGAAAAAAGCGGAAGAGCCATTATGGTTGGGTTGCAAGACATATTCAAAACTTTCTGCGGTCTCGGATCTTCTATCGATGAAGATGGAATATAATATGACCGATCGTAATTTTGATGCAATGTTGAGGATTATTAAGAAGATGTTACCAGAAGATGCGGAATTACCTGATAATTATTACAAAACCAAAAAGATGATGCGGAAGATGGGTTTAGCAGAAATTAAAATAGACTCATGCATAAATCATCATATTCTATATTACGGTGAACATCAATATTTAGACCGGTGTCCTGAATGTAATGAGCCAAGATATCAGACAGCTAGTAAGAGTGGAAAAAAAATATCGAGAAAGATTCTACGTTATTTCCCGCTGACTCCGAGATTGAAACGACTATATTATTGTAAAGAAACGGCGAAATACATGACATGGCACGCGGAACATAAAGTCGATGAATATATGGAGCATCCATCTGAATCTGATTGTTGGAAAGAATTGATGTCAGCTTTTCCTACATTTAATGATGAAAAGAGGAATTGCGTTATAGGTTTATGTACAGATGGGTTTAATCCTCATGGAAGAAGTAAAGATTACTCTTGTTGGCCAGTGATGACAACGCCATATAATCTACCTCCATGGTTATGTAATAAGCGACAATTTATGTTTCTTTCGTTGTTAGTACCAGGACCTACACATCCGGGAAAGTACATTGATGTTTATTTACGTCCTCTTATCGATGAGTTGAAAATGTTATGGGTCGATGGAGTTGATACATATGATGCTAATAAGAGTCAAACATTTAACATGAAAGTAGCTCTACTTTGGACGATAAATGATTTCCCAGCATATGGAATGTTATCTGGATGGAGTACGCATGGACGTAAAAGTTGTCCATATTGTATGGATAGTACTAAATCATTTCAGCTTCAACACGGTCAGAAACCATGTTTTTTTGATTGTCACAGACGATTTCTTCCAAGTAATCATCCATATCGAAGACAGAAACATTCTTTCAAAAGAAATACAATTGATCTTTCAGATCCTCCACCAATTAAGACATGCGATATGATATTATCGTACTTGGAACAATTAGAAAAATCAGTCTTAGAAAATGGAGATAAAACAAAAAACCTTTCTGGTTTCGGTGACAGTCATAATTGGATTAAGAAGAGTATATTTTGGGAGTTACCATATTGGAGTAAGTTACTGATACGACACAACTTAGATGTTATGCATATAGAGAAAAATGTGTTCGATAACATCTTCTACACTGTAATGAATGTAACCGGTCGATCAAAAGATACAGTAAAGTCTCGTCGTGATTTACAACTCATATGTAATCGCCCAGAATTGCATATCAAGGAGCATGATAGTGGAAGGGTTGAAGTTCTAAAAGCAAAGTATACTTTAGATAGAAATCAAGTTAAGCTTGTTTGTGAATGGACAAGTAAATTGAAGTTTCCAGACGGATATGCATCAAATTTTTCCAATTTGGTCGATCTGAAGAAGTTTACATTTAAGGGAATGAAGAGTCGTGACTGCCATGTTTTTATGGAAAGATTACTACCGTTAGTCTTCAGAGGATTGTTACCAAAAAATATTATCGATGCTCTTTCAGATGTAAGCAGATTTTTCCAGGTGTTATGCTCGTCACGCATACACCGCATGGAGATGGAATATCTTCAAAAAAATATTCCTGTGATTATGTGTAACCTGGAGAAGATATTTCCTCCGTCATTTTTTGATTCGATGGAGCATCTGATGATTCATATTCCATGGGAAGCAAAAGTTGGTGGACCGGTAAAATATCGTTGGATGTATCCGTTTGAAAGGTAAATAAATGTATTGGAAAGTCATTCTTTCTTTACTATTTGGTCTAAATGTTTAACATATTTTCTTATAGGTTTATGTTCTTTCTTAAAAGAAAGGTCCGAAACAAAAGTAAAGTTGAAGGATCTATAAGTTCACAATATATATATGAGGAAGTTGCAACATTCTGCGCAAGATATCTTCCAGAAGATGTGGAGACTATCCACAATAGATGCGGGAGGAATGAGACAATTTCTTCCGATGAAGAACCTTGTATCAGTATCTTTCGGCCATCCACTCATCTAATAGGCAAAGCAACTGAACGTTTCTTATCAAAACAAGAGAAGGATGCTGCAGAGTTATACGTATTAGACAATTGCGAGGAAATAACACCATATGTTCAGTAAGTATTTGAATGCTTTATGTATATATTCATTACAAGTAATGAATATTTTTCTCTTATAAATTGTAGGGAATTTAGACAGAAAATTATGGAGGAAAATCCTATGTATTCAGATGAAGAAGTTTTGAGCACTTATAGAAATCAATTTCCAGCGTGGTTTAAAGACCGATCAAAACAGTTGGACGGTGGCGATTTCTATTCTCATATTATGAAATATTTTGGAGAAGGACCTGTTTATAAGGTCCGATAGTACAACTCATGTTACAGTAATGGGTATCGTTTTCATACTTTAAATTCCGGTAAATATTTGACAACTCAAAATCATGGAGTGATGGTTCGCGGATCTTGTTATGAGGAAGATCATCTAAATTATTACGGAATTTTAAAGGAGATTATAGAAGTGGAATATACTATACCAGGCTTGAATAAAGTAGTTCTTTTCTTGTGTGATTGGTATGAACCCAATGGAGGTGTAGTACTTGATAAAAGAAATAACATTGTCGACGTGGTGCAAAGGAAATTTATACGCAGATTTGAACCATTCGTCTTAGCATCTCAAGCGGATCAAGTATGTTATCTACCACAAATATCAAAGAAGAGAAAGGGCATTGAAACAGTAACTATTGTGAAGATAAATTCTCGAAGTTATATCTCCAATGATTCCAGTAATCAGGAAGATGATATAGATGAAGCATTTACACCGACAAATGAAAGAATAGACTTAACGGAAGAAGTCCCAGTAATCGAATCGATTCGATTGGCTGATAATGAAGTTTTGTGTGTTGACTTACAAGATGATACGGACTCCAGTAATGATTTTTCAGAAAACTCAGAAAATGAAGAAATATCATTTAATCCCACCGAAATAAGTGATGAAGATTAGTTGTAAGTATTAGTATACAATTATAATTGAATTAACTAAAATCTTAAATAATAACTATGTAATGCATCATTATTACAGTCATGGCAGGTTTTGGACGTGGTGGGTCGCATGGATCACATAGATCCAATCGTCCTTCTTCCTCAGACACACCTTCTTCCAGTAGGCAGCCCACCCCAGATGTTGCTCCTGATTCACAGTCCGACGAGGTTCGCCGGGTGATAGCTTACTACGAGTCTCTTGGTTGTCCTCCGCCACCCTTTTACGTAGGAGGCTATGGAGAGCCATCTACCTCAGCAGCCCCTACAGGATTCCCAGTCCAGGTCCCCATACCAGCCCGGACATCGATGGGTTCTGACTCTCCTTCTTCTGGACGGCCAAGCACATCCGTGCCTTTACCCACTGTAGTTGGACAGACGCCGGCGTCCCACCCTTTGTTGGAGGTTACGGCTGATGGGAGGTAAAAATTTTATAGATTTTATCTTTAAATATTTTCCAAATTTTTTTAAATTGTATGGAAGTTAATTTTTTTAGTAAATGCAGGGATTTTTTGAACAGCAACAGGGTGGCAAAGGAGATAACCAACATAATAAAGACACACTTGACTTCCATGCAATTTAGGTGGTGTCGCATCCCTGCTGCAGAGCAGGAGAGACTTTTTGACATGTTTCTGGTAAGAAATGTTTCTTAGAAGTGATACAGAATTTTTTGATCAAGTTTTTTGTATCTTATAAATTGTTATTATTTTTCAGAGTAGGTTTCGCCTTGGCACTGGTATGGGGAAGGAGGTTTATCGTAGAGCCTTCATTCGTTTGGCAGAAAAGAGAATGAGCGATACATTTTTCAAGGCAAGGAGAGACTCGCATGCGAAGACGGGATGCGAGGAGATGAATTTTGAGGAGATGAAGAGGTTCCCGCCGTCATGGTGTACGGAGGATAGGTATTATACTTGTCAAATAATTTTTTATTACACTTTTTAAAATAATCAATTATCATAACGTAATCCTTGCAGATGGGCCGATTTCTGTGATGCATTCGTTGCGGATGATGAGTTTGGACGAAGATCTTCAGCGGGAAAGACAAACCGCCAAAAACAAAGGATCAAGTCTACCAGTGGCTCTAAAAGCCACAATCAGATTAGAGCGGAGATGGTATTACGATTTAAAATTATTTTTTAGAGATCTACTTTAAAATAATGCAATGTTTTAATAGATCTTAAAAAAATTTTCAGGCTGCTAGGTTGGAAAGGGAACCCTCTTTTCAGGAGTGGTGGTCGAGGTCCCACATGAGTGGGAGAGAAGGAGAGTCGCAATGGTCCACTCCTGAAGCCGGACAATTGTTGGTAAGTCTATCAATTTATTTAAAATTAATTGATATATTATAACATATTTATATATATGGTAAACTTTGCATTTCAGGATCGTTATCTGGCATTATCTGCAGATAAATGGGGTGTCGATCCAACTGGAGAGCAACCACCATTTGATAAAACGATCTAGAAGCAGGTATATATGGATAAATATTATCTTACTATATTTATTTCTAATATATACTTTTATATTAAAAATTGAAAAACTTATAAGGTGTTGGAGGAGAGGGACGTTGTGGCGAATAGGAAGCAGACGCTTGGTGGTCTTCCTCCATACTATGTGGAGGAACATCGTCACTCCTATTCTGCATACTCTCAGCCGTCGTATACGCAACCACATACGTCTCAATCTTCAGTTCCAATGGAGTCGCAGATGGCGATGATGGTGGAGCAGGTGACGAAGCTCCGAGAGGAGTTCACGGCGTACATGTAAGTATTCTTCTTATAGAATGAGTAATACAATTAAATTTCTATATCTACAAAATGCATTTAATAGATAAATATCTTCCATATATAATATAGGTCGCAAGGGCGTGCATCTCAACCTGAAGAGATTGAATCTGATCACGAAGAGGAGGAGGAGAACGACCCTGAAGAAGAGGCACGCATGTATGCGAGGTTCAAAGAAAAGGAGAAAGAAAAAAAGAAATCAAAGCAGGGTTTAGTCTCCAAATTTTTTAGATCAAAGAAGAAGTAAATTTTTGGTGGTTTGTACCTGTATTTTCTTTTAAACTTTTAGAACATCTTTTAATTTATATGAACTTTGTTGGCGTTGACTTGTTTGTAATATTTAGATCTTATATTAGATTGTTTATTTCTGAATTCATGTATATTGCGTTCCTTTAAATTTTTAGTGCTAGTTATCTTAATCTACGATCTGCTATAATACATATATCCTTAGGAAGATACCTGCAGTGGTTTATTGGCAGGGTATACAGGTTCGACGGGGCGTCAAAACCCTGTCGAACCTGTATATTTTTTTCCTGGAAATCACTTTGGGCGAGCACATGTGCTCGCCCGGTGCTCCGTGTGTAATCGCAGATTATAGAGAAGGCGATCACACCGGCGAGCACATATGTGCACGCCCGACGGGCGGGCGAGCACATAGCGTCCCATAGTGCTCGCCCACCACCCGTGGCGACTCTCAGATCAGCGAGCACGACCGTAACGAGCACATGTGCTCGCCCACTCGTCAGGCGTGCACATGACGTGCACTAGGCGTGCACATAACGAGCTCTTATGTGCACGCCAATCCCGCCTTTTTTTGTAGTGAAAAGATCCTAATCAACCTAAAGTGGTTGTTACTTGTATGTTAATATGTGTGTATTATATGCATGTATATGTATGTACTATGTATATATAAATACATTTATATACACACACACACATATGTATGGATATAAAATATCGAATCCAATCAAATTATTATCGAACAAATTCAGGTAAATTCATATTCGATTCATTTAGGAATCAAATCCAAAAGTTAAATTCAAATTTAGTTCATTTGACTTCGAATCGAATTTTTTTCATTTTTTTATCGAACAGATCCTAATCGAATTCGAATGATTCAGTTCAATTAGCAACCCTAAATATTATGCAATTTCCTTAGGGTTATTTATTCATCTATTTGGATTCTATCGTATCAAATTTCAGTTTTCAAATTTATTATTTTTGTTATTTATTAAAAATAAAAAGTCATAAATAATTGGCTTTCAGTATAAAAAATATTTTTATTCTATTTCTTATCCAAAAATTCTATAAAACATTACGGAGTATGTGTATTTTGTAGGCACATATCCCCTTAAGAAAGAATATCCAATTCCTTTTATTTTCCTTATAGGCCTAAAACATTGAAAAAGTTCCTCTTTCTATATAAAATCACAAAATCCAAAATCATAAAACAATGTTCAATTTTTTGGCTCAAATTTTCATCCACGATTTAAAATAATCTTACGTATGTTTAAGGCCCATTTCCTATTTTATATTCAATTTTCTTACCTCTATCCATTGTACTTTCTTTATTTCATTCGTTTCTTGTTTTATAAAGTACCATAAAATTGTAAAGTGGAAACAATCCTAAGAACATCTTTTCAAAATCTAAAATAAAAATATTTTGATCTTATTTTCTACCTATTTTATCCCAATTTTATCATATTTAAAAAACAAGAAAAGATCTAATCATTTAAAAAAGTATAAAAATTTTCCATAATAATTAAAAATTATAAATATATAAAAACATAGATTAAAACAAATATTACTTCAAAATTAAAATTCATAAATATATATAAAAATTCCACAAAAAGTCGTAAAAACACCACATTAGACTTGTGTTACATATAAGCCCCAGTCTTCCTTTGTCACGTCCTATACACACCTAAGTAACTCATTTAAGTCTGCCTCCTTGAGTTTGATCTTATTGATTGCCCGAGTAAATCCACATAACCATACTTCATATCTTTTGTTTTGACTGAGACATGTAGAGAAAATCTCAGATCCCCTAAGTGTACCTTCATATATGAATTGAAATATCTTCCAAATCTCGTGTATGGCCTTGGATTGAAAAACTTGATTGTACTTGTCGACGGAGAGAGCACAATATAACATATTCAACACTGTTGCATTCTTCTTGAATTCTTTACATATGTATCCTTGAAATCTACGACACCCTCCTTTAGCACCTACTTCACGAATGTCGTCGTTGTGCATGTCCACATCTCATAGTTGATGGAATGAATTTAGATCTCCATGTGCTTTACCCAAAAACTTAACACTCTTTCTTCACTTGAAGGAATATAATTGTACTTCTTGATTATATGTCTTGCAATCGATTTTAAGAGTTTTTTTAATAGTGTTTAAATGCCAAAAAAATATTATAGAACCATAAGAATGATTAAGAGACAAATAACCAACGACTAGAAAAATATTTAATACAATCAATGTAACATCCGAGACCTCAGCCTAGGTCATCATTGAGGATAACTAGCTCTCACAATTGTTGGACTCGGGCGCAACAAGAACCGTTAAGCACTGCCCAAAACGTTGAAGTCCAAGTTGTTAAGTAGTTCCCCACTACTTATAACCTAGCTACAAGATGTGGGACTATGAATGAGGTGCTACAATCTCCCCTAATCAATAGAAATTTAGACAAGTGAGAAATTAAATTAGTGGATAGAAATCCAAATTTGTCGATCTGAAAAAATGCTTACATATTAGTCCAAGTAGCAACGACTTGAACTATAAACTCCCTGCACAAGTTTATCTGGAAAAAAGAGACTTCCAGAGATTGCTTGCAAATGCGAACTTCACCCCTAGATAACCCACTTTAGATCTTCAACGCGTTAAAAAAAATTTCCTTTGTCATTCTTAACCTGATCCGTTGAAACAGAAGATGTGCTTCTCATCCACTCCTCACAGGAAACATATTTGGTGTACTCATTTTAATGCTCTGACAATTAATTTTACTGAGTCCAAATCCCATAAAACCTTTTTAATTTTTGAATTTTAGTGCCTAAAAGAATAGTCCTGTCCACACAGGAAAATGATGAACACTGGAATCTCAATCACAGGGACAAGGAAACACCAGTGCCACCTCAGGTAACAAGAACTAACCATTTATCTTGGAATAGGAGAACTTTATCTCAAGATAAGCTATCTCAGAAGAAATAATCACATCATCATCCATTGTGTATTGTGCAAACAGCACTCATCCCTTCATTATCTCTGAAAACAACGGAGCAATCACAAAATTTAAATGTCAGTTATCTGCTATCTCACTTTTTTTCCTCATCTCTTAACGGAATGAATCCTAACACCGATATAAATTCGTCAAAATTGACATTAGGCTAAGGCCTTTGGGCCGTGGCCGGGGGGTTGCTCCTACCCACCTAATCTATGCGGATGATCTCCTCTTTTTCACCAAAGCTTCCTCGTCTACGCTTCTTGAGGTGAAGAGGGTGCTTGAGGATTTCGGCTCTATCTCAGGGCTTAGATTGAACCCACGCAAGTGTAAGCTTCTCCGACCGAAAGGGGCTCCGGCCGACTTCGCATGTACTCTTCAGCTGGGGATTTTGCATTGTTCTCTCCCCACTACTTATCTCGGCCTCCCGCTGGTCTCCTCTCTTGGCAGGGGCTCTCACGCGCAAGCTTTGGAAGACCGTGTGAGGGCTGCCCTTAGTGGTTGGAAGGCATCCTCCCTGTCCTTGGTGGGTAGGCTGCAACTGCTCAAGTCTGTTATTGCTGGAATTAATCTCTATTGGGCGGGGGGTGTTTCATCCCTTGCGGAACTGTTGCTAGGATGGACAAGATGTGCGCCAATTTCTTATGGGGCTTCGGCCGGCACTACGTTAGTTGGCATACGGTTTGCCTCCCTAAGGCGGAGGGAGGCATGGGACTTCGTTCTCTGGCCTTGATACGTGAGGCCATGGTTGTGGCTTGGGGGTGGTCAATCCTCACCTCTAAGCACTCGCTACGGGCTTCCTTCTTAAGGCAAAGATACCTGCACAATTGCTCCTTCTGGGAGGCTGAGGCTAAGGGTGGTGACTCCCTCCTTTGGAAGACGATCCTACGCGGTAGGGACTCTTACCGTGGTTTCATTACTTGTCCCAATGCGCGACACATCTGGACCCGTTCTCCCAAGGGCTTCTCCTTCTCTCAGGCGCTCAACGTTGTCAGACATCGTGGTCCGTTGGTTCCTTGGGCATCGGTGGTGTGGTGTAAGAGTGTCGTCCCTAAGCACGCTTGCACCCTCTATCGTGCAGTTACTAACAGGCTCCCCACCTTGGACAGACTAGAGCGGCTTGGGATTCTTTCTTCGGGTCTCTGCTACCTCTGCGGCTGCTCAAGCGAGAATCGTGATCATATCTTCTTCCTCTGTAGCTTCGCGAAGACCACCTGGAACCAGGTGCTTGTGGATTTGGGCCTTCCGCGCCCCCCTTCCATATCGCTTCCCCGCATTATTGAGTGGATCATGTCAATTCAGATTGGTAACTACATGCGGCTATGGTGCGCTGTCCTCTCTACTTCTGTTTGGGAAATCTGGAGGGAGAGAAACCACAGATGGTCCTCTACACGCTCTTCTCCTCCCTCCATTCTGGCTGCTTCCATCGTTGCTGACGTCAACACATCTTTCTTTTTGAAGAAGACTTGAACCCCCTTAGAGAACACAGTACAATGTAACCTTTGGTGTTTTCTGTTTTTTTGTGGCATACTTTGCCCCCCAAACATGTATATCCGACATTTTTGTGAATGAAATACAGGTGATACCGTTACCCATAAAAAAATCGACATTAGGTCCGCTGGCCTAATTTGGAAAAGAACAGGAATTGAATACTAACGTTGCAGAGAAGACCAAACTAGAAGACAAGAAAACAATGGAGCAAAGAAAAAATGGAAATGTTACTGTTACTGTGCGGGTAACTTGAGGAAAGATGACAAGCCCCACACATCTAAACACAAGAAAGACAGATGAACGACATCAAATAGATAAATACATATGTATAGGTGAGTCTGTCAGTCTCGTTAGCTTTTACAGAAAAAAGTGCTTTTGGACGTATACCATCTCGCAGGGAACCTTCACTTGTACATAATATTTAGGTCTCGTCTGTGGAACATCACATGTTCCACCTCGGGGTCCTAAGGTAAATCTGGTTTTTACAGTGCTCTTAATCAGAAAGTAGGTCATCCATCCATAGGAGAGTTCATTGCTGCAGAGCACAGACTAAGATTCAAAATTTTGTTGGTTATGCCTCTCACTCTATACTCTTGACGATCCCATGACTATTTAATAGAATTCAACACCTAAAGGCATGTTTCGTTGGCATTTTACTGGAGGATAAACCGGTCACTCGTAACACAATCCATATTTGGATCTAGGGTATTCAACTTCCACCCCGATTTTTTTCTCGGCTCATGTATTCATTACGATGATATTTCAACCAACATACAAACCCAAAATGTCTCATCAGAAATATATTTTAATCACAAATATAATAAATACATAAACAATATCACACTACATTTACCATTCCAAACCTCCCAACCATTCAAGCATCCACTATTTACAAAGGAATCACTTCTTATAATTCCATTTTAAAAAAACTTACTCCAATCCAACCTTGTAACCAAACAAACCTGGACAGAAAACATAATTATTGACAGAGCCACCTCAGGTGGGTCGTGTAGAGTTAACACAAAGTCAAAACTTGAACCCACAATTTCTACAATTATGATGAATTGATCCTGCAACCTAACAGATCATAATTCAAACATATACCATCAGTTGCACATCATAATTGTTCTCTCATATGTCAATCATAAATCCTCCTTATCAACCCACCAATATAACTTGGTGAAACGAAAGAACAGTTATATTCGTAGCAAGAATACGATAACAATGATACTTAGAAACTATCCAACAGCTGTGCAAGCAAGAGCCACGCTTATCTCCATTCTACCTTTCACTTCACAATCAAAAAGACGATTGATGCATTAGAGCTTGTGTAATTTACTAAATATTCACCAAGTTGTGACTAAGACTATCCATTGTAATAGGTCCATGAAATTACCAGGTTTACCACCAAAAGGATTTATGGGTTAAAAAGTTTAACCGAAAAGAAACGATTCCGAATACTAGACCACGACAAACCAGAAGCGCCGCTTAGACAAAGACGAGCAATTCCAAGTTTCCGACTCGGGCTTTGTATTTATATCCTGATATACGGACTCTGGGTAAGTTTACAAAGGTTCCCATGTGCTTTGAGGAATGAATTGGCAAGGCTTCCAACTTGGGACAATTAAATAATGAGACTGTGAGCAATGGCTGCAAGCTTCCATTCGATAACTTCCAAAAAATAAATGCATGCTGTGGCATTTTATAATTGGGGTTCTCACACTTAGACAAGGTTGTGAATAACAAATGCAAAGAAACATTCTAAAGAGACGTGATGATTCGAACCTCATTCATCATGTTATTCAGATTTGAACATCAGCTCATGGAAATTATGTAGTCCGATGTGTCTATGACTAATTATAGATGCTTCTAACGGAAGGGAAAGGGTTGAATATTAAGGCAATAGACATAAATGAAGTAGGAGAAAACACTTTTCTTTCCTAAAACTGTTTATTGTTACAAATTATAAACGTTCCTCGAAAATTTCTCTGGTGTGACTCACTACCAGATACCTGTGTTGAGTACGGTGTAGTGCTTCAAAACCAAAGAGTGGTTTATGATCCAACGGCACATTGAGTGCAGGTAGAAGTAAGACCATCCAACCAGAGACTTCATCTTCCAAGAATCTCTTTCTCCTTGGCCTTGCACATATCTTCTGCTGTTTTAATGAATCTCTTTGTGATGTCTTCGACCTAACATTGACCATGCATCAGAAAAGGTATAATTAACCCAAGGAAAATTTTTGATGTTAATAAAAAAGTCACTCACCTCCTTTTCCAGTCTCTTTCCATCATCTTTGGAAATACCTGATCCAGCTTTCTTTATCATATCAAGAGCCTATATTAACAAAAGTATTTTCGCAAGAAAGTGGTCGTTATCTGAAAGTTGGATCATGCAAAAAATTATAGTTGACATCACAAAAAAAGTTGCATATGCCATCAGCTAAAAGTGTTACTACTACGCGTGTTACTAGTGCATGTAGCAAGATTTAATCCTTTCGCAGAAATGGCAGCTTGTTGAGAGACAATATAACATAATGAAGATAAATGGACAGGGGAAAAACAAAATCCAGCTGCTGATTAAGTTGTACAATGTACCAAATATACCTTTTGCCGTGCCCTTCTTATACTTTGTTTAACATCTTCAGAATGCTTGCTGACAACTTTCGTCAATGCCTGGCGAAGGAAAAGTAGTCCTCAAATTGACGGTGCCAACAGAATACAAGGATCACATATACCCAAGAAAATACTCACCTGCATGTTTTCCTTCGTTAACCTACACCATAAAGTGGCAATAATAACAAGAAAGAAAAAACAGTTAATAATAATTTGCAAAACAAGTCGTGTAATCGTTAGTACAGTAAAACAAATAGGGGTAAAGCTAGAACGTGCTAGAGAAAGTGGGTCCACGATAACTTAAATGGTGAACTGTGCATGCATTCAGCTTTTCTCATTGTGCAACTTTTCAATCCTCTGATGGAAATAGGTGAAACAACATGTAATCCTTGAAACCCACTATTGTTTCCTTAAAACTTACGGCGGGATAATTGCCAGTAGCCTTTGCCCATCATCTGTTGGATTCAAGCCTAGTGGAGATGAAATTATAGCTGTATGTATAGATTTCAATGCCTAAAAATTAGAAAAATGAAGAAAAATGCATGTCAAGCAAAATCAAAGAAAATATTATCATCCAAGAATAATTTAAGATCGGTCAAGTTTTACAAAAATAATTAAAAGCGGTGGAACTATTGAAGTCCCTTATAATGGAATAAACTAAGCAAACATTACTGCACAGCTAGAGAGGACTTTTGCATGTATAAGGCTTTTCTCATTGTGCAACTTTTCAATCCTCGACAGTCCATTAAGTTTAAAAAAGGCAAGTCAAATGAGAAGGCTGGATTGTCCTCAATCTTAGTGAGACCCATGTATCAAAATCATAAGGTTGCATAGGGTCGGTCTACCAAACTCGCTCCGTCTCCCTCCTCTATAGAGTCCTAACACTTCGTTAGCTGCTCCAAGTTCCAGTGGAAAAATGTCAACTACAAAAGTTCTCTAACCCCAAACATGAATGTATAATGAAAACAGAGTGATGGATTGTCATAATTCTTCCATTATGTATAAAGTGAAGTATCTTTGATTGAAGAAGACATATTACTTAGTTAAATTTGATTCCAGTATTTGCAAGGGCCAGACATGAGGAAGACTGAAAGAGCAAGACAGTTTATTTCGATGGGCAACAATTCGGCATCCAGCTTAAAACTAGAAATATCTTCTCTCAATCATTACCAAGTAGGTTGGAATGTCAAATAAAAACCAAAAAGGAAATTTTGAAGAAAAAAAAAGAAAACAAAAAATATTTACACATGCCAATGTAAAATAATGTATTTACACATCGATCTTGTATATTTAAACCATAATTACCTATTCTTAGGCCATAAGGCCCATAACCCTTGTGGGTTAATGTCCATCCATTAGCCATTAAATTTAACGGCATTCGTCAAAAAAAAAACAAAGTTAGTATTACTGATGATTCAAAATCACATGTTTACACTTTCTCATATTTTCCTCCAAGCACCCACCACCAACAGCCCTCCCCTGCTTCAAGTATCACCTATTCTCATTCTTCTATTACAAGTCCATCCTACCCAGGTTCCTACAAGTTGGCATTCCCTCCATGCAAGTTCTAAGATGGCAAGTACATCAGTCTCTGCAGTTCTCTATGAGTTGGCATTCCATCCATGCAAGTTTAACAAAGCACCATTCCTCCCACAAACATAACGCCAGCGTGTTTCAGCACTTCTGTGTACCCCTATCCCCCAAGTGTTTTGTGGGTTCAAGCTCCTCGTGGCTCTACAGGATCCCAAGGTCTCAGATCCATAGCCAAGGTCCCAATCCCCAAAGACCAATAGCTTCTCAAAAGGCAAATGAGGAGATTTTGATTGTATTTCCTCAGGCTTCCACATTTTCTTGAATCAAAATATTCCACATCCAAAGCTACCAGCCCCACAGCACCTTGAGCCCCTAGCAATCCACCCAAGCAGCCCCATGTTCATGATCCATGAGCTCACTGCATGATAGTCTTGAGTTTCCAGCCCCTTGTCTGACTGCCGACAGTTGATGTCATGATCTCTTCCAGTGATTGTGAGCATTAGAGATAAGCATGAGGGAAGGGGCGGGGGGGACCTCCACTACTAGGTTGTCTTCAACTAACTCAAGCGTAGTTAAGTCAGTCGTGTAAACTCGCGAGAGGGATGGAGCGAGGAGGGGTGCGGCGGAAGAGGGAGCTTCTCCGATGGAGGGTTAGAGGGGGGTGGAGGAGTGAGAGAGAGCCACCAAAAAAGATGAGAGGTCCATGAGGGCCACCCCGAATGAGGATGAGAGGAAGGTGGTTGGTCATTGGTCTCTCACCGGAAGAGGGGCAAGCGTTGCTTTCGATGTGGTTTCCATGGTCACCTGACATCGTCGTGTTCCCTCCTGCCTAGGTGTTTCGGCTATGGTTCGAAGGGCCATCGTAGAGCCTCTTGCATGTGTGTAGTTGGAGCTGACTGGCCTACCGTGGCGGCTATGGTGGGATCACAAGCGTCGGGGCGTGCCTTGCATTGCTCCTATGCATCGGTTGTTGTAGAGAAGTGGTCGGTTGGAGAGATGAGGTTTGGGGTACTGGTAGGGACACCCGGTCCAAGACTCTTGGGGGAATCTCGAGTGCTGGAGGACGTTACTGAAGCCCTGGGTGCTTTTTCTGGGGACGTGGTTGCTCTAGACGACGTCCATTGGTGTGTGCATGGGTTATCATCGGAGGAGCAGGCAAACTTGTTACACAGCTCTCATGCAACTACGATTACTTGGCGCTCACTGCGGTTCACAGCCGAATAAGCAAGATCAAGAGTGAGGGTGGCACGTCTCTTGGGAGTCCCCTTTCTCTCTCGCTCGACAGAGGCTCTCAGACCGATGCTAAGAAATATCACGGGTTCTAGGCAATGGACGAAGCCCATGCTCGGATCTGAACTCCACCTTGGTGGTTTTGGAGTGCTCTGACTGTCACGTCGCAGAGTCTGTCTGCTCGCTGCGGGTGGGAAGGGCTTCCTTCCAAGTTTTGGTCCAGCTCCTCCCTCCTCGGCCGCCACCTCCGGCAGGGGAGGTCTTCGCCATGTGTTTGAAATTTCCGGTGATACTGCGGCATTCAATGTGTTGGTATCGTGGGACTTCTGCAGCGCAATCAGAATCACCCGATTTGGAAATTTTGCGCACTGAAGTCGACCCTTCGATTTTGCTTGATTCAAAATCCTTCCTCCCAAGGAGAATCCAACGGGCCTCAACTTAAATTCACAGCAAATCTTGGAAAGCCATCTTGGGAAGGAGCCCGACCTTCCATCTACCCTTGAGGAAGTGCTGTCGCCCCTCATGAAAGGGCTCTACGTGTTTCCAAGTTTATCGGGCATGGAACAAAGCCGTTTCCCAAGCAGTGTGGCGCCTGATAAGAACCGGATAGAAGACCATTCTGAGGATGCAGTTATTGGCCCCAACCCGATTAATGATCCGGTTTCTCCTGGCCCTTCGTTTGTTGGATCCGTTCCTTTGGCGAGAACCCAACTGGCAGAACCTCAGCCAAATTCGCTGGTGTCCTTTGCTACTTCTCACTCGCTTGGGAGGGCAACTGCACCATACGTGTCGCGTGAGATGGGCATGGCAAGTCCTTTTGAACCCCAAGCCGGTTGGGCTTTGTCATCAATTGGAGTTGAAGAGCAGGTTAGTAACATCATCGTTGTTCATCCGCATGAGCTGAATGATGGAGCCCTTGTCATTGGGGCTGGGAAAGATGGTATCATTACTGTTGAACCTGTGAACGAGGCGGTTAATATTCGCGTTTCTTCTGACTCTTCGTCAAGGGGGGAGAATCTCAATCGAACAAAACACTACATACCTTGGAGACGAACAAAGTCGGAAGCAAACGTGCTGGTATTTTTTTCTAATAAGAAGTTGAAGGTTATTATGGCATCGGATGTTGTTTATGTCAAGGGTTTAAAATCTATTCCTCAATGAAGGTTCTGACATGGAATGTCAGGGGCCTAGGCGACCCGGATAAGCGGAGAACAGTGGGGTATCTGCTAGTGGATTGGAAGTGTGATGTGGTGTTGCTGCAGGAAACTAAGCTTCACTCTATGAAATCTATCCTTTACGGATCGCTGAGTAGTGGTCTTTTAGATGACTTTAGATCGCTCTATGTGATTGGCACTGCGGGGGGAATGATCATCGCTTGGAAAAACTCTCTATTGAAATTCATCTCCGAACTGAGGGGAACAAATGTTCTCACAATCCTGCTTGAACACTTGCACTCAGGGGTCCATTATGCATTCTCCTATGTCTACGAATCGTGTGCGTACCCTCTTCGTCCGCTGCTTTGGTCAAATCTCAGAGCTGCCAGGAGTTCATGCACTAGTGTGTCGTGGCTTGTGGGTGGCTTCAATGTCATACTTCACTCTTCTAATAGGCCTCAATTGCGGGGAGGGCAAGACCCGGAATCAATAGATTTCGCTGAGTTGATTGATGATTTGGATCTTGAGGTGACTGATGCATCTGATACAAAATATACATGGAGAAACTCGGGTTCTCGTTCTTAAATTGATAGTTTTTGTCATATGTAGAGCTGTTAGAGGCCTTTCCTTTTGCTTCACTCCACATCTAGAGCTCGTACAAGACCGGATCATACTCCTCTTGTCTGGGACTCCGGCGGCACCTCCTCCCATAGGGGTTTTTTCATGTTCGAGCGGGCATGGATCAGGGAGGAGGGTTTTCGTGATTTGGTCATCAGTCATTGGTTTTCCATTGATGCATCGGGATCTGCAGCCTCAAGTCTGTCTCAGAAGTTGATATCGTTGAGCGGGCGATTATGTACCTACAAGAAGGAGATCATGAAGTCTACAAAGGCTCGTCGTGTTGTTGATGAGTCATAGCTCACTAGAATTGATAAGCTGGAAGATGATAGAGAACTCAGTCCTGATGAGTTAGTGGAGAGGGGTCGGTAGCACAGAAATTAATCATGGAGGAATACAAGAAAAGTATTATTGAATGGAGACAGAGATCTCATCATTCTTGGCTAAAAGAGGGAGACGCCAATACAGTTTATACGGCTAACTTTCATAGAATTGCATGTAGGAGACGCTGCCACAACCATATTCATTCTGTGGTGGTGAATGGGACTAGAGTGGAGGGTGATATTGAGATGGGGAGAGCCATTGCATATCATTTTCGTTGTTTTTCTAGGAGGAACGCTTCTAGGCCTTGGAGGTGGTCGGGTTGGCAGCTTCTACATTATCTAATCAGCATGCGGATTATTTGATTCAGAATGTGACTGCGGAGGAGTTGAAGGCGGCGATGTGGAACCTTAATGCTGATGGTGCTCCTAGTTTGAATGGGTTCCCAGTATTTTTTTTCAGGAGTTATGGGATTTGGTTGGAAGGGAGGTAGTAGACGTGGTGAAAGAATTCACTAGTATTAACGCTGGATTTGATAGACTTAACAAGGCGGCATTGTTCCTTTTGCATAAAAAACATGTCTTTGAGAACATTGAAGACTTCCGGCCAATCGCCCTCTCTAACCTATTTATCTCATTGTGGCGAAGGTCATGGTAGTTAGATTGAACCGTGTGATGGAACACATCATCTCTCCGCTCCAGTCTACGTTCATTCTTGGTAGGCAGATTATCGATGGCTTGGTTATGGCATCTGAGATTATAGCGAATTGGAGAAGGCATCAGGCGAGGGGGGTAGTTTAGAAGTAGATTTCTCCAAGGCTTGCGACACGGTGGACTGGCGTTTCCTGCGGATGGCTTTGTCAAGACGTGGTTTCTCCAACACCTGGATCTCATGGATGAAGCGGTGTGTCACCACGGCCTCATATGCGGTGCTTGTCAATGGAAGACCTCAGGGTGGATTTTTCAAGCCTCAACGTGGGGTTAGGCAGGGCCGTCCCCTAGCTTCACTGCTCTTTGTGATTGCAGCATATGTTCTTTCTTGTATGGTCAACTAGGTGGTACAGAGTGAGATCTCGGCAGGTTACATTACAGATACGATATCTGCTTCAATATGTTGAGGACACCATCTTCTTCATTAGGTGGGAAAAGAGGAAGCTGAAGGCATGGCTCTAACATTGGAGATTTATGGGGAGCTTTCTGGGTTGATACTAAACCGTAACAAATCTATTGTAGTCCTGTTGGGTCATTCGGACTATGATGCTCATGATTGTTGTGTTATTCTTGGCTCTGAGAGGGGATCCTTTCCGTTACGCTACTTGGGTCTTCCATTGATCAATGGTTCGCTGAGGATGAGGGGTTAGCTCCCAGTCATAGAGAAACTAGAAAGAAAACTTGCAGGTTGGAAAGCTTCTATCTTCTCACGGGGAGGTCATTTGGTGCTTGTGAAGGTGGTTCTCTCTGTTATTCTGATCTACTTCATCTCGTCTCGTTTGCTTCCTGTCGGGATTAGACATCATCTGGAGGTTCTCTTGAAGCAGTTCCTTTTGGGGAATACGGGTCAGGATGGCAACGGTCTTCACCTGGTTGACTGGGATGATGATACTTCACCCTTCGATGAGGGAGGCATGGGAATCCATCACCTTGACTCGATGAATGAGGCTCTTCTTCTGAAGTGGGTCAATAGGATTTGGGGAAATGGGGATGATATATGTTGCAAGCTCATTAGACAGATCTATGGTATTGGAGTCCAATACTCTTTCCCTCGTCAGCTTATTCGCAGACCATCGGCTTTCTAGAAAGGTGTTAGATCGGTGCTTCCACGGTTTCCTGACCTCTTTCGCCCATACCTTGGTGATGGCAAGTCGTTTGAGTTCGGGTCTGATGGCTGGTCAGGCTTTGGCCCGCTGTCTTCTAGGTTCCCTCGCCTATTTGCTTTAGCTCCAGTTGGAGATGCAAAGGTGGCGGACTGCTGGGTCGACAGCAACTGGATGCCTCGTTTCCTAAATGATTTTTCTGACTAGCGCCTCAAGGATTTCTTGCTATTGTTGGACTTAATAAGAGATGCTAAAAGGCCCGATGTGGGGCGCGACCATTGGGTATGGAAGCATAACTCTTTCTCGGTTAAGAATGCTCACAAGACAATTGCTAGATCTCCCCCGTCTAGGACGGATAGCCTGATTCAGGATTGCAACTTTATCTGGAAGCTGAAATTACCAAGCAGAATCGGTTTCTTTATGTGGTTGTTCCGTAGAAAGCGCATCATGACTAGAGACCGTTGTGAAAAATGTTTCGGGCTCTCCTCGAACAGATGCCCTCTCTGTGAGACACTGATTGAGACTCCTAACCACCTTTTTTTTCCATTGTCAACGGATTCCCCTATCTGGCAGGATTTTGAGGCAAGATGGGTCTCCGTTCAGAACTATTTTGGAACTCTCTATTTGAGGTCGGAAATCAATCTAGAGAGGATCTTCCTCAGCCTTTGTCTTTGGTTAGAGCAATTAGGTTATCTAGAAACAACGCTCTTTTTTCCTCATTTCATTTTTATGTGGAAAAATGTAATCTCTCATTCTAGGATTCTTCTTAAGTCATGGCTACTGTAAGTCCCTTTAATTTATCTCTACATCTTTTAATATATTTGGGACGGACACCTTAGCGTGTTTCCCCCTCTTTTGGTCTAAAAAAAACCCACGAGAGGGGAACACAAGCAAGACAAAGTAGCTTTGTAGGGGTTAGAATGTAATTACAAAATATACAAATGTTTGTGTATATAAGCTATTATACAAAGACATACATGCAAATACCCCAAAAGAAAACAATTGCACAATTTTAATGAACATGTGTACAGCCTTTTTTCAAAACAAGAAAAAAATAGATGTGTGCGCAATATGATAACATTACAGTTTGATCGTACGGTGTGACGGAGAGTGTCTTTGCATCAAGAACAGAAATAACAGCGACACGGTTCAAGGGCATTTTTGCACCATGCAAATCAACTACGATATGATCAAGCATTCCTGCAGAAGAGATGTGAAAGAATATACAATCTTGAGCAAGCAATCTAAAACTTCTGCTTTCAAAAAACAAAAAAATTTGATTCTTCTTTAACAAACCAGTGTATACCTGCAGAGGCTCTCCCAGTTCGCAATTTATTAAGTTCACGAGATAAAGCATCTGTTGCTGCCTCCATCTGGGAGAGAGTAGAGGACTTAACAGTAGGCCCAATGTCCAGGACCCCTTGAGCAGAGTCCCCATCATCATCACTCTCCTCTATGACCCCTGCAAGTATAAAACTGAGAAAACATAAGAATCAGATAATTGATAAAAGGAAATGATACCTTTTACATACATGAAAACGATCCAATTTTAGAAGCTGACAAAAAATGAATATGAGAAGAATTCTTTCAAAAAGAATCTGAGAAGAATTCATTTGACCAGAGGCAGGAATGCAGTGCAGCAACATGGGTAAGAAAATATATCCCCTTGGATGGGCCTTTAATGGAGGTTCATCCCACCTTTTCTAAAAAATGGAGAAAATATATCCACAAAAGAAAAGCAATGGGGAAACGTGCAATATGTATGTAAAGCAAAACTCGAAGCACAAACAATTAATTGTTTGTTTTCAAAATCCGCTCAGTATTCCTTTCTACTTTTGGAAATGCCGCTCTACTATGTTTTCAGAAATTCACTCCACATATATGACCATATACATTAACAATATGTACACCGGGTCCTTGGAAGATAAATCATTTTCATAACTGATGAGGAGCAATTTTTGGCCCTTGGCAATGTATCTCATCCCCAATTTACAAACCAGCTACTTCAGATATCAAAGGTTCACTTATGTTTTCTTTTGTACATTCACTAGCCATTGGTCCATATTTACATGTTGGGATTTTAACACTTGAGCACTATATTACATGTTTTCGCTTACAATTTTTGCAATAACACTTGCGCATCTACCTTCTTGCACAGTAAGCAGTAGTGCTTCCCTTTGGTTTGACCTTCTTTAAGATGAACCAAGGTCTGGTTTAAAAAAGTATTATATTACATATTACATTTATGACACTAGGTTTCTTGACCCAAATGCCCTTTCATCTCCTCCATTAACCCCCCCCCCCCCCCCCCGTCGCCTCAATGGTTTCCCTTACCCCTGACCATCCTCCTCATGTCGCATAAGGGCATGCAGGCACCGCCAGGGATGCGATCGGAGGTTAAGCATCATGTCATCATGCTAAGGTTCGATAGGGAAATAAGTTTTCTTAGGCAAAAAAGGAGGAAACATGCAAAGGTGTCCTCTCCAAATATATTAAAAGGGTTCAATCATGCTGGATGGCTAGGTCCGCTAGTTCACATAAATCCACAGAAGTTATCAAGGACGAGCCACATGCAAGGAAACTCACACGTGTGGTTCTGGTCATCCTTCGTTGTATAACCTTCCTTCTGTTCGCCGCTAATGCACATCTCCTAACTAATTGCTAATCGGGGGGTGTCATGCTTCATTCGTCTCTAAGCCTTGGATTTATCACCGACTTTCTTCGATGATGATAGAGTAAAGGAAAAGTTCCGTATTTTCTAATATAAAGACAGCCATTCCTCACCTGCCCAGCAACAAAACAACCAAGAAAGCAATCATAAGCCAGCGAGTGAGAAAGCGAGAGGTAGAGCAAGATGGGAGAGATGGTAGGAGGGTGGGTGAAAGATACCAAGCAAGCTTTTCCACCGTGATGAGGTGAAGCTCCGAGTTATCTTCTTCTAAGCTCCACTGGATGACACAACATTCTCATTCGAAAAAACAAAGAGGGTTCGGCCTTATGATGGTTCCCCAGGATCCAATAAACTGGCCGAGGCAGAGGGGACAACGAGGAGGATGTCAGGACAGAGGGTGTTGGGAGTAGGATCGAAGGCATAGTGGAGGAGGTCCGAGCGACGGGGATAGGAGGCGGTTGGAGCGGATGGGTCGAATGGTGTGGGGAGGCGGAGGTCGGATAGAGGGGGATTGCAGTGGGTGGAGGAAGTTGGAGGAGCAGAGGGGGTTTGGAGCGACAAAGAGGGAGGAGCAAAGGGGGACCAATAGAGGGGGCAAGGGACGACAAGGATTGGGGTGGCAAAGGAGATCGAGGCTTCAGGCATTTGAAGGGGGGGGTGGTTATGAAAAAGGAAGAAGATAATTAAATCGAGGCTTCAGGCATTTGAAGGGGGGTGGTTATGAAAAAGGAAGAAGATAATTAAGGACGAAGAAGAATAGATAGTTACACTTGTATCTCTCTCTTTTCTTTCCAATTATTCTACATAAGTAAATGATTGTTAGGAGGGGAAGGGACATCAACTAACCTAGAAGGGTAAAATTGATAATGGTGCAAGAAGGTACAGAAGGCTTTAAAAATATCTCGAGGTGGTAAGGTGCATGCCTCAAGGAATTTTCCATCAAAAACCATTGCAAGGCAGTAGCTTCAACTCTGATAATTACAACTTGCACCTCAGGTATCGCAACGCGGTCCGAAAACCACGAGGTGTTGAGGTGTACCCTAAGCATTGCCTCACTTATCGAAAATTTGGGCACCTCGCCCCCTCCTCACCCACATTTAACAGAACCTAAATCCTTGTCACCCAAAAAGAAGAATCCCACAACCTGCTCCTCCCTCACCCTATTCTCCGCTTTCAACCAAACATTGCATGACCCTCCTCTCTGAGCTGTAGCATTGCTCGCTCCTATCTGAGATGCAGCGTTGTCATCGCCTCTCCCTTCATTTTTAGCTATTAGTTGTTGGTGCTTTTAAGTCATGGAAGGCCGTATCGGTGATATATCGGTTTCGACAGGGTAGGGGTTTCGATATTACGGTTATTACCCAGTATCTCCTTTTACAGGGATATCGGCGATATATCGCCATATCGGCTCATATTGGTCAAAAATGACTGGTTTCAGTAGAAAAAATCCCGGATATGGATCGATTTATCGATATTTCGCCGATATCTCTATATATCAATGCTATTATTCATGGAAGATTGATTCAACACCTAGCATTAAAACACATATATCTAGCTACACCTAGTATTAAAACACACAATGGTTTATATATATATATATATATTGTTTCGGGTCGGGGGCGCTGCCCCCGCAACCCCGCAAGGGGAGGGCCAACCTGCCCCCCCCCCAGGCTCACTGACCGGGCAGCGAGACCCTCGTACTGGTAGGGTATGGTGCGACAAGAGGGTGCATGCAATGGTTCTTCAACTTGGTGTATGTTTACAAGTTATTCATGTTGTATGATTTGAATGAAATCGATTTCCAATATCTATAAGTCAATTCTTCAAAAACAAAATATCTATAAGTCAAGAATCAAACATTAATACCGATATGTTCAAAATGATCGATATATGCCATATAAGCTTCATAGATTGATCGATATGTGTGATCTAAGAGTATATTTGTAAGCTATTTAGTGATCTAAGAACTTGGATGAAGTTCATTTTCAATATATATAGGTCAACAACTAACAGTACCGGCGATATTTCAATATGATTGATATATGCAATATAAGGATCATAGTCTTCACAAATGATCTATATGTGTCATCTAAGTGTATATTTGTAAGTTATTTAATGTTATAAGAATTTGAATGGAATCCATTTCCAATATCTAAAGGTCAGGAATAAACATTAACAGCGATATGTTCGATATGATGACCGATATGTGCGATATATGGTTTATAAATGACCGATATGAGTGATATAAGTGTGTATTTGTAATTGTTGTTCTAATATCTTGGATGATCTTAATTTCTGAAAAAATGCCAAAAAATGGCTTTTTTGAGCTATTTTCGACATTTCCACCGATATCGTCGATATATCGTCAATATATCCCGATATATCCATTTCCGGGCGGACCGAAACGATATCGATACGGACTTCCACGTTTTAAGTACTTTATTGTCTTCTTTGTTGACATTTGACTCTTTATCAAACTAACATGATGACTTTACCCTAATAATTTAGGGAAACATGCCAAGAACAAGTATATATTGTATCGTTTAACTGCAATAACAAAAGTCAATTGAATAGCCCAAGTCAGATTGTTTGAATTTAAATATTAATAGTAGGTGCATGTAAGCATTTCATCCAAAATCTATTAAAATTCACAAATGATCAGATATGAGTGCATTACTATGTTCGTTACTTCGTTGGGCAATTGATTTCAGTTCCAAATTTCCAATCATTCACATTGTAGTAAAAATGTCAGTTTACAAGTGTTTTTTTGATATGGTAGAAACAAAAACATTAATCATAGTCCACTCTATCTTCTCCAAGTTTGTCGTCTTTCTCATAGGTTTGATTCAGTTTTTTTTCGCAGTGTCTTTGAATTCACAAATAACATCCAAGGTTAAGAAAGTGGGTATGCGGTTTACATTCGGTCAGGTGGTTTGAAGCAAAAAACCGGATAGACGGAAATATATGCGAATTGTGCGGTTTGTATTATTTTAATTAAAAATAACTAAAAATATAATAATAAATCCAAATATTAGAGATTCATTTTTCAAAAACAAACATGGATGAAATATAAAGCATCGATCTTTTAGCTTGATGTGATTTCAATCAACGCATTTCGAAAAAGCATCCCTTTAGATAAAAAAAGTTCCTCATAACAAAAAAATGAGAGGTGGAATTACTTGGCACGTTTACTTTTTTTAGAGAAGGTACGCGGGTGGATTCCTGATGCAGCGTGGAACCAAATATAGGGCCGCATATTTATTTAATTTTATCCGTTAATTTTATTACGTTTATTTGAGTTGTCACAATTTTAATTAAATAAATGAAATCGCCTGTGATCTCAATTAATTAGTTAACGATTTGAATTTCAAAATTAGTCGGTTAATTGGTTAGAGTCAATTTAGGATAATTAGTTGTTTTTTCTATTTTTGTAATCTCACCCCTCATATATAAAGGGATGATAGATTACTTATGTAATCAGTTCAGTGATATGAAAAATTGAGATTTATTCTCTATCTCCTCTCCCTTCTCTCTCCCCTCACGTGATCTTCACGGTTCTCCTCTCCATCCCCTCGTGTTCCCGACGAGTTCTCTTCTCAACCCCTCCAACTTATTCTTCCACCAAAAATCCACCGTTCAAATAAATTTTTATCGCCACGCAAAATCCGATGGCATCATTTGGTATCAGAGCATGGCCTACAGATCGTCCTCGCGATCTGACGATCCGACCAGACGTTCGCACCGACATGCATTGAGGGACTATCATTCGTCCGAACGAAAATGGCGAGCCCACGACGCCTACAACAAGGAGACGATGAGCATGCTACGTAATTTACAAACCACATTCCACTCCGAGTTTCGAGCTCTTATAGCTAACTTCGAGGCCCTACACGCCGCCAAATCGAGGGCTCCAACGACACCAATCACCGAAACCGATATCGACGAAGAAAAACTCACCATCAAGGACGATTCGGTCGCTGTCCAGGCCGCTTCAGATCAGCCACCATCGACGATATCGCCCCCGACAACAGCCCCAGGCCCGCCGCAGCCCAACCTTGTCCCCCCCGCACCCTCGGGCCCCCTTCTCGCAACCCCTGCGGCTCCAGCCCAGTCCCCATCCCCGAAGCCCCTGCCCCTGCAGCCCAGACCCCCGTACCCGCTGCCACCCCCTTGCCCCAACACTCCCAGTCCCGCCAACCTTCCCCTACCACGTCACCCGCCTCGCCTTCGCCCAACCCAGTCACGCACCCTCTCTCGCGCACAAACCTCCGTGCGTTTGCCTCCCATCGTCGCCTCCATCCCCGCACACCCCTCCCCCTCGACGCTGCGCCCCGCCCGCCTCTCTCCCGATCCCCCCTTCCTGCAGCGTTGCGACCGGCAACCACTTCGGCCACAGCCGCCACCGCCACCGACGCCCCAGGCCGATTACCTCTCCCCTGAACCCCCCCTTTACCACCGCCTCTACGACCCCCAGTTGTCCCAGCCATCGCCGCCACTGCCTCCCGAACCCGTATGTGCGTGCGCAACTTGTGCGGCCCTCTTGACGCCGCCGCCACCCATAGCCCTCCATCCCAAGCCCGCGCCGCCGCCTCTTATCTTGGACGCACAGAACCCTCGCAAGGGATTTCTCGGCAGTCGTTAGTGAATCCCTAAAATTAAGGGATGAGGGTTTGATTTGGAGAATTTGCAAAAACTTACCCCCACAAAACCCTTTTTATTTAAAGGTTGAAGTTGGTGGTAAATTAATGAGAGATATTTCAAGTGAAGAGGTAGAACAATTACACTTCCACCCCCTGCTGCAGGAATATTTAAAGAGGAGTGCTGAAAAGAGGAAATCTGTGAATCCTCCTTATCCAAATAGGACTATGACCTTGGGTTTCACCTATTTAAAGGCCTCATGGCTTCATTCATTGGACACATCCCCTCCTCTCCTCTCCTTGTGCTATTGCTTTACTATGGGCTCTCCGCCGGACGAATTGATCGTTATGAAGATGCCCCATCAATTCTTCGAGCACCACATCAACGGGGTGAAATCCGGATGGACGCCCGCCTATGCGCCACACCTACTCTTCCATCACGAAATCCACGCCGCCAACGCCCGCGCCGCGCATGTGTGGATCCCGCCATTCGCTCCACACCAATTCTTCCATGGGATGATCGAGACCGCGGAGTCAAAAGTATCAACCTCCAAGCCTGCAGATCCAACAATTCGTCGGGAGACGACTTTTAAAAGCGGAGGAGAGTTGATGCAGCGTGGAACCAAAATATAAGGCCGCATTTTTATTTAATTTTATCCGTTAATTTTATTTACGTTTATTTGAGTTGTCGCAATTTTAATTAAATAAATGCGATCGCCTGTGATCTCAATTAATTAGTAATGATTCGAATTTCAAAATTAGTCGGTTAATTGGTTAGAGTCAATTTAGGATAATTAGTTGTTTTTCCTATTTTTGTAATCTCACCCCTCCTATATAAAGGGATGATAGACTACTTATGTAATCAGTTCAGTGATATGAAAAATTGAGATTTATTCTCTATCTCCTCTCCCTTCTCTCTCCCCTCACGTGATCTTCATGGTTCTCCTCTCCATCCCCTCGTGTTCCCGACGAGTTCTCTTCTCAACCCCTCCAACTTATTCTTCCACCAAAAATCCACCATTCAAATAAATTTTTATCGCCGCGCAAAATCCGATTTGCATCAATTCCCAAAATAGGAACCACCACGGATACTATTATATAAATATATTAAAAAAAGATACAACTCGTTACATGTTCCAGGTTCTACACAACGCCCTACAGTGATCAATCACATTCTCAGAATAAAAACCACCTCCTCCAAATATAATAGTATTTCGTACACACCAAATCGCCTAGAACATCGCGAACGGAAGCATACAATCCTCATGGCCATAATCGCAGATAGACCTGATATCCCTCCAGAAACTCGCACAATCACAAGGTTTGAGCCACAAGATGTCAGCTCTGCCCCACACGTCAGTCAAGGACGGGCACGTGAAGAACAAGTGGCCTGCATCCTCCACCCCGACCCCACATCTACCGCAGAGAGTGTCGTCCACCCTCAGCAACCAACCCCGACGCGTCTTCGTGAGAATCCTTCCAAGCCTGAATAGCCATAGGAAAATCTTTATACGATTAGGCACCCTGCTCCTCCAAATCAACTTTAAATCCATGCCCACCTCCTCCGCTATTGCCACATCCCCTTCTAACGAGAGGAAACGTAAGCCTTCTTTACCGAGAACATCCCATCACTCCATTCATAATGATCTCTACACTCCGAAGGGACATCACCCCTCGCCAACAGCTCCTGCAGCTCAAAGAACTCGTCACATCTCTGATCCGAAAGCTCATACACAAAGATTGGTGAGTACACCCACCCCCCCCCCACACCTCCTGTACCACCACCCTCTTGTCCGCTGCCATCTGCATCAATCTTGGGAAGCATTCCCCCAGGATCCCCTCCCCAGACAAATCGTCCTGCCAGAAGCAGAAGCTCCCACCATTCCCCAACTTGGGCCTCATCTTGACAGCCAGCTCGGGGACTACATGCGAGATACCTATCCATAGAGATGACGGAAGCCGCCCCAACTCCACTTCCAGCAACATCGACACCCCATAGATCCTTCACAGCAGTCTGCACACCAGATCGTCAGTCTTCCCCCCAATATGCATCACCCATTTTGCCATGAAGACCTTGTTAACTTTTTACATCCAACCTCCTGATCCCCAAACCTCCTTCCTCATATGTGTCGTCATCGTACTCCAATCGACCAGGTGCATGCCTCCCATAGATTGCCTGCCATCTGACCAAAAGAATCTCCTCATCAAGACCTCCACCTTCTTGCAGACCCCCACAGGCAAGGCCCTCGTAGAACAGAAGAAAACCGAGATCGCAGAGAGGACAAGATTCAGAAGGAACAGCTTTCCACCTTTTGAAAGTAACCTCGCCTTCCAGCCCGTCAGCTTGTCCTCCAACCTCTCCACCAACGATCTCCAATCTCCAATCTTGGACCGTCCCGCCACCAGAGGCAAACCGAGGTAGGTGATCGGCAAGGTAGCCTTCGCCCCTCCAGGTTCGAAAGTCCAAAAGGTACCACCATTGACTTGCCTCTATTGATTTAAAGGCCAGAAATATCCCCGAAGATCTCCATGATCAATGAAACTCTACGAAGACCCTTCTCATCCTCCTTCAAGAACAGAACAACGTCATCAGCATACTGCATCAGCGGAATAGAGATCTCATCACGGTTGTAGCACGACCACCACCCATCTGAAGTCGCCAACCTAGCCATTACTGCAAGCACATCAGCCACAAGGACAACAATATAGACGCCAAAGGACATCCCTGCCTGATGCCCCTCTAGGGCTGGAAAAAGCGCCCCTCCGGGTGATCGTTGACAAGCATCGCATGAAACACCGTTGTAACACACTGCTTGATACAAGCCATCCACAGCTCCGGGAAGCCCGTCTTTAGCAAGGATGCCTAAAGAAACCTCCAATCAACGTAGTCATATGCGTTCAAAAAGGCCACTTTCCATATCACACCCTTAGTCCCAGACCTTCTCCAATCTAACACGATCTCGGACGCCATCACCAGCCCATCCGCCATGGCTCTCCTTGGGACGAAAGCCGACTGCTCAGGGGAAACAATCTGACGCATCACCCTCGACAACCAGATTGCCAAAACCTTCGAAATCAATAGATATATTGCGTTGGACAATGCAATGGGTCTGAAATCCTCCACCCTGGCCGATGCACTCCTCTTTGGCAATAGAAAGATGAGCGCCTTATTCAGCCTATCAAAACCGTGATTCCCCACCCGAAACTCCACAAACACCTCCATGATATCATCTTTGAGTACCTCCCTGAACTCCCTATAGAAGCAAACGGAGAAACCGTCGAGACCAAGTGCCCGTCCCCATTCAGTAGGTGCAACGCCTTCCTCGCTTCCTCCTCAGTGAACCATGTCTCCGGGAACAGTAGCCACTCATTTCCCCTTCCATTCCCAACCTCCTCACAAACTGTGCCGCCCAAATGCCTGGAAATGAGATAGCAAGACTGCCCCCACCTCCGCATCCCCCTCCACCTTCATCCCACCGACCTCAATTGAGTGAAGGTGATTCCTTCGCCTCCTGCCATTAGTCACCGCATGAAAGAAACGAGTATTAGCATCTCCCTCCTTTACCCACCACTGCCTCGACCGCTGCCTCCAAGCGACCTCCTCTTTCTTGTCCTCTCTAAGAATAACAGCAAGAAGCTCGCATCTCTCGCTCGCATCCTCCTCCATCAACTCTTGCTCGTCTTGCAACTTGCCTAGCCAAGACACCTCTTCATGCGCCTCCTTCCTCTCTCGACGCCTTGCACAGACCTCCCTACCATATCCCATCAAGAACCTCATAAGCGCGCCCAATTTGCTAGCGAACCTGGACATCACAGACCCCTCCAAAGTGAGGCTCCTCCAGAACTCAGCCACGTCTCCCGAAAGCCATCCTCCATCAACCATGCTTTCTCAAAACGGAAGAAAAGCCGCGGCCGGGTCCCCTCTCTAGACAACCACAATAAAGTCGTGTAATCTGAATGAGCTCTCGGCAACGCCCTAGCCTCTGCCAGAGGGAACATCAACAAGGCTTCAGTCGATAGCAGAAATCTGTGAATGCTAGCCCTGGAGCTACGCCAAGTGTACCAACAACCCGTTGCATCAAAGATCTGTAATCCACAATCCTCCACCAGTCCTCTCAGCTCATCAGATCATGCATCTCTCCCGCCCTTGCCACCGGGATGATCCTCGGGAAGCAAAGTAACATTGAAATCCCCCGCGATAATCCACGGCACATCGGGAACAACTCCTCACAAAGCCAACATCAACAGCCAAGGGACCGATGCTCCCACCACCAGAAGGACCATACACGTTCGTGACCAAGAACGTCACCCCCTCAATAGCTCGTCGCAAGAGAACCGAAATAGAGCACTGACCCCGCATTTCATCCCCCTCCATGGACATGCAATCCCCATTCCAGCCCACAACCAGCCCCCCCGTCGCACCATCTGTTGCGACAGCTCTGAACGAGTCCAACCTCCCACCCCCAACTTCAGTCCAAGCCCCACCATTTCACCCGAGATCTTGGTCTCCTGAAACAAAGCAATGTCCACACCATGATCCCTCACCAGTCTCCCTACCGCCATTCTTTTGTCCGTCTGGCCCAGCCCCCTTACATTCCAGGAGATCAACTTCATTTACGAACAAAGGAAACACCCTTCGGAGGCACCACACCAATGTACCTCAAAACCTCCCTCTCCATGACCCTCAAAAGGTCCCCCTCCCAAGACGGACCTGCACCCCCCTGCCGCCTCTGCCACCGTTTCCGCCTTTACCTCCTCACCCTGAGCCGTGTCCGGGATGCCAACCACCTACTGTCCACCACCAAGCACACTCCCCACCCAAGAAGTCCCAACTTCACATTTACTATTAAAATGAAAATATACGAACAAAAAAAACTTATGAAACAACACCAATTCCAAAAAAAATGATGAAATAATTTCAGAACCATTATTAAAATGTAAGAACAAAAATTTGGCATTTTTACAGTTAAAATGGAAAATAAAACAATAGGAGAAAAACTAATTCCATGGTTGAAACACTTGTTGGCTAAAACACTTGTTTGAAAAAACTAATTTTACGACTAAAACACATGTTTGAAAAAAAACTGATTTAACATTAAGGTAAGCGACAAAAGAATTATTTGAAGCTTGAAGGGCAACAGCCGCAGAAACCAAATTAAACGAATGTCAGAGAACAAACTACAGTAAAATCAACTAAAGTCAAAAAATAACTAAATTTAGAATTTACAGTAAACAACAAAAACAACAGAAGCGATATCTGAAGCTTGAAGGGAAGGAGAAACCAAATTAAACAAATGGTAGAGATTAGACTACTATAAAATCAACTGAAAGTCAAAGAAATAACTAAGTTTAACATTTATGTAAACAAGAGCAACATCATGAAGCTTGAAGGGGCAGCAACAGAGGAGAGGCGTGGACGGATTGGGCGCAATATAGGAGCGCGGAAAGGGCGACTCACTGGACTTCCTCCCTTTGGCAAAGGTTCTGCTACTGCCGGCGCGTGATTCGAGGTCGAGGACGCGAGGAGAGACGTGGACGGATTGCAGCAAGTGGGGGAAGCGCGGGAGATGGGCGGGGCCGCGGCGTGACCGGAAGAGCGGAACAACGTTCCTCGCCCAGAGGAGTCGCCTGAGAGAGGAAGTCATCGTGTTCGTAGGGTTTGGGTTGTCCTCGTCTTCACCTTGAACCCTCCCCACGTGGAAACACTTCCCTCTTGAAAAGACTGCCACCAGATGTATTTAATTATGGGATTTTTACCCGGCAGACCATGTAATCTTTTGCAATTACCGCTACGACCTCTGAAACATCTTAATTCCTCCTTCGACCCCGTAAACTTGTTAACCTTTACTCGGCAGACCCTGTGGTTAACCCCCATCCTTTTGACCGTTTAAAACAACCGGATTCTGTTATCTTCTCTTATACTATATCCAATTTATTTAACAAATTTACTGGAAATGCCACTCCCTCCCATCCTCCAACTCCAGCTGCTCCTCCCTCCCACCGTCCACCTCCAATTGAAGACGTCGCCTCCCCTCCTCCGGTCCACCGGCGCCCCTGCTCGAAGTCCCCATCCCCGGTCAGCCAACCTCCTCTATTCGACAGCCTTGCCGCCGCCTGGGTCCGTTCGGCAACCCCCCCACCTCCATGTCCGCCTCTGCAACCTCCCCGGGGGTCCTCCCGCCGACTCCCCCGATCCCTCGCGTCCGCCTCTACAACCTCCCACCGACTCCCCCGATCAGAAGCCCCCTCCCCCCAATCCCGCTGCAAAGCCCCCGCACCCGTCGTCCTCGTCCCGCCGCCTGCCCCTGCGAAACCCACCCCCCCTGGTCCCGCCGTCTCCGTTGCAAGGTCCCCCCATCCCCCTCCCGGGTCCCCGCCCGACTCGCCTCCCCCGTCCGACTCGCCTGCCCCCACTGCTCGAGGCCACCCCCGCACCTGGAAGCCCCCTCGCACCCCTCCTCCCCCGGTCGACCCCGCCTGCGCATATGGTCGGAGGGCACCGACCTCACCGCACCTGGAAGCCCCCTCGCCACCTCCCCCACCCCGCCCCCAACCCTCCCCCCCCCTCCCCCGTGTCGTCTCCCTCTGGGGGCAGCACCGCCTCTCTCACAGCCTCTTCCCATCGATTTGGGGGCAGCATCGTCTCCGTCATAGATCGGCGCAACACCACCTCCGTCGCAGCTTCGTTCCATCGAAGCACCGCCTCGGCACCTCAAGGGATGCATGGGGCAACATCGTCGATGAGGATGACGATCTGATTTCGGAGCATGATTATTTTTTCCTATTTTTTTAAATTTTGGGTAATCCTAACCGTTCAATGGTAAATGAGTTGGGTTAACTCAAGATTAACCCAAGTAACTGACTCAAATATAGTTAAAATTGACGGCAGGGTTTGTTGGGTATGACGGAGCAAGTTTATGAGGTCGAGGGAGGAATTAGGATGTTTCAGAGGTCGTAGCGGTAATTGCAAAAGATTACAGGGTCTGCCCGGTAAAAATCCCTTTAATTATTTAGTATAATACGATACTAGTCTCTCGATAATATGTAATGATAGATTGTTATTTTATTGTAAAATGCAATTCTTCCTAAAAAAGTGTTCAATGTTGGGATATTGTTTGGAGCTCCCACCGAATTTTAATCTGAAATAAAGTCACAATATATGTGTCAATTCGCCCAAATAGTATGGATGAAAGTGATCGGATACATGTATGAATACATATATAACCATATCCATATTCATTTAATATATTTTTACGGATACGAATATTGACGGATATAAGATGTGTTGTTTCTTAAAGAGGAAAGGGATCATACTCTATGGAGTTGGTAACTTGCCTACTCCATTCTCATTTTTGTCACTTCTTTTTTTTTTTTGAAAAATGCTTCAATGGATTTTCATAAACTATATCCCTCTAGCTTGTCATTCAAATTTCGTCGGAAACAGAGATTCTTATGTCATCCATCTAGAACATGTAATTTTAATGGTCTTAGATTTGTTGTAATCGACCTATTCTGGATGGAGGGCATAAGATTCTCTGTTTCTGACAAAATTTGAATGACATATTAGAGTGATATAGTTATCAAAATTCATATAAGAATTTTTCAAAAAAATTAAAAAGAAGTAGCAAAAAATGAGAATGGAGTAGGTAAGTTACCTACTCCATGGAGTAGGACCTCTTTCCTCATTTTTAAAAACAAATACGAATAATCGAATACGAATAATAACAGAAATATTTATATATTAACTAATATATATAGGATGATGCACATATAAAATAAATATATTAAATAGATTCATTTCATAATAATTATATCAAGAATGGTGAATACAAACATAAAATTTTATTACATAGTTATACATAAATTGATGACAATAGTTACTTAGAGGGACAGTAGGAGAGGGGACGGGAGGGGGCACCCCCCCCCCACTCCCTCGACGCCCGGGGATGGCACCGCTCCCCTAGACTCGCCTTCCCTCCCTGAAAATAAGGGAAATGAGATCGGCTCCCCTTCTCCCTAATTATTGGAACAACATTTAAATTTCTAAAAAATGAAAATTCAGTGTTAATTATTTCTCAAAAATAGTGGACGTGATTACCAACAATGTTTATTTCCATAATGCTAATATATAGTTTATGCAACCCGCCTATTCTTCTCCCTTTCTATTTTCAATTTCTCAACAACAACGTGAATGAAACAAATCTACCAATTTCCTATATCATAACTTCAACGTAGCCGTTTAGGCACCATCCCGACCTTCGCTTCTATTGAGTTAATTCAACCTTCCTTCATTGCTCCCAAGAAGTGCACGCAGGTATCAACATCATCGAATATATTTTTCAATTTATTATTCTTTTCCAATTGATTTAATGATAGATGTTAATTAAATTATTAATACATGTATATGAAAAACTTGATCACATTAGCTTGTTGTTTGTTATGATGATACTTGTATCACCTCTTACGGTGTGCTTATTTAGTTTCCACACCATCAAAATCTCGATAAATTTTATTTATATTTGTGATTATCATGGATTTTAGAGTAGATGTTGGAGTTTTTGTTATACCGTGGAAGAAATGATAGAATGGAATGGTACTTTTAGTAGTTAACCTATTGTTATAATGATGTTAATAGTTTGTGAGTATAAAAATGAGATTTTTTTCATAATTTCCATCTAGTAACCATCATATTTCCAAAAAAACTTTATAAAAAAATATTACTTATGAACTTTGACACTCCATTTATAATTGACAAACAATGGTATCACGTTGGTTCGTTCAAGTTAAACACATGCATTATAATGAAGTGCTTTGTTTTCTTTATAACAGAATATACTAGTTGAAATCATTGATCACTATTCAAAATAAATTATGTAACTATTTATAATAAGAAATTATATTATCGAGGTTAAATACATGTATTTTATATTATAAATTGGATTGGATTAAAGTTGTAATGATAGATATATACTTGTATAAATGATCTTCATTTGTAAACTTGTATATCAAACATACAGTTGCAAATCGATGGATACATACATACATATATATTACCATATCCTTATCTGTTTTTAAATACAAATACATATGCGGATATGGATTTTGATGGATATTAAAATTACCATATCCTTAAAAAAGAGATTTCATTGAGAAAGAAGTTTCTCAGAAATTTTTGTATGTACACGAATGTTGGATTTTTTTAAATACGACGATGATTTTCTTAGAAAATATTTAGGAATTTTTACACCCATAACCCTGAGTAATTTTGCAATAACATTCATAACCCCGCATAATCGTGAATTACATGAGAAACCTCGAATAGCCACTCCATCTCACACACATAACCCTCCATTAATTTAATGCGTTAAGTCAACCATATGAGTGAGTTAATCTAACCAATCTACCAATGAACGTTTAGGATTTAACCAAAATAAAAGGAAGGAAAAAAATCATGCAAAGCCTTGCAGACGGTGGGATCGAGAGGCTGCGCGCGGGTCGGCAATGGGGGGAGCTTAGGTTTCTGCAAGTGGTTCCAGGGGAAGAAGGAAACACAGGGGGCGGGGGGTGTAGGGGTCGAACAGGGAGGCTGGGCACGAGGCTCCATCGACGCTCGAGCAGGGAGGCTGCGGGGCTCCATCGACGCTCAAGCAGGGAAGCTGCGGGGCTCGGGGGGGCGCTCGAGCAGGGATGCTGCAGGGCTCGGGGGGGTGGGGACCTTGGGTTCCTGCGGGTGGGGTGGTTCCAAAGGGAACCCGGCTTCGAGCAGGTTGGCTGGGCGCGGAGCGCTGGGCGGTGCTCGAGGGGAGGGGGTGGGGTGGTTCAAAGGGACGGGTCGAGCAGGGTTCGGCTGGGCGTGGAGCGCCGGGCGGGGGGTGGGGGAGGGGGGCTGCGAAGGGAACCTGGGTCGACCAGGGGAGCTGGGCTCGGGGGGGGGGGGGGGGGGTGCGCGGCGGGTTCAAGCAGGGGAGGCTCAACACGACGGCGAGGAGGTCGGGGAGGGAGGAGCTCTGGCATGGCGACGGAGACGGGGCTGGGTGGGGGTTCGGAGGAGCTCGTTGGTGGTCCCGGAACAGCTCCGCCTGGGGGCCCGGGGGGTTTCAGAAGGAACTCTGGGGATGGCATGTTTTGCAAATAAGATGAATATTTGGGGTATTTTTGTCTTTTTCAACAGAAACTATTAAATATAACGGATATCTCAAACAAACATAACATAGGGTTATGTCATGTAAGAGTTAAGCATTACTCGGGGTTTCTCATGTAATTCGCGTTTATACAGGGTTATGAATGTTATTGCGTAATTACTCAGGGTTATAGGTTTAAAAATCCCAATTATTTATTGGTACACATTGATAAAGAAGTTGCATAAATTATTTCAACAGAATCAATTATAGATGAGTATGATTCAAAGTCAACGAGAGTGCGCCTTAAATATCTTAACATAGAGGTATGTTCGATCTCTTTTGTTTTTTTATTATGAAAAACTATAATACGATTAATTATTTCATTCATGATCAATTCTAAATTACAAAGAAAAGGAACAACAGCTTAGAATTATAATTTATGTACCACAAACTATTGATTGGTAATTCAATACTCAAGTATTTCTTTTCATATTTTAAAAATATTGTTATATGTTTAAAAATAATTCTTTAGTAATTTTGAAGATGGTATGATATGAAGTTGAAATAGATTTTGCATCTTAAGTAAAAAATTTATGTACATATTTAAAAATATCTTTCAATTATATTTGGCCCTCCGGAGCCAGCAATCTTGGCTTCGTCCCTGGTTACTCACTAAAATGGATACACACACGAATGTGAATATTTCATAAACGTTAAAGTGATTAATAACCATATTCATTTTAAAACAAATATGATTAGGAATATTAAAATCTGTAGAAAATGAATATGATATGGATCGTATAAAAATATATTCATATTTGTTTTCATCCATGTCGAATAATCATAATTTTTTTATGTTATAATGTTTAAACAAATATTTGGTAGATTGTGTGAAATTAAGGAGTTCTAATTCTAACATTAAACACAACATCACGATCATGAAATTTCAATATATGTGATGCCCTAAGAAGATGTGAATCGGATTTAGAGATATAATTATGTGTGACTTGATGTAGATATGGGGATCAAGGCTTTAATCTTTAATGTTAACCATAAGATAGCTCTTCCAATACTATCAAAATATATGGTGATCGGTAAACAGTCAAAGCAAGATTATTTAGAAGTACGATAGGTTTATTATGTGGTACGATACGATTATATATGTAATGATTTATGACTATGTATTGAAAGTTAAGCATACAGTAAGGCTTCAACAACTTTATGATTGTTAATGATGTGGGTAGGTGGGAATTCAAATCTTATTTTATACAACTAATTATCTACCGACAAACTATATAGTATGGATATTTCACATGAATTTTAGGACTGTGTAGTATGTAAAGAACTCGTTGGAGAGGAAGGAAATAATATGAGAGTTGCATCTTGAAATAAACAGAACCGTCATGCTCTTAGGATAGGGAACTACTTCTACATAATAGCAAAATAGGTAAAAGAGGAAGGCACTTATCAATATGTCTCATGAAATCTAGAATGTCTCCTTTTATATGTTTGTGATATTTTCTTTGTTGAAAAGGGTACGATCGTCAACTCCATTTCATTTCTTCTTTTCAAGCCTATGAAGTGATGTATGAATTGTCATGGAGAGAAGAGTGGAGGGAGTAACGTTGGTACACGTCTTGCTTCCAAAACAAAACTCAATTGATCCATGAGAAATTAAGCGATAGCGACAATCTTGGCCAATTGTAAGCACTTAACAAATGCCGATGAAGGAGTGCGTTCGATTTTTCATTATTGTTTTTCTACTAATAAAATTTATTGCCAATACGAGGATGTGATAATTAAAAAAATGTTATCGATGTTATTTTATCTTTGATAGGCCGGGGGGAGCAGATTGGGACATGAGCAACAACAGAGAATGGTCATTGTTAAAATACAATTACCTGATCCTCATCTAGATATCAATTAGATCTTATAAAAGCTAACCTCTTATCTTGAATGTTGTTGATCGATGCTGCATTTCATGTATCTATAAATAAAGCGGAGATCATAAAACATAACATAACTTGGTACATGAAAGAATATACACATCAAGTTAGCGAGTAGTATTATTGTGTAATAAAAATATTCTTTTGAAACCGTGTGCTTTATTCCTTCAACCAACTTATTCTTGTACTTGCTGAAAGTAATAGACAAAACGGTACAAATCCAAGCCATCGTGTTGATGGAGAAATTGATCCTATGAACAACATGTCAGAGGGCAAAAAGGGTTCCATCAGTGGAGACTTGGCGATGATCTCATCCATGACGCAGCCGACACTCACAAGGGCGTTGCAAATGCCAAGATCGCATCATTGCATCACTTCTTCATCTATTAGATCAAAATTTTGATTGGTGTGTAGCAGTAGCAAGTCATTTGCATAATTAACTAAAGAGCACATCATTTGCATAATTAACTAAAGATCTCATCATCTGACTAATCTCTTATTGTGATCAGGAGATGGGTGAACTAAACATAAAGAAAGTTGTTTCCCTCTTGAATGAATCAATGATGAGTGATGAGTGAAACTAAAATAAATTGCAAAACTAAGGATATGAATACGACCATCTTCTTCAAACTAGTCTCATGTCCTTTCCAGATTCAACAATCACGTTTCCATTAATTTGCAATCAAATACTAAGAAGAATAGCAATACGTTAAGTATTTTTTTAGATTCCATCTTAAGTAAACTAAAAAACTGAACAACGGGAGAAAAAAAGATCCCAATTTCAGAGGACCCAACTCATGATAACAAATGAACTAAAAATCGAAAGGAAAAGGTGAGAACCCAAAATAGATTTGGGCGCAAAGATTCTAAAAACATCTACTACTAAAAACATTGTATTCACAACTCAAGCAGAGCTCAAGAACTAAATGACCTGAAAAAGATGTGCATGAACAACAACGTCGAAAAACAGAATCATATGTAATTAGCAAAATTATCTATCTTCGTGATCTTGGAGAGGTCGAGTTTGATGAGATGACGTTGATGATGGGTTCTTCTTCTTCTTAAATCTAGAGTAGATGGCGAAGAAACATATATTATAGTTGTTGGTGGCCATAGGAAGCCCTTAAGCCGATGGGCCTCTTGCACTTTGAGGCAAAAGGACGTTATAGTATGGGCACAAATGGATGACGAACGATGCGGTGGGGCCTTACCTGACGCTGGGGAGGGAAATCAGTTTTCCTACATGAAGGGGCGACATGCTGCCTAGTGAAGAGCAGATGTCGACATTCAAACCATGTCGATGCGCTCATATCCCTCCTCAATTCGTCAGATCGACCATTGGCAAACTTTGTGTGGGAGAGCTTCTTTTAATTCTTGGAGGCCTTGGCAGCAACCTTTGGACTATATGTTTATAGTTTCAACTGAGTAAAATCCTATCATTTATTCATACAACCCTCAAAATCAGAATTTTAATTCGACTTTGTGAGGACTATGTCGGGAATCTTGTAATTGGTGATGTATCTCAAGGTGTTACACATGCTTATGTATTACTCAACTTTAGCAATGCTTGCTTTATATTCCTAGGTAACCCTAATCTAAAGATGAGGTTCGAAATGATGAATCTTGCATTCTGGCAACGCAATCTATATAAAGAAATTTACTATGATGAAATTGCTTAATAATGTATTTTAATTTTGTTGCACACGGATACAATCAAGGAGCAATGATTTCGACGAAATTAGACATACGTCACATAAGCACCGAAATGGCAAAAAATAAGAAAATATAAAAAACATTTCCGAAGCCTTCAGTTTCTTTTTAAATCTGGAAAATGTTGTTCCAGTTTTCAGAGAGTGTTACTGTTGACATGTTTGAAAGATTATATAGAGATTGGAGCTTCCCCTGAACTTGAGGGAATAGAAAGCGGAAACAAAAAAACATAAGGAAATTTGAGAGCAAGGGTGCAGTTAGTTGGATTGGAGGAGAGGAGCACAAATCGAAGACAGTGTTGGCAACGGTGATGGCGACAGAGAGGGAGGGAAAGTCGAAGGGCACGACTGCGACCTCGAGTTGTTGTTGTTTCTCTAAGGCCTCGATGTCCTCAACCTCAAGAGCCTAAGCATCAGGCTCCTCCCAAGCAGATGTGGTTGCCGGTTGTGGGGGTTAAAATTGAAATGTGGGGAGAAAAGTGAAGCATGATCGTGACGAGGATGATGGCAACGACGGAGGTGATTTTCTGACGAGGTTACTACCAAATCCAGAGCTCGACATCGTGCACGTAACGCCGCCGCTCCTTCCTCCCGATGGCAACGGAGGGAATACTGCCGGATCCAGAGATTTAGGAGGCAGAAGTTGTCATCGTGGGCACCGAAGGGGTCGGATGGGGTGGGGGGGAGATGACTCGGTGGCATCGTAGGAGGGGATGCTACCGGATCAAGAGCTTTAGGAGGCAGAAATTGTCATCGAGGCCACCGAAGGGGGCGGAGGATGGGTGGGACTGGGGGGAGGGGAGGAGGAGGAGAGGCGGAACCGTGCGCGACTGCTAGGGTTTCGATAACAAAGGGGAAAGCAAGAAGGGGGTGACATGTGTAATTCGTTAGACATGGCGGGGGAAAAATTGGAAAGCGATCGTGGATGGGTGGTGAATAAAATCGTAAAGGGTAAAAAGGGAATTTTTGGGTGAAAATTAATGTGATGTCGGTGGAAGTGCTCCTGCTTAATATATGTTAATGGATATGTAAAATAGTTTGGTGATTGAGCACATGTGTATTTTCATTTCAATGCAATGAAGAATAGGGAAATTCGTGTTTGTTGCACAAAAAAGCCTATTAAGATGTATTTGGTATGCAAATATTTTTTTAATTATTTACTGTAGAGTGATTTTGCTTTCAAGAGGTAGCTTTGATTAAAGTAACATCTTGAAGAGACAACTTTAACTGATACAAAAAGATTAACTTTGACGCTATAACAAAAGCATCCAACATCTTCAAAATAGAAAGCAAATTCAATCATTCCAGAAGATATAAAATTTCATATTCTAACAAATTTTAATTAATTATAAGAAAAGTCCACAAATCAAAACAACATGACTATGAATACACAAATAGTCATCTCACTTTAATATAAATATATACATCACTGAGTTTTCGATCAATATCCATTTGCAATAATAAAGACAAAAGTAAAAAATAACAAAATAATTCAATTTAGGCAACACAAAATAATTTTCAACGATATTTAATAATTACTATGTATTACCTCCTCTCGTTTTGCTTGAGTAGTTTCTACGATGACCACCTATTGTCACATAACCCACACTTGTTTATGCTACAAGTAGTGTTTCTTGTATTTTTAACATTGTGACCAACCCCATGGTAAGAGCACAATGAGATTACATGATGGGCTCTTTCAAGTACATATCACTATGTAGGTGTGTTGCTCTCCCCTTTCCCTTTTCCTAGTAAGGATCAAGAATAACATGTGAACATGCAAATTGTGGCAATTTATTTTGGGATTTTATTAGTTGTACCCTTTAGATATTGTAATATCAGTTATGATCCTCCCTTTCTTGGAATATCACTTGCGCCCTTGACTTCTTGCACCATTATCATTTGTGCCCTTCTGTTAGTTTGGTCATCTATGAGCTGAACTAAACCACGATTTATTCAAACCATGGTGTGGTCAAGAGGGGCATAATTGTCCAAATAAACGTCCTCTCCTCCTCCCCCAATCCCACCACCCAAACCTCCTCCTCTGTCCAATACCTCTGCCTGACCTCCTCCGCCCAACTAAGCCCCGCCACGACCTCCTCCTCCTCCTTCGCCCAGTGATGAATATATGGTTCATCACTCAAAATTTTAAAAATACAGCTATGTTATCAAGTAATTAGTTGCATTTCATCATCTATTCTGCATTTTTATCATTCATACACAGAATTAATATTTGCATTTTAGCATTCATAATTGCATGAATAAGAAGCATAAATTCTTTTGTACATTACCACCTGTAATTACCCATATTTTCTCCTATTTTTATTTATTTTTCACTCATTCAAATAAAAATAAAATTAACTTTATGGTGTACTACTAACATTAATAAAAGAAAAATATCAAAAAATACAAACTTGTAAATTCACCCAATAAAACCCAAAACCTAGTTTTGAGACTAAAAGCTTAAACACGAATATCTCCTTCATACAGTCTCCTATGGACCCCTACTCACTTTTGAATTAATGAACATTCAATTAACTACAAAACAAGATCAAATTCAAAAGAATCGGAGTTCATGTGTGAAATTTGGATTTTGGACCCTCATTGTACACTGTATATATATTGTCTATTTTGACTTTATTATTTTATGTACAAAAATACTCGTTTTTTTATTTATTTCTTTTGAATTTATTTTATTTGATTATTGTTTTAATAAATCGTGTAAAAATACAAAAAAATTGAAGCAAAAATTAAAGAAAATAAATCAAATTGAGTCTGTATATATCGTATGTACATATGTCCCTTTATTTTATTTCTTTATTTTCTTGATTATTAAAAATCTAAAAATTAGATTAATTTGTAGATATTTGTTTTATATTTTTAAATTTTATTTTGATTTTTACCTTATTTAAAATAATAAAAAATTGCAAAATAAAAAATGCAGTATTTTATATTTATAGAGTACCACCAAAAATACTTTTTGTACATATGATTTCTTTTGATTTTGGGTGCTTCACAAAAGTTGTAGATCTCGTTGAGTCGAATAACTTTCATGTTGATCACTTTTTGATTTGACTCAGTTTGCTATTTCTTTTTTATTTTTTATTGAGATTTATTTTTTTTTTTGATTTTTCTAGGAGCGACAAGTGGCAACTCCTGAAGCCGCCAAGTGTCACCTCCATTTTTATTTTCTTTTTATTTTCTTTTATTCTTTTATTATTAATTTTTCTTTTCTTTATTTATTTTAGTTATTTAAATTATTTATTTATTTCATTTATTTTTATTTACTTCAATTATTATTATTTATTTTAATTATTACTAATATTTTATTTATTTATTTATTATTTGTTTTACTTTATCATTTATTATTCTTTTTATTTTTTTCCTAGCATGTGGTCGTCGCCCCCACGTGCCACGTGGCTCATCCTCCTTCGCTCGTGCTAACTTGCTCTGTCGGCCCTGTGCATCTTCCTCACTCCAACAACTCGTGCAAGGATCCACCCGGATGACCCTTGGTTGTGTTTCAACCATCGGAGTAACCTCCCTCGACATCACCCCCGCAAGCTAGTTGCACTGCAACCTCCGACGACTCCCAATCACCACACCACTGCTTCGACCCGCCTTGTCGACTCCGCTACTGCTCGCTCAGCGCTTCGCCTCCATTCGCGAGTCACCTCCTCTCGTTTTCCCCCTCACGTGCAGTGCATGTGAGCGGTGGGATAATTTGCACCAAGCCCTCAAGCTTCAATGAAATTTGAAAAAAAAGGCCTCACCAGAAATGGCACGTGCAATGTGCCCCGGTGGAAACTTTGCGCAAATAACCCTCATATTTTTGGTAATTGCATATTGGCCCCCTCATAATTTTTTTATTTTATTATGTATTACATTTATACCCTTATGTTTGAACCTCAATTTGAACTTTCATTTCGTCGTCATTTTTTATTCTAAAAATTGCATCTTACAGAAACATTTATTCTCTATCATGTGGATATTCTGATATTTTTGTGAAATGTGATTGATTTAATATAATTAATTTAGTAAAAAATTGCATATTTGTCCCACTTCATGATCTGAAATTTATATTAAATTGATTGTTTCTCTAAAAATTCATAGTAGGTAATTAAAGTGTGTTTTACATTGTAACAAAAAAATGTCTCATTTACATGCAAATCGATGGCATGATAAAATAAATGGTGATTTAAGTAATTAATTTTTAATAGGTTGTAGACCCACTATTTTTATGATCTATTTTTTTCCTAAATATCTCTCACATAGACCTATAGGAAAATTTTATTTCCAAGAAATAAATAGTGTGCTATTTATTAAAACTAATTTATAAAAAAATCACCATGCATGCATTTTTAGTTCATAATAAATTTATTTTACATCAAAAAATTCAAAAAAGTTACAGTACATTCATTTCATCACTTTTCACATTCTGACAAAAAATGGCACGTGCAACGTGCCCCGGTGGAAACTTTGCACAAATAACCCTCATGTTTTTGGTAATTGCACATTGGTCGCCCTCATATTTTTTTATTTTATTATGTGTTGCATTTATACTCTTATGTTTGAACCTCAATTTGAACTTTCATTACGTCATCATTTTTAATTCTAAAAATTGCATCTTATAGAACCATTTATTCTCTCTCATGTGGATATTCTGATATTTTTAGGAAATATGATTGATTTAATATAATTAATTTAGCAAACAAATTGCATATTTGTCCCACTTCATGATCTAGAATTTATATTAAATTGATTGTTTCTCTAAAAAATCTCAAAATTAACAGTAGGTAGATTAAAGTGTGTTTTACATTGTAACAAAAAATGTCTCATTTACATGCAAATCGATGTCATGAAAAATTAAATGGTGATTTGAGTAATTAATTTTTAATAGGTTGTAGACCCACTATTTTTATGATCTATTATTTTTCCTAAATACCTCTCTCATAGACCTCTAGGATAATTTTATTTCCAAGAAATAAATAGTGTGCTATTTATTAAAACTAATTTATAAAAAATCACCTTGCATGCATTTTTAATTCATAATAAATTTAATTTACATCAAAAATTTCTAAAAAGTTACAGTGTATTCATTTCATCACTTTTCAGATTCTGACCAAGTTTTATATTTTTGGACTTTGTTTGATTGAAAATTATATTTTAGACCCTAAACTTTCCTTAAATTGCATTTCATAATTAATTGCATATAAAAAACTAAAAAAATACCTCTATGAAAATCTAGTTTCTAGATCATCTAAGGAGATAGTAGCCTCCCTGAGTTCTACCTTGGGTTTGCCCAAGTAAAATAGAAATCGGATCGCTCGCTTTAGTTGCTACATGAATTTAGTGGTCTTTCTTGATTGAATCCTAAGTTCCCAACCACTACAACAAAACGACAAAATTAAATAGGGTATTTTAGGGTCCATCACCTAGCTCTGCCACGAGTTCTTCGCCCCCCTCATTCTCCTCCCCCCACCCCAACTGCATACCAACTCCTCCCCCTCGACCTCCTGCGCACATTCAACCTCGAGCCCTTTAACCCCCACCCCTATTACCAATCTCTGATGATGCATGATGAGGGGTTCTAGATCCTCGAGCTTTCTGATCATTTTCCATCCCCTCCTCTCCCAACCTCTCCGCTCAGCCCATGCACCCTACAAACAAATATGTGATTCATTACTCTAAAAGCTGAAAATAGAGATCTATTTCCAAGTAGTTAATTGCATTTATCCATTTATATTGCATTATTATCACTCATGTATGCATAAAAAATATTCATATTTTAGCATTCATAATTGCACAAATGAGAAGCTAGATTTTCTGTGTATATTCTCACATGTGTATTAATACAACTCCCCTTTTTTAAATTATTTTATACTAACTCCAAATAAGGTAAAATCAATTTTTTTGTGTACATATTACTAACCTTAATAAAGGGGAAAACTTTAAAATATTAACATGTACATATGCTTAATAAATCGAAATCCTAGTTTTGAGACGAAAAGCCAGTATGCAAATATATCTCACATATAGTCTCCTATGAACTCTCATTCACTTTTGAATTAATGTACATTCGGTTATCAACAAAACAAAGATCAAATTCAAAATAATTGGAGTTCATATGTGAAACTTGGGTTTTGGGACCTCATTGTATATTGTATATATTGACTGACTTTGACCTTATTATTTTACGTACAAAAATAACTTTTTTTAAATTTATTTCTTCTTCATTTATTTTCTTTGATTTTTGTTTTAATAAAGCATGTAAAAATCCATACCTCAATTTTAAAAATCATTCTAAGGAGACAAATGGCCTTCACGAGTTCGACCTTCGGCTTGCCCAAGTAATATAAATACGATCGCTTTGTACTAAATTAATTAACATTACTTAAGTGATCTTTTTGAGAAATTGTGATATTCAGTGGCCCTCCGCCTCGTTGATCGAGGCCGAGATCTATAGCTACTTCAAGCAACTCCTCCTCTGTTGAAGAAACCCATCAGGTATACTCTTGTTCCCCCTTTTTATTCCACCTCCTCCTCCTTTCTTCTTCTCCCTTACTTCTCTGCTACAGTATGAAAACCCAACCAGTCGGTTCATCTAAAAGGATAGACAATTGTCGCTGTGGTGATCAGTTGAAACTCACAGAAAAAGATTTGTTTTTATACTCCTAAACTAATGTGTATAGCAATAAGTATGGGAGTATCAAACTCAGAGAGGCAAACTGTGTAAATAAGGTAAAATATGTAGAGTCACTAAGGAATGAGGGTTTTCTGATTTTTATTTAATTTTCTGGGATTCATCTTTTTTTTTATTTTATGAATTTTATATTGTTTTTGTATTTTTATATACATATAAGTAAAGAATATAGATATTTGATTTTATACTTTTTATTTGATTTTTTATTTTGTGATTTTTATATTTTAATTTTTATTTACTATTTTTGTATATTTTTAAGTGACTTTTAGAATTTATGGGTTTTGGAGTATTTTTAAAGTGAAAAACATTGTTTTTATTAAAAATAAGGAAGCATTTTTATTTTTAAAATCTAAAACATGAACAAAAATATTTTTATTTTATTTTTATTGAAAAGTAAGTGAAAATACCTTTCCAAAAAATATTATATGCATTTATACAATTTTTATTGAATTAATTATGAATGTTTTAATTTTGGGTATTTTTAAAATTTTATTGATTTTAATATTCAATCTTTATTTTGTTTTTGTTTTATACGTTAAATATAGTAAAATATATTACAAGTAATGTTTTTGATTTTTTAAAGTTGTTTTTCCATTTTTTTATGGATTTTATGAATTTATGTATTTTTTGTAATTTAATGATTTAAAAAATAGAAAATATTTTTATTTTTCAAAACTAATTTAATATTGTATATAGTATAATACTGGGTATTTATATGTATTATTATTTTTTTTTATATTTTGTATTTTATTAAATATGCATATACTATGTATTATATAATATATATTGTATAGAGGGTATTTTTGTATTTTTTGGAAAATAGAAGATCTCCTCAGAAATATGGAAAATATGGGGGACTTAGGTGCAAATATGCCAGATAATCACGTGATGCGTCACGTGATGGAACTCGGCAAGGTGCTGTTCAGAGAAGCAATGAAAATCGAGGGGTACTGGCATAAAATGTCTAACAAGTCACGTGCTTGATCACATGGTAGCAGCTGTTCGGGACCTGTTTAGAAATAGCAATGAAAATAGAGGGGTAATTTGCCCAAAAATAACCTGACCTCACATGCCATGCACATGAGGTACCAAAGCGGTGGAGCGATTATTGACTTATGGACTTGATGTGTGTTGAATCCTAGAGCATCATATTTGAGCCAATCTGATGGCTCTCGTGAAATCTAAGGAAACGTCTTCATTCTTCTCCTATTTTACTAGAGGTGACGGAGCTTGGTTTCACGACGAAGCAGTTGTGCTCGATTTGATCAGTTCACGTCTTAGTGAATCTCCAGGCGGTTGCTCGTGCGTCAAATCTCTAGAGGAATCATTTGGATGTAATGTTGTTCGGCACGGATCTGATGCATGATCCTCGCTGGTTTTAGAACTATTCCTCGATGAGAATGTGCTTCATCTCTAGATGTTCGTGCATGCGTTTGATCGTCGATCCCGTGCTCCAGACTATGCTGCTTGGATGGAAGTGGTTGATTGGCTGAGGCCCTCGACGATTCCTCGAGCAGCTGTGCTTAACTACTTAGATCGACAGATGTGTTGCTCCTTCTGCAAATAGAAAATAAGGTTCAAGAACAAGTCTATGACGTGAAGTTATGCTCTGAAGGTGGAACAAAATGGGTGATCCCAGCGAAAATAATGGAAGGGGATCAAAATGCTCATATCATATTAGATTTGAGAGGATCAGTATGTGTTAGATAATGGAGAAGGATTTAGTGATGGACTGAAGGATTGATGAAGATTTCGATTTTCATTTTAGATCAAAAGAGAGAGGAAGAGAGGGATTGAGAAGAGAGCAGAGGAAATGAGAGGAGAAGGGAGAAAGGAGGAAGAGGAACCGAAGAGAGGAGGAGAAGGAATTGGAAAGGAAATCTACCTGGAATGTGGATCTACGGATACGATGGAGGAGGTCGCTTGGTTGTCTTTGCCTCAACGTGTGGTTGTGCGGGGGCTGGATTGCGACGGAGCGGAGTTCATGCTGGCGACAATGATCTCACCCTATCTCCTTGCTCAACCTTGCTCAACGACAGAGGAAACCATATCTGTCACCTCGATGCCTCTCACCGGAACTGGGAGCTCACAAGAATGGCTGATCTCATCGCTCGAGAGAGGTGGAGGTCTTTAAATATGAGATGGAAGGAGAGGGTCGACAGAGATTGGGCCAACGGCCTAACGACCATGTCATTGGGCGGCGAGAAAAAGGAGGAAAGGGAAGGAAGAAGGTGAGCAGAGGAAGAAAGGAACGACGAAGAGAGAAGCAGGAGAGAGAAGGAAAATAAATTAAAAATTTAAAATTAATTAAAATTTTAAAATTTAATAAATAATTAAAATACATAAATACATACAATTATAAATAATTTAATAAATGATTCAATTAGGAATTTATATGGATAAATGATATTATTTTATTAGTTAAATAGATACATATATAAATAATAGAGTCCAGGGAAGCTGTTTTGAGTATCAGCCAAGATGTCTGTTACACAAGGTAGTTTCCCCAATAATTTTTTATTTTTTTTTCAAAAATTCCACCATTTATATTCATCTATATATCCCTCCTACATGTCATTCAAATTTCGTGAGAAATGGAGACTCGTATGCCCTCCATCTAGAACTTGTAGATTACAACAAATTTCAGACCGTTAAAAATTACTTGTTCTAGATGGAGGGCTTAGGAGTCTTTGTTTCTCACGAAATTTGAATGACATGTAGGAGGGATGTATAGATGAATATACATGGTGGAATTTTTGAAAAAAAGTAAAAAAATATTGGGGAAACTGCCTTGTGTAACAACCATCTTGGCTGTTACTCAAAATAGTTTCACTTTTCTCTAAATAATATATGTATATTATACCTATATAAATAAATAATTAATTTTTTTACTTAATTTTAATTTCTAATAAATTTTATTTTTATTTTATATTAATAATATAACATTGATAAAATATTAATAAAGTAAATAATAAAAATCAAATAAAAGAAAATTAAGATACATAAACTGCCTTGTGTAACAACCATCTTGGCTGTTACTCAAAACAGTTTCCCTTTTCTCTATATAATATATGTATATTATACCTATATAATTAATTAATTATTTTTTTACTTAATTTTAATTTATAGTAAATTTTATTTTTATTTTATATTAATAATATAACATTGATAAATATTAATAAAGTACAAAAATTCAAGAAATAATAAAAATCAAATAAAAGAAAATTAAGATACATTGTACAATTATGTCAATAGGGTCCCAAAACCTACTTTTTGCATATTAACTATTATTTTAGTGAAATAAGTTTTATTTGATAGATATTTTTATAAAATGAACTTTAAAAGTGAGTACACCCAATTCAGAATCATATGGTCGAGATTTGAGGTTCGGAAGTTCGGCTTTACGACTTTTTAGTTTTGAGATTTATTAGCATTTATTAATAATTAATTTTAGGTTATATTTTTATATTCTTATTTTTATAAATAATCTAGAAAAAGAATTAGGTCAATTGGGATTAATAATAAGTAATAGAAAATGAAGAAGATGTATATACATATTCTACATTTATAGAAGGGGTTTCAAACGCCAAAACTCAAACATTTTATTCTAATATTTTTTTTGATATTTTTAATGAATAGTATTAGTTATAAAATGAATTTTAAAAGCGAGTTTGGTCAATTTGGAGTTTTTTTATAAATAGTTATGAACCTAGAAAGGCGGCTTTTATGGCTTTTTTGGTTCATCATAATTATTTTCTTATATACTAAATAAATTTTCTGATATTTTTATAAATTAATATACATTATTTTAAATAACTTTCATTAAGGAAATATTTTAATTTGAAATTTTTTGAATGATAAATAAAATAGATAAACATTTGTACACGGTGAAAAATGTGTTTATGTACATTGATGATCTTGATTTTCTGATATTTTTATATATTAAGATCCTAATGTCCCCTTACTTATTTATGTTGTCGACAAAGTCAATACTGAACTGGTCTCGGGGTTAGAATCAGTCTATACATATTTCATATATACATCCTTCTTTTATTTTTATTTTTCTCTTTATTATTTTATTTTGGATAAAATAAGTGTTAAATATGTAATATTAACAAATGAGATTAGAATGTTAATTAGTGAGAATTAGTTAATATTTACATGCATTTTTCCAAGAATTTTAGCCAGAATAAAAGAATGAAGACAATGAATCATGGATTCATCACAATACTCTTCTTCTTCCCCCAAATCCTCAATCATCTCTTATTATGTTTGAAATCGCCAAACCCAGGTACCTCTGATCTATCCCCATTCACCCTCACCTCTCTTCCTGCCTCTTCTTCTATCTACCCACAACCTTCCACCAACGGTAACTTCCAACCCTTCATCAGCTAAGGAAGCATCGTTCACCTCTCTGTTATCAACCATAATCTGAGCTCCAAATCGAGCTGTGAATCATCCACATGAGCCATTCCAACAGCTTCTCCATTGAGCTCTGGCCTTTGTTGGCGCTCCCTTCATCCTTCCCCGAACAACACTCCTCGTAGTCTCGCCTCACCATAGAGAGTAGGTCCAGGCATGTGTCACCTGGATGTAAAATCAGATGCGATCGGGGAGGAGCCCAAGCCAGAACCTCCATGTTTCTCTCAATGACTTTGATCATCTATAGATCGAATCCCTGACAGCCCACCTCTTATCATGTATCAACGGAGGTGAAATCAATCATGCATCTTTCAAACCTCTGCCAAGCCTTGATCAAAAATAGTCTGAGAAAGAGGATGGAAGAACCCCGCTTCGTACATCTACCACCCGATCGCCATCGGGTAGTTCCAAAGGTGTCACGTGCCCTACATCATCATCCATCGAGCCTCGAATCCACAACTGGCGCCCGAGGCTATCGCCAGCCAGCCATGTGTAGGTGGGAGCCAAAGCACCACCCAAACCACTCCATGCATGCACCGCTCATATCGAAGCTAACACGCATGGCAGGCTTCCCTTTGGAAAATTGTGCAAAGCCCCCCCTCTAGCTTGAGTAACCAAATAAAGTTCGTTGTAGCTCATTTTGTTATTTTATTTCATGTATGTCAATTGACTAGACATATCTAGGATACTTTTAGTTCTTGAAAATAATTAATTTTGATATTCATTAAAGATAATTTACTGAAAATCATACTATCTGCATATTTAATTCATGGAAAATTCATTTTGCATCCAAAAATTCCAAAAAATATAGTAGGTTAATTTCATCATTTTTAACCTTATGTCCAAATTTCATAATTATGCATTTCATTTACACAAAAATTTGTACAAACCTTTGAAAAAGACTCATTTTTTATGCATTCATATTATGCCATAAAAATGTAAAAAATGTGTTCTGGACTTATCATTTCATAAATAAATTAGGAAAAATAGCCTTTTGGACTTTTGAGCCCAATTGCATATTAATTTAAAATTCCCACTTTAGGCTAATTTTACCTTATAATTAGCATTTTGCAATTGCATATCATCATTATTTGCATAAAAAATTTAAAAAACATCTCCTTGAAAACCTAGTGCCTAAGTGATATGAAAATCATCCTAAGAAGACACTGGCCTCCCTAAGTTCGACCTTGAGCTTGCCCAAGAAAAATAAATGCGACTACTTTGTATTAAATTGATTAACATTAATTAAGTGGTCTTTTTGAGAAAATGAGATTTGCTTGCCTGCAACAAAACAACACATTAATTAATTCTCACGAATCAAGCAGGGTGAAATTACACGTTTTTCACCTACCCTTGCTAAAAATGGGGGATTCTTGTCAAAGAACTGATGCTCGACATGAAGTTAAATGGCTTAGACATTGATCCGTAGGAGGGTGAGGGAGCTAGAGGAGGAGGGGTGATGAATCCGAGATTCATCACTCTAAAAGTTGAAAATAGAGCTTTGTCCCCGAGTAATTAGATGCATATTTCCACTTATATTGCATAATTAGCATTCATGCATGCATAAATAATATCTGCATTTTAGCATTCATATTTGCATTAAATGAGAAGCCCAATTCACTTATTTGTATATATTTTATACTAACTCCAAATACAATAAAACCATCCATAGTGTACATATTACTAACACTAATAAAGGAAAAATACCAGAAAAATACTAACTTGTAAAATTGTCCAATAAACCCAAATCCAAGTTTGAAACTATGAACCTTAAAACGCACGTATCTCTCTCATACAATGTCCGATTTAGGCCTACTCACTTTTAAAGTAATATATATTCAAAGACCTTCAAAACAAGACCCATTTCATTAAAATCGAAGATCGTATGTGAAACTTGGGTTTTTGGCCCCTATTGACTGTTTTGCCCTTGTATTTTATTCTTTGATTTTCTTAATTATTACAAATCCAAAAAATTTAGATTAAATTGTAAATATTTATTTCGTATTTCTCTCCTTTTATAATGTTTTTTCTCTTATTTAAAAATCACAAAAAAAATGCAAAACGCAAAAATACAGTATTTTATACCTATAAGATACCACCCAAAAATACACTTTGTATAGATGATTTCATTTGATTTTCGACCCTTCACGAAAGTTGTAGATCTCGCCGATCAAGCAACTTTAATGTTGACCACTTTTTGATTTAACCTCTTTTGATATTTCTTTTCGAATTTTCTTTTCTTTTTAATTTCGATTTTTCCAGGAGTGACACGTGGCCGTTCCTGGAGTCGCCACATGTCACCTCCTCCTTCCCCCACTTATCCCACTTAGCTCCTTCATCCTGGGCCGTTGGACGAAGGGGTATTTCACCAACGACTCATATCTCTCTTCCTTCCCACTTCTTTTCATTCTCTCTCTCCTCTCCCATGCACGACCCAAGCATGCGTAAATCACCTCCACCTTTCCCCTCTCTCCCATGGCTTGGGGAGCAGGCCATCTCCAACGCCCCATCTCCCCCACTCCTCTCACCTCACCCACGAACTCCCCCTCCTACGCCACTACTCCTCCTTGCTTCGGCCTTAAAAAGCTGACGACGCCCCCACTTCACAACCATCCGCCATATTCCTCAGAGATAGAGCCCGAGCTCCCACTCACATTGGTGATAGAATCGCAGACTTCTGGTAGAGCAATGACAAGCAGCTGTCCTTGGCGAGATCTAGAAGGTTTGGTCCTTCTGCTGCAGCTTTGATCTTCACAAGCTGCTGAGCTCGAGCTTGGCCGACTCTTGTGCGACGACAGGAGAAGCCTCAGCTTCTCCTTCCACAGGCAAATCACCGTCCACCACCTCCAGGTAAAGTCCTTCTCTATCTTCCTCTTTCTCATACTTTCTTCATCATCTTCTTCCTCTGTTTCTCTACCTTCATTTCTCTCTCCTCGATTTCATCATCTTTTATCCACCGAATCACCAAAATTTTTACACATTCACGGATAAATCATATGTTTTGAATCTAATGGTGATTTTTCTCGAATGTTTTGGTGCAATTTCATCAACCGATTAATCTAACATTTAAGCCACTTAAACAAATGCATGGCAAAACAGGGGAATTTGTGAAATCCCCTGTTTTTGCCCTTGCTCTCTCTCTCTCTCTCCTCCTTCTCTCTTCTTCTTTCTCTCTTCTTCTTCTTCGCCACCCACACCCACTGAGATCCAACCCTCGACGGCAACTCCAACTGCCAGCCGTGCGCGCCCGCCATCGCCACCACCTCCGCCAAGGCTGCAAGCACTTCCAGTAGGGTCGTGTGTCTGCCAACCTCCTCCTCTCCACTCTGTCATGTGTCAACGAGTGAGGAGCACGCTCAGTCTTTGCCAACCACCTCGCTCTAGCTTCTGTCGCACCATCGTCTCACCCACCTACTTCACCTCACGTCGTGTGTCAACGGAGGTGGAGAAAGTCCTCCTCCTAGCGCGTAGCCCCTGCTCTGCCGCCAAACCGCGCCCTCCCTCACCATGTGCCTACAACCGCCAACTTCTGCACAACCCCTCGAAGACACGCACCTCCAGGTCTCGGCCGCCAGCCCTGCTCCGCCACCCGCTGGGCTCGCTCAGCTCCCAAACTGCGGGCGGACCACGCAGCAAGTCGCCTTCACTGCCGCCAGCTCCACCTCATCAGCCACACCCCCTTGCTCTTCCCCATCTCCCAATAGTACTATCGCTCCTCCAACTGCATGCGATCTCCACGCCACATCTGCACCTCCAGTCGACCACGAGTATGCCCGGCGCACGACCGCTGCAATCTCCAGGCCACTCCTCCTTGGGCCCATAGAAGAAGGAAAGGAGCACGTGTTGTGCACGTTCCGTATTGGGCTAATTGCAAACTGCCTCCCTGTATTTCTTGGAAAATCGCACGTATAGCCTCGCCTCCTGACGTCATGTGCAAGGCACACATCCCAATGAGCAAATTGCATCCATGCCCCTGCAAGTTCTTGTAATTGCATAATCGTCCTCGTCGGCATATTTCATTTCTATCAATTTTATTCCTATTTGCATTTTGGTCCATGTGTTTGCACATTTATTTAGGCATTCATGTAGCTTTATTTTTAAATTCTAACAATTGCAACTGGTAGCATATCTTCTTCTTTATCTTTGTTGATGCTTGTTGAATTTTTAGGAGCAATATTCTATTTAATTTTTTATTTTGGTGGAAATTAGCATATTTTGTCCATTATTTATTTTTAATTGCTTATTAAATTAATTGTTGCTCCAAAAATCGCCAAAAAAATCACAATAGGTAGAGTTTAATTATTTCTACACCGTGCCCGAAAAATCATTTCATTTGCACACATTACGAGGCTTAATAAATTAATTTGTATTTTTCTTAATTGATTTTTAATAGGTCCAAAATTAATTATTTTTAAGGTTTAACATTTTTTCTGGAATCCTCTCACATAGAGTCATCTAAGATAATTTTAGTTCTTGAAAATAATTTAATTTGGTATTTATTAAAATTAATTTTGCAAAAATCACCCTACATTATCTTTAATTCATAGTAAATTTATTTAGAGTCAAAAAATTGCAAAAAAATTTATAGTAGCTTAATTTCATTGCATTTCATATTCTGGCCAAGTTTCATAATTTTTGGACTTCATTTGACCTTCTTTCAAAGTTATCCTTAAAATTTGGCTTGAATTTGCATTGCCTTTCTTTTAAATTGCATAAAAAATTATAAAAAGACCAAAAGTATTCTTCTGGATATCCGACATCGGAATTAACTGAAAATTGACCTAAGGAGAAAGCTGCCTCCCTGAGTTCAACCTTGGGCTTGCCCAAGTAAAAAAAATCTGCCGCTCGCATTTAATTAAATATTAATTGAGGTGGTTTTTTGATAAGTCTCGATTTACACGACTATAGAAAACGACAACATTTAGTTCGATCATTAACCCAGTTGAATTCGGTAGCGTATATCGTGGCTCGTCAAATGGTTACGTTGCCGGGGAGGCACGACTTAGGTTAATTTTTAGAGAATTTTAAGTTTTGATTTTCCATCCTCGGGTAGTCTGATTCGTGGCTTTTCTTGTTAATATTTCTTTGTCATTTATTTTCGTTTATTTTGTGTCGCCCTTTATCTGACCTCAATTTATTTTCTTGCGAGGAAAACAAGGAGTCGAAGACGCTTCGCCTGGCGAACCGAGGAGCTCGCATTTAAATAATTTGAGAGATTTGAGAGGACTTGTAATTTTTATTTTGTTTATTTTTTGCATTTTTTCAGCGGTTCCCGTTTGGGTTCTCGCGTATCTAAGTATAGTGGAAACGTGTCCCCATGTGCCGTGTGGATTGCTTTTACGTAAAATAGGATTGCCCTTGCAGCTCTTATAGCTACTTTAGGACTTGCTTGTGCTCGTAAAATTCTAGGACCACACTTCACACATAAAAGACGCACTTAGACCGCAGATCTAGACAAATTCAATCCGTGCTTCACTCGCTAATAAAACTGCCTATCTAGGAACAACTTTTATCGCTTGCATTGCATATAGAATAAAGTTTTCAATTTTATTTTGCATCCTGCATAAAAGCAAAAGGATCACTGTAAGTCTTCTCAACTTTGCATATCATCATTGTTTTATCTTGCATCGGCATTTCTCGACTCCTTCTCCTTGGTTTTATCAAACTTAGGATAAAAAGGAAATTAGGATTGGACGATAGGAGTGCTTTGTGGTTGGACTAAATCGGTGGTCACCTAACTTAAAACCGGGGTTGTTAAACAAAATTGACCAAAAAATCAATAAAATCAGAAATTCTGTTTGCGGGAGAGTAACCCCGACCTTGTTTTCAGGATGAGTGAGGGTAATAGAGTGTGTGAGCACCATAGGGCAGAGCCAAAAATCCCCACCTTCCATATCGCATACCCCGATCCAAGCAAATATCATAGGCTGAACTACGGGTTCAACTGACCAGCGCCAAGTAGCCTCCGCCTACTCCAGTAGGTAGATAGGGGCGAAATTGCGGTGCATCGTGACAAGTTGCTAGTAGCCTTCTCCTGCTTCGATAGGTAGATAAGGGCAAAGTTATAGCCTTGTCAGCCTCCGCCTACTCTGTAGGTAGACAGGGGAAGGTCCTTGAACTTTCGGCTGGTGATAGGAGCGAAGAAAGGACGGGCGTTGGTATCTTAGGCGACAGGTTAAAAAGGGGAGACGCGTCCGACCTTTAGCCAACTCCCCAATAGGCTGCATAACCTTTGCTACTTGTCTGATAAATTCACACTTGAAATCGACCAGATTAATCAGACTCGGTTTCGAGTCCTTCACCGTGTTGAGTGTGAAAAACAGGATTTGGGTTCATTTGCTTGCTTTAGGTAGGAGTAAAATCCTATCTTACATGTAGAACTCCCGATTCTTCTTCTCGCCATCTAAGATGACTAACTGGGGGGATATCTACTCCTAATTCGCCAATCTTTCTTTGAACCCCCCATACAGCTCATCTTCATCGATCCAAGCGCAACTTGGGCCAACCCGAGCTCATGACCCTCTTGAGTTCGGGATCCATCACTCCCAGGGTGGTTACCCTCAAACCAACCCTTTTCTCTCCTCTGATCTCACAGTGGAAGACCATTGCCTCGGTGAGAATCTCTTCCTTGATATGTCCTCCAACCTAGACCATCTTCTTTATCCAGGAAAAGAGGACAAAATACCGAAGAAAAACCCTGACGAGGAGGAACACAGAGAGGACCCCATGCTCCAAGTCCTGGCCTGGCTAGCTAGAGCCGAACAACCGAATGCAGAACTGATGGCTAGGATGGGACATGTGATCGAGGCTGAAGGAATTGACCGACCCATGGTAGCCACATACAATCCCGCAGAGAATGAAATACATAGCTAGCTAGTACCTGAGGTTCCACCTGAAGCCTTCGAGCTGAAGCCCCACTTTCTGAGCTTGTATTCGAAGTTCAACGGAAATGCCAATGAAGAACCTTATGCTTTCCTTAGAGACTTCGAGCTGGTTTGCAACAACCTTAGTCATCTTAGGGTTGGGCAAGACTACATCAAGCTGAAAGTCACCCCGTTTTCCTTAGGAGATAAGGCTGCTCATTGGTTGAAAAATCTCGGGATGAGATGTACGTCTTGGATGCAGTTCAAGGATCTATTCTTGAAGAAGTTCTACCCGCTCAGTAGAACTAATCAGATGAGAACCAAGATCGTGAGTTTCTCCCAGGGATCCAATGAACCATTCCATGAGGCCTGGGATAGATTTAATGACTTAATGCAGAAATGCCCTTGTCACGGCATTACAAAAGGGATCTTAGTCCAGACTTTGTTCTGTGGCACGACCTCAGAGATGCAGGGGTTAGTAAGTGCTGCCTGTGGAGGAAGCTATCTGAACAAAAATGAAGACGTCGTATGGAAGATTCTGGAGCAGATGGCAGAAACAGGCAGATCTCAGGCCACCAGGGCCTATCAGTTGTCTCCTTCAAGCCTATCCAACGAGACAACTAGGAGGACTGTCGCGGATCTGACGGACGACCTCATCCCCAGCATGGGGATAATAGCTGACAAGTTAACCATGGTCGAGCAGATTCATAAGAGGGTCATTGACCTTGAGGCACTCTCGCGATTGCCGAAACAAGTAGAGGAACTGACTGAGAAGGTAGCCAAGATACGGCTACCTGCCCTTCTACACCACCTGTACATGTACACCGAGTTCATATTGTACAGGAATAGGCACCGGGGCCTCAGAGTAGCTGGGTAGAGGAATAGAAATACACTCAGCAGGAGCAACACGTACCCCCACAAGTGGAGAAAGGATACGAGGAGCCTCCACAGGTGTTCAAGATCAACGGGCTGTGGTACAGCCATGACCCTGTCGGTAGACAGTCGGGGATAGGGAACGATCAGCCACACTGACCATCCCTAGCTTACCAGGAAAACAACTCCGTCCCTGCACCATGCTTCGTACAGTCCCGGCCTGGACAAGGGTACCAGCCCCAGCAGCACTAGCAGTAGTGCACGTTCTACTAGGGCCAGCAGGGCCCTCCACCACCTTCCCATCAGCATCAGTACCAGCATGGCCATTAGGGCCAATATAGGAATTCATTCTTGAGTCAACAACAACAAGTCCCGCCCACAAGCGAATTGGAGTCCCTCACCTTGGCGATCCAAACCTTGAGTGATAGGGTCCAACAGATTCAGAATGACTACCTGGATATGAGAATGGATTTGAATCGTGTTTCTCGTACCCAGGACCAACAGGTGGCGCCAAAGACCCCAATTCCCGCCCAGGTTTAAGCCAACCCAAATAGCCTGAATTAAGGCCAGAATCGACTACAAGATCAGGTATACTATTCAGATAACTCTTTATCTGAACATGAGATCCTTTCTTACGATAATGTAAACTATATGTCCCTTAGGAGCGGAAGGAACGTGATCATACCTGAAGATGCCGCCAAGTCTCTACTTGAGGAGAACTTGGAGGTAGAGGAGCAACAGCACCACCACCATCGGCAGAAGAAGAGGACTTCCAAGTCCTCAAAGAAGAAGGAGAACAACACCAGCAATGAGTCTAGTGAGACCGATGAGGAGCCCGCGCCTCTATCTGAGGAGGATGTCCCAACAGTCATGGAAGACACATCACCGATTTCGCAGCAGAAATTTTCTTTTAGTCAGAGTCCTATACAGAACGCAGTTCCTAATTTCAATAAAAATCTTTTGGTTTCAGAATCTGAGTTAGCATCAATAATCCCTTCCCCACAAGCTCTTAAGGGTGGAAAGAAGAAAACCAAAAGAATACAAAAAGATGACCCTGAGATGGCAGAGTTCTGTAACAAGTACATCAAGGTCACAATCCCTTTCGACAAGTATGTGGACATGACACCTGCATTCCAGAAGTACCTTAAGGTGAGATGCACACCTACTAGGATCAGCAGGAAGACCAAAAGCTATGTTGAGAAACACGTTCTGTTAGTAGCCACTACTTGCGTAATAAAGAATGTGTTTATGAGGAAACGAAGAGACATGGATGCACATTATGTGGTGAGTAATGTCGATGACACTGCGTTTGCACGCACTCTCCTTGACAACGGATCCTCAATTAACTTGATGCCTACAACCCTCTATGAGCGGCTTAATCTCGGACCTCTTTGGAAATACAGAGCCTTACTCCAATTTGCAGATAAATCAACCAAGAGGTCCCAAGGAGAATTGAGGAACGTTATCATCAAAGTTGAGGTCAGGAGTATATGGTGGACTTTACAGTCCTAGATATGGAGATCCCTTGAAATTGGAGAGATTCCCAGATCATATTAGGAAGGCCCTTCCTCAGAACAGCAGGGGCCTTATTTGATTACAAGATCAGGAAGATCCAGTTCCAAACTCTAGGTGGAGATGAGGAACTTGAGATGAAGCAGACCAGATGGCAGAGGCCAGATTCAGAATCCAGCACCGACTACTCTTCGTCTGAAGCAGATTGTATTCATGTAGACACAGTTGGGCCATGGAGATAGAACCCAGCTAGCACCAATGAGTCCCTCTCCTCCGGAGAAGATCTTGTGCAAGTCAGTTTGCGAGACCCTTAGGAATGAGTACAACGCAGAATGTGCATCCCCCTACACTTCAACGACGTAGAGGCCCAGCTGGGCCTGTCAGTCCTTCTCTCTTTAGGACAACCAGAAGATGAGGATGATGAGTCGGACGTGGCTTTTGCCGATTGCTTGAAAATCTTTGACGATCCGACTCCAGAGCCGAATGAGTTGGTGGAAACAATTTCAAGGATAGATCCAGCCACTACCAGCACGGAGCCAGATTCGATTGAGCCAGACTTCCTTGATGATCACACCTTACCTGAACTCAAACCTTTACCCACAACACTAAAACACGTCTTCCTTGCGGGACAAGAGAAGAAATATCCGGTCATCATCAGCTCACGATTGACCGAGGAGTAGGAATCTCGCTTGCTAGAGATCCTGGAGAAAAACCTCAAGGAAATAGGCTGGAGCATTTCCGATCTCCACGGGATAAATCCTGCTCTATGTTCGCACTATATCTACTTAGAGAATGAGGTTAAACCCTCTCATGAATTCCAACATTGGTTGAATCCAAATACACGAGAGGTCGTATAGAAGGAGATAGAGAAATGGTGCGACATAGGTTTTATTTATCCCATCTCCAATTCTAAATGGGTGGCACCAATCCATGTTGTCCTGAAAAAGTTGGGAATTCAGACGACCGCCAATGAGGATGGGGAGGAGATTGTGACACAAGTACCCACGTCGTGGCGCGTCTGTGTGGATTACAGACGCCTAAATGCCACAATGAAGAAGGATCATTTTCCCCTATCGTTCATTGATTGGATCTTAGAGAGATTAGCAGGGAAAGAATTCTTCTGCTTCCTAGACAGGTTCTCAGGCTACAATCAAGTAGCCATGGCTCCTGAGGACCAGGAGAAAACCCCGTTCACATGCCCCTTTGGTACCTATGCTTTCAGGCGCATGCCCTTTGGGTTATGCAATGCTCATGGTACCTTTCAAAGGTGCATGATTGTTGTATTCGCCGAAATGATCGGTGAATTCATGGAAGTCTTCATGGATGACTTCTTGGTCCATGGCGATTCCTGTCTTAAGAATCTGGACCGAGTCCTCAAGCAGTGTTGTGAGGTCAATCTGGTTCTCTCTTGGGAGAAAAGTAACTTCATGGTGACGGAGGGCATTGTGTTGGGGCACGTCATCTCCAAGAGAGGAATGGAGGTTGACCCTGCCAAGGTGGACGTGATCAAACAACTCCAGCCATCAACCAACGTGAAACAGTTGCGGTCCTTTCTCGGGGATGTTGGATTTTATCGAAGATTTATCAAGGATTTCTCTAAGATTGCCCAACCGCTAACTGAGCTTTTAGGCAAGGACATGGAGTTCATTTTTGATCACAAATGTCTTGAAGACTTTAAGTAATTAAAAGGATGATCATGGATGCCTCGATCCTACAAGCCCCAGATTGGTCTCTACCTTTTGAGATCATGACAGATGCCTCAGATTTTGTTGTTGGGTCTGTGTTAGGACAGAGGAGGGATGGCGTCCTGTTCGCTGTACACTATGCAAGCAAAGTGCTCGATACTGCTCAGCGTAACTATACAGTTACGGAAAAGGAGATTCTTGCAGTAGTGTTTGCCTTGGATAAGTTCAGATCTCATTTAATTGGATACAAGGTAGTTGTGTTCACGGACCATACAACGCTACGATACTTAATGGAAAAGAAGGACGCGAAGGCGCATCTTCTTAGGTGGATTCTGCGTATCCAGAAGTTTGATTTGGACATTCATGATAAACCTGGAAAGAAGAACGCAGTAGCTAATTACCTCTCCTGTCTCGAGGATCTTAATGCTTCTGATGATACGCTGATTCGAGACTCCTTCCCTAACGAGTCGATTTTTGCTGTCGACTCACTCCCATGGTACACCAATATCGTGAACTATCTTGTCTCCAAGAAAGTTCCCAAAGATTGGTCCAAGAGCCACATAGACCGACTAAAGTCGGATTCGAGACATTACCACTGGGAGGATCCGATCCTTTTCTTTGAAGGACCGCATTGTGTCTGGAGATGGTGTATTCCTCAAGAGGAATATCAGAGTGTCCTTAATTATGCCACAGTCTAGAGGCAGGAGGACACTGATGAATACTCATTCATCACTCTTTATTCTTATATTTTAGCTACAAAAACCTTTGCAAATGCATGTAGATATGTGTAAATACAAATAATTACCAAAAGCATGCATTGTGTAAAAACCTATAATTAGCATGTTTTTGTGCAAAAATAAAAGAATAAAGATTAAAAAGAAAAAGAAGGAAATATTTAGAATAAATATTGAGCAACCTAACCCAAAGGAGGGCTCAGCATGGACCTGACCGCATAAAAGCCAAAGTAGAGGGAGATAGGGGCTCATGTGTGTAAATATTTATGTAATTAAAATAAAAGTATTTTCCTCACAAAAATAGGCTTGTAAATATTTGTATATATTTATAAATATAAAATCAAAACAAAAATTTACAAATTAAAAAGAAAACAAAAAACACAACTTGTACATGATCACATTATACATAGAACCACCATCATCCTTATTTATTCTTATAAATAAATAAAATTAATTTCTAAATTTTTTGTACATATCCTATATTATATAGTGTAAATAAATTAAATAAAAACAATTAAAACAAAAACAAAACAAAATTAAAAACACAAAAATATATTGTAAATATACCATGTATATAAATGTATATATGTATTTATTTTACCTATGTATATAAATAATTAAAATAAAATAAAAATACGTTTTTTTTCCTTATTTTATAGTGAAAATAAATAAAATATAAAATGGGAATAAAATTATATAAAAATAACAATTAAAAAATCAAAAATTAAAAAGCCTATATTGTACAAATACCTATATATAGCTATATTATGTATATACCTTATTTTTATTTCGAAAAAATTATTAAAAATCACTAAAAAATAGAAAAAAATAAAAGAAAAATATTTCATGTTTTAAGTTTTCATTAAATCGGCCATTTGCTACCCTTATTTTTAATTGCAAAATCCAGCCACGTGGCCCTTTCTTATTGGTCCTGGGAAGTGTTGACCGCCCGGTCAACTACCCTTCCAGGACCACCTCCCACGGATGAAGGCGCCCGACCCGATTTCCCTAATTTCTAGCGCCTAAACCCGATTGACTCCCACCTAAACCCCAGGTCCGTTTCACTCCTGCCACATCCGACACCCTCGCCGGGGTATCCACCTCGGGATCCGCGCGCCTCCACGCCCTACCCGACCTCGTCTAGCCGGACCCGCACCCATATTTAGCCGTTGCTCCGCCACCCTAATTCTCCATCTTTGGCCATTCGAATCCACCCCTGTGAGCTCCAGCGTATTCGTGAGAGTGACAGCTCGCGTTTGGCGCTGTTGAAGCGAGGAGAGGAGGCGTGTCCACTGATCCGGCGAGCTTCATCGCCGTTGCTCCGCCACCAGCAGGAGCACCGAGCCGGAGGGAGACGCTCCTCGAGGCGACGACCCAGAGCTTCCTAAGCTCGTCCCCAGTCTACTCCTCCACCCAGGTAGCCCCTTAGACCTTTCTTCTTCTTTGATTTTAGATTACGCCCAAATTGCCGCTCCGCCGTGTTCCATCGATTCCGACCATCCCGTAGTTAGATTCGATCATCGGAATCCACAGACATCTTCGCCTCCTTCCGACGCACCTTCTCCATCCCTCCATCCAACCCAGCTCGTACGGGAGCTGGGATTCGAGCTCCACCGTCCCCACTTCGCCGGAGCTCGTCCGCTGCGACCCATCGTCCACCGCCACTCCACCTAACCGGGTCGAGGCAGTTTGCCCTCGACCCTCGAGTCTCCTGGATTGTTCTGCAGGTTGAATGAAGGCCATCTGAGGCCCTTCGATATCGAGCCAGGAGCTCCGCCTCCGCCGACCTCGCTGTGGCTCTACAGAGCTCGGCTGGGTCATCGGAGGATACCAGCAGCTGCGCATCGCCACGCCGGAGCTTCTTCGATCCTCAGGCGCAGCAGGGGAGGTCAGGAGCGCACCTACGAGGCCGGCGAAGTTCGCCGGCCACCTGTTCATCCACGACCTCCAGACGCCGTCGATCAGCCCTCCTGCTCCAGTTCTTATCTGGACCGTCCGATCCCGGAACCGCCTTCACCGTCAGATCTGAGGAGGACCGATCCCAGCCGCCCGATGCTCGTGGGTTAAGCCACAGAAAGCCACGACCGTTGATCACACCACATGGCTTGACCTCGAGCGTCGGATTACTTCGAGGACCCCAGTTTGGAGCGCCAGCCGATCCTCACCGCCGATTCCTCCACGTGGCGTCCATCGCGCGATCCGCGTAATAAAGGGTAATTTGCCCTTAGGCCCTCTTCTTTATTTTATTTCGAGTTTAGTACTGTAAATACATAGCTTAGTTGTTTTATTTTCAGTACATTTGCACTTTGGACTCGGAGCTCTATTGTATTTGCATATATGCCCCTGTTTGTGGTATAGCACGTGCGTCGACACATGCCTCTTTGGGATATTTGCATTCTTCACCCTGTAGTTCTGGATGGTTATGAAATGAATGAAACTTTTTAGTTATTTGCATTGATACCCCTGTGCGTGGTTTATTTGCGCATGTGCGTGATTTTAGTGGGTAAATTACATTAAGTTCCCTGGGCTTTTAATACTTGTTATTATTTAGCCCAGGAACTTAATTTCTTTGCATATAGGTCCCTGAGTGCCCCAGACACGCGCGGCGCGCATGATTTCGTGGGATTTTTGCACCGAACCCCCCAGAACTTTGAGTATTTGCACTTTGGTCCCTATGCACTGTGCCCCTTCTTTATTTTTGAATAAAATAGCAAATTACCTCCAAATCCAACGAAAATTGGATACATGGCTCCTGCCATGGTGTAAAATTTTCGAGGATTTTTGAGGACATTTTTGTTTTCATTTGATATTTTTAAAAATTCAAAAATCTCTATTTTCTTCACTGTCTGACTTTAAAAATCACAAAACAATATTAAATGGTGTCTAAAAATTACAAAAAATTTGTCTACTGTGTGTCTTGTTGTGTTTGACTTTCCAGCCAATTTTGGATATTTTTCATTACTGAAAACCACTAAAAACTTAAAAACACTTAAAATCTTATAAAAATTCTAGTAAATAAATTAAAAAACCAAAAACAATAAAATAGGTGCCTAAATTTTCCATGATTTATTCTCTTTACAGGAAAATTACCTCCCAGCTAATTTGGGGCCTTTAGATATTTTATCTAGGCCCTTTTAGCTTGGCCGGACAGTACCTACTGTTTTAGCTACTTTTTGATTTTTAGAAAATTAAATAAACATCAGAAAATTCTCAAAAATTCACCAAAAACACTAAAAATTATAAAACACATAAAAATATTTTTGTTTGAATTTTTTGTTGATTTTTATTGCTTTTAATAATTTGTTGAAGTGTGTGTTTATTTACTTTTCCTATTTTCTTAATTCATTAAAAATCCAAAAAAAATATTATAAAATATCAAAAACCACCAAAAATAGTTGCTTCTTTTATTTTATTTCTCTTTTTGACTACTTCGTAGGCCGAGAGGCTAACCCGTGCTCCTTGTGTTCGACCCTGGTCGCTATACCAGGTTAATCTAATAGCAGGACCGCTTTCGTGTTTTGAGTGATTTTATCTATATTAGTGGTTCATTTTTCTTGATTGACATAGCCGAGTGATCGAGGTCGCAACGATCATCTAGATACCTTTGCCTTAGTCGCTTGGCGCGTCGTCAGAATGGCGCCGTTGCCGGGGAGCACAGCTTAGTATTTTTTATTTTATTTTCGTTTTTATTTTCGCAGCTTTTCGCGGCTCTTTCAGAGCCCGCGGCTTTCTCGCGGCTTTTGTCTATATTTTATTTTTGTTTAATTTTGTTTTATTTTCTTTTCTTTTGTTTTTACTCTTGTTTTATTTTGAGTGTTTATTTTATTTTGCATTTTTTGCATAGATACCCTCATTTTCCTCTCATTTATTTTTCATTTATTATTTTATTATTTTTATTTGGTCTGACCACTTGTCTTCTTTCTTGCGAGGGCCCGAGGACCGAGGCGGACGATCTCGAGAAGCTGGCACAACCGCGAGACTCGGAGGCGGCTCCTTTCTTTTCGGAGCCGCAGGAGAGAGCGAGAGAGAGCTGAGTGGGATAGGAGTAGATTAGGTTTTATTTTTCTTTTTATTTGATTATTATTGTAATAATACAGGTACTCAGAGACTGGATACTTGGACTCTTTGACTTAGCGGGTCTGTTGCGCCGAGCACCGGTGTGCTCGGGGGACCCTTAGGAGTTTTTCACGGCTTTTCTCGCGGTTTTATTTTCTTTCCTTTTTACTGCCTTTTCCGGTGTTTACGCGGTTTTTGATCGAGCCCCTAGATTTAGGATTTTATACTTGCTTGTTCCGTAATTAGTAGGGTCCCCACATTTAATTATCTGCCTGCTCCTATAGTACGCTTAATTGGACCTACTAATAATCAATTAATAAAAATAACCGACTCATTTTCCTTCGTGGCCTACGTGCCGTAGTCTACCCCACAAAGCGCTTTCTCCTACCCCTGATTTGTCGGGCAGAGGAGGGGTAGACCAAGACCGGACCTTTGGCCTGTAGGACGGTGACCAGTTAGACAGTTCTGCGAGTAGAACTTGCTCATCTAGGACTCGGTTTTCATCGCTGCATCATTTAGGTAGTTTTATTTCTGTCTTTACATTTATGCGCGGATCATATTGCATGTAGAGTGCTGGAGACAGGTACGCCTTTCTGACTTTGCATGCATCATTGATTTATCGTGCATCGGCTTTTTCGTCTTCTCCCCCCTGTTTTGGACTAAATAATCAGGAGAACCGAAAAATTCGTTAGGCGTTTGTCTTTATTTGAAAAATATTAAAAAGAAAAACCATAAAATTGGGACTGGCTAAAACTATTGACCCTAAAAGACGCTCACCTTAAAAATTTGTCTTGGGGAGAGCAACCCCCTCATTGTTTGGTTTGATTGCGCGAGAGAGTGACCCGCACCCTAGGTAGAGCCCTCCGGTGCTATTTCCAGCTGACTACCGACTCTTCCGTGCGGGCCAGTCGGTTGGAGTAGTATCGGGTATCCTAACAGATCACGTAAGCGCTCTGATATCTTGTGTGTTCACCTAATAAAAATTGACAAGATAATTTGACCGAGCTTTTACGGTCTTCAGCTCGCGTTGCGTTGGTGAACCGGGGGTTTGCATTCTGATCATAGTTTTTCCAGATCTCATCCGCACTACTCGACCAGATCACGATGATGGGTAGACGCTCTCTTAGGCAGCCTCTGGCTGCACCGCTTTCGGGCACGTCTACCCAATCATCTAGGTCGGCCCGCGAGAGCCAAGACCAGTTCTCCGAGCCCGAGTACGATTCCGCCCTGTTCCCCCTCGACCCCCTTTCTTTCAGTTCTGAGAGATATGAGCCAGAGGAGAGAATAGCAGATTTGACAGCACCTGAGTATGGCTCATTTGATTTTGCAGACGTCATGGCCGGTAGTTCCGAGGACCGCTCCAGGACCGAGCACATTGTGATGGACCAGGGAGCGATCAACTCCACCCTGATCGCCTCGTTAGAGACAGTGCAGTAGCAGCTGAGGGATCAGGGAGCTTTCATGATTGAGATGAGGAGAGAGTTGGAGCGACTCAGAGAAGAGAGAGATCAGAGCGAGCCTGAGGACGACCCAGATGCAGAGGCACGAGCCGCAGCAGCAGCAGCCGCCGCAGCCGCCGTCGCCGCAGCGGCAGCCGCCGCGGCAGGAGGACCACCAAGACCGATGCGGGAGTTGCACAACCCCGGATCCACACTGATGCATCATTGGGTGGTGGTACCTGCTATCGTGGGGGACTTCAAGTTCCCCCCGAACACCCTGCAGATGCTTCCCCGTTTTCACGGACTTGCCACCGAGGAGCCCCATCTCCACCTCCGGGAGTTTTGATGATCTGCAGTACTGTCCACGACCGCCATGTGGACCAGGATACGATTCGGATGATTGCCTTCCCCTTTTCCCTAGCAGACAGAGCAGCCACCTGGCTGAAGCATTTGGGGAAGTTCGTTTACACCTGGGAGCAGCTCCGCACCGAGTACTTGAACAAGTACTATCCACTCGGGCGGACGAATGCAGCGAGGGCCCTGATCAGCAACTTCTCCATGCTCCCCAACGAGCAATTTCATGAGGCATGGGAGAGGTTTAGAGAGCTCACAGACCGATGCCCGCACCATGATATCTCGAAGCCGAACCTTGTGCAGAGCTTCTTCAGCGGGCTGACACCAGAGCTACAGGGCCTGGTGAATGCTTCTTGTGGCGGGTCCTATTTCGCCAAGGATCACGACCAGGTCTGGGCCATCTTCGAGGAGATGGCTGAGAACTATATGGTGATGTCCCAGACCCGGTTGTACACTCAGGGGAGACCCCAGCAGCAACCAAGACCCGTGCAGTACCAGAGGATAGCAATGGTCGATGTCGGTCCATCCAGTTCATCCGCAGTTGCAGCAGCACAGGCAGAGTCGTCCGCTGCGGATATGGGTATCATCAGCGAGAAGTTGGACCGCATGGAGCTGATCGAGAAGAAGCAGTGCCAGGGCATCACGCAGATGGAGCAGATGGCACAGACTCTTAGCGACATGAAGACCCAGCTCATGTGTCTCCAGGAGGCACAGACGGCTTCCCAGCCCCGTCTTCAGTCGCGAGGCGATACAGGCGGCAGCAGCAGCTCGTCCTAGCGCTCCAGCTCCTTTCAGCAGCCTAGACAGGTTCACCTTGTACAGGCGGAGCCGTACCAGCAGCAGCAGCCCTCTTACCAGTCCCCACCATCTCCAGACTTGCAGATGGTGGTATACCAGCCGGATCAGCCTCTGGCAGTACTCCCGCCAGCCCAGTACGACGCAGAGCCGTTGATGGATGTCAACGGGATTTGGTATGACCGTCCCCAGCATGGGATCCGACGAGACCATCCCGGATTCAGGTGGGGAAGTGGAGGTACCCAGCCCCAGCAGCAGTCATCCGGTCAGGGAGGGCAGTATGGCCAGCAGAGGGATCACCAGCAGCAGCAGCCCCCAGCCTACCAGCCACACCAGCAGTCGTCCTTCGTTCCTCGTCCCTATCAGCAGCAGGGACAGTCTTAGAGACGTGAGCAGCATGCTCACCAGCCACACCAGCAGCAGCATCCTACCTCCTACCCCTCTCAGCACCAACAGCACCAGTTCCAGCAACCTCACACTAGAGAGGCTACCCGTCGGGCTCCCATGAGAGCCCCGCCTTGGACGACATAGCCCGCATCCTCACGGATCAGCAGGCTACCTTTCGACGGGAGATGGTCGAGTTCCGCCAGGAGATGCGGGACCTGATGAGAGGGAAGGCCGCCATCCCTGCACAGATAGAGCCGAATCCGAACAGCCTGAAGCGGAAATCTGAGCAGGTAGTTTCCACTGAGCATGCCACTCCTAGTGATCCATTTGATGATATGTCTTCGGATCTATTTGATGCTGATTTTGTTACACTTAGGAGCGGTAGAGCACCAGCAGGCGGCGCCTCATCTGAGCGACGACTCGAGGATCCACCCAGGGCGCCAGATGAGGAGGAGGAGAGCGGTACTGAGGCCGCACATGATGATGATGGTGGTACTGATGCCACCAAGGATGCTGATTCCACCGGCGGTACTGAGGCCGCCGCTTCACCAGGTCGAGGAGGTGGTGCTGATGCCACCAGAGTTGCCGAGCCAGCCCGCGGTACTGAGGCCGCGAGACGTCCAGTAGCAGAGCCAGCCCGAGATGGTACTGAGGCCACCGATGTTCGTTTTGATAGAGATGTTGTTTTTCCTTCTGTTGATGTACCTCAGAACACTGTTGTGAATAAAGGAAAAGGTTTAGTTTCTTCTGGTCCCACTGTGGTGATTGATGTATGTGCGGATCCGGCCGTCGAGCCGTCTAGACCTTTTCCTAGTTCTTCATCTGAGAAGGACCCTGTGATCCCCTTCCCTAGAGCCCTTCAGATGGGGAAGGGGAAGAAAAAAGAAAAAGACCCAAAAAAGAGAGAGCAGGAGGAGTTCAGCCAGAGCATGATCGACAGATTTCACATACAGCTGACCCTTCAGGAGGCTTTGCAGCACATCCCCCTTCTTCAGCGATCTTTGAGAGATAGGACCACAGTTAGGAGGAGGAGGAGGAACCATCATTCAGAGATACATGTGCTGACGAAAGCCACGTGCTTCGCGATCCAGAACCGTCTGCCGGCCAAGAGGCCAGATTCAGGAGCCCCGTATGTCAGATGTCAGATTAGAGAGCAGAGGTTCGACCGTACTCTATTGGATAGTGGATCGTCTATCAACCTCCTTCCGGCAGCCCTTCTCGACCGCTTCGAGTTGGGCACTCTTAGACAGAGCAGGACAGTCCTTCAGTTTGCTGATCGATCTGTCAAGAGGCCAAAGGGGTTGTTGCGGGACATTATCGTCACTATTCAGGGCCTGCAATTCCCCGTGGACTTCGTAGTGTTGGACATGGAGATCCCTGACTCAGTGGCCGATACCCCCATCATCCTCGGTCGTCCGTTCTTGGCCACAGCCAAGGCGGTGACTGATCATGATAGCGGGAAGGTATACTTTCACGTCGAGGGCGAGAGTGTACAAATAGAGACGGTCGAGGACTACAGAGCTAGAGAGAGAGCATGCTCAGAGACCAGGACAGATACAGAGCAGCTGACAGATGTCGAGCTAGACATCCACCAGGACTGTGATTTTGTGATCACAGATGATGAGGCAGCATGGGCAGACCCTTCAGCATAGGCCATCCTCTCATTTCCAGACACCACTGATGCAGAGATGACAGCAGAGGAGAGCTTGGAGAGCACAGCCCTGGACCAAGATACTACAGAGGCAGCAAAGCCGGTTCTCGACCGCGACACGGTTTCTAGTGATGGTGGTGCTGAGGCCACCTTGTGTGGCGGTGGTGCTGATGCCACCTTGTTTGATGCAGATCCCTCGGATTCAGAGTCTGATTGGGCAGATTGTGATGACCATATGCCAGACCTGAGTCCACCTGAGCCTAAAGATGAGGAGGAGGTAGAGGCAGAGCAGATCAGAGACAGCACAGTTGAGCAGCCTCCTCCAGATCCAGTTTGCGAGAGTTCGTATTCTTTCTCCCAGGCAGATTTGGCAGACTTAGCAGCATTCACACACCTTCTTCCGAGGCCTGATTTGCCAGCACCTAGCTGTCTAGAGCTGAAGCCGCTCCCTACTTCGCTGAAGTATTGATTCCTTGCGGGCGAACCTGAGATGCACCCAGTCATCATCTCCGCCGATCTGAATGGAGAGCAAGAATCCCGTTTGATGGGGGTTCTTGAAAAGAACCGCAAGGCAATCGGATGGAGCGTAGCAGATCTCCATGGGATTAGTCCATTGGTGTGCTCCCACCATATTTATCTCGAGGAGGGGGCGAAGCCGTCGCGTGAGTTCCAGCGGCGACTGAACCCCAACCTGAGAGAGGTCGTGATGAAGGAAATATCAAAATGGTGGAGTGCAGATTTCATTTATCCCATTTCCGACTCCAAGTGGGTCAGCCCCTTGCATGTGGTGCCCAAGAAGACGGGCATCATGACTGTGATCAGTGAGTCGGGAGAGGAGATTGCTACACGAGTACCCACCTCTTGGAGGGTCTGCGTTGACTACAGGAGACTCAACCAGGCCACCAAGAAGGACCATTTCCCCCTGCCTTTTATTGACCAGATCATTGAGAGACTGGCAGGGAAGAGCCATTATTGCTTCCTGGATGGGTACTCGGGCTACAACCAGGTGGCCATCGCTCCTGAGGATCAGGAGAAGACCACCTTTACCTGTCCCTTTGGTACATATGCCTTTCGACGCATGCCATTTGGGCTATGTAACGCCCCTGCGACTTTTCAGAGGTGCATGCTGTCGATCTTTTCGGACATGGTAGGCGAGTGTTTGGAGGTCTTCATGGACGATTTCTCGGTCTACGGCGACGGATTCGACTCTTGTCTTGACCGCCTAGACCGAGTACTCCAGCGATGTATTGAGTACCATTTGGTTCTATCTTGGGAGAAGAGTCACTTCATGGTGACTCAAGGGACGGTGCTTGGCCACATCATCTCCAACAGAGGCATGGAGGTTGATCCGGCCAAGGTTGATGTCATTAGAAAACTCGCACCACCGTCCAATTTGAGGCAACTACGGTCATTCCTGGGGCACGTTGGATTTTATAGGAGATTTATTTAGGATTTCAGCAGGATTGCCCGGCCGTTGACTGACCTCTTGACGAAAGACACCGAGTTCCTTGTCGATGACAAGTGTCTTTCGTCCTTTGCGACTCTCCAGCAGTGTGTGATTGAGGCTCCTGTCCTCCAGCCGCCTGATTGGTCTCTCCCATTCGAGATCATGACGGATGCCTCCGATTTTGCCGTAGGGGCAGTGCTGGGACAGAGGAGGGATGGAGTTCCATTTGCTATCCACTACGCTATCCGCACATTGGATTCCGCCCAGCGGAATTACACGGTCACAGAGAAGGAGATGCTAGCCGTAGTGTTCGCCCTAGATAAGTTTCGATCTTATATCATTGGATCTAGAGTGACTTTGTACACAGATCACACCGCCATCAGGTACCTCATGGCAAAGAAGGATGCCAAGGCCAGACTTACTAGATGGATCCTTCTACTCCAGGAGTTCGACATTGAGATTAAGGATAAGCCTGGAGTCAAGAATGTGGTGGCGGATCATCTCTCCCGTTTAGAGCAGCCTGAGGAGTCTGAGCAGATTGACCCCATTCGAGATACCTTCCCAGATGAGGTGATCCTTGCTATCTCCTCACTCCCGTAGTACGCCGATATTGTGAGCTTTCTCGTTGTTGGGAAAGTCCCACAAGATTGGCCCAGGCAGAGGCTTGAGACTTTCCTTGCGAAGGCCAAGTCCTACCACTGGGAGGATCCCATCCTTTACCACGAAGGAGGGGATAGCGTCTGGCGTCGGTGTATTCCTCAGGAGGAACACCATAGTGTCCTCACTTACTGCCACAAGCTTGAGGCAGGAGGACATCATTCTGGGAGGAGAATGGCACAGAAAGTGCTCCAATCCGGCTTGTGGTGGCCTACCCTCTTCAAGGACTCTGATGAGTTCGTGAAGAGGTGTACTGACTGTTAGAGGATGGGCACTTGTGGACAGCGTGATAAGATGCCGATGCAGCCCATTCACTTCTGTGAGGTTTTTGACGCATGGGGCATCGATTTCATGGGTCCATTCCCTAAGAGTCAGGGATTTGAGTACATTCTGTTGGCCGTGGATTATGTTAGTCGTTGGGTTGAGGCTATCCCCGCCCGAGCCGCTGATGCGAGGGCAGTTTGCAGATTTTTGAGGAAACACATCATCACGCGGTTCGGGGTTCCACGAGTTCTGATTTCTGATGGGGGGTCTCATTTCATCAATGACCAGGTGAAGGCCCTTGCTAGCGAGTTCGGTATAGACCATCGTGTTGCTACACCTTACCATCCACAGACGAATGGTCTAGCCGAGGTGTCGAATAGGGAGATCAAAACGATATTGCAGAAAGTCATCCGCCCTGACTGAAAGGATTGGTCACAGCTTTTGGACTCGGTCTTGTGGGAATATAGGACGTCTTTCAAGACTCCATTGGGCACATCTCCCTTTCGTCTCGTATATGGCAATCCGTGCCATTTAGCTGTTGAACTGAGGCACAAGTCACTTTGGGCAGTTACAGACATTCTTATGGATCCAGATGGTATGGGAGACCAGAGGAGGGCAGAGTTAGCAGCCCTGGAGGAGTTGAGAGATACAGCTTTCTCAAACAGCCTACAGTATAAGGAGAGAGTTAAGGAGTGGCATGATTCTCATATCAGCCACAAGCATTTTGAGATTGGACAGAGAGTATGGCTTTTTGATGCGAGGCTTCGTTTGTTTCCAGGGAAGCTACAGAGCAAATGGAAGGGACCCTACTAGGTCAGAAAGGTACACGACAACGCTAGCATTGATATATCCGAGTTGTCTTCTGAGAGTACCTTTCGAGTGAACGGCCAACGGCTCAAGCCATTTCTAGATCATGAGCCGCGGGTCGCTGATCTTGCCCCTATTCATTTTGCGTGAGATGTGGTCTTTGACTCACATCTAATGCATCTCACGCCTGAGTTTCACTGATCTTCCGCCTTGTATAGATCCAGATGTCTATATCACTACATTCTTTAGTCCCACATCCCTTTCTTCATCTTGTGATTATGCTATACTTAGGGTGCACTTTACCCTAAGTATAGGGGGGATGTGAGACCTTTGGGTATTTCTTTTGTTTCTTGCTACCCCTGTTTTGCTGCCTATACTTAGGGATATTTCACCCTAAGTATAGGGGGGGTAGACCCTGTACATTCTCCACTCGGTTTTTCCTTAGTATACAACCTGCTATACTTAGGATTACTTGATCCTAAGTATAGGGGGGAGACCCGAGACCCTCTTGACTTTTCTATTTCATTCATTCATCTTTGTATATATAGCCTTTCTTTTCACTTCCTTATACCTAGCACGAGTTATGTCTTCTTCATCGCTCTTGACTCTGAGGACATCGTTCGAGCTAAGTATAGGGGGGGTGTGTATATATCTCATATATACTTTAGCCATAACTCGTACTTTGTGTGAGTGTGTTAATAAATAAAATGGCTAAAAATCACAAAAATTAAAAATTTTTCATGTACATAAACTTCTTTTATTTGCACATAAATGGCTAGTGTACAAATTATTTTTGTAAAAATGATTTCAAAAATCTTTTGTGTAAAGTAGTGTAAATATTTTCTTATCAAAATTATGTATATAGTACAAAATTTTTCCAAAATGTTTTGAAAATCAAAAAGTTTGCAAAAATCTTGTGTAAATGTGTGTAAATATCTTTTTGCATAACTTGCACTTCATGCATCATTCATACATGATTTCAAAACATTATTCAAAAATTTTGCATGATTGTAAAAATTTGTGCAAATAGCATCTTTTGTATATATGTATATAGTTTTTCTGGATTATAGTTGACATTTAAACTAGTCTGGAATCAAATTGAGGAATGGAGCTTGATTAAGATCTTAATCCACCTAACTTCTAAGAGGAACCTTATAGGGCTTAGGTTTAAGGATTTTCATGTCCATGGTGACTTAATTCTTTGAGTCCACTAGGCTATGATCACATGTCATCTCAATGAGCCTAAGTAGAGCACTTAACAACAACACATGACTCATATAGATTATGGCTTTACTTGGACACCAGCACTATGCACAGAGCTCTCTATGGATGAGGTGGTGAGGAGGCAGTCTTCCTTGACTTGGGGTAGCATATGAGGGTAGTACTTCTAGGCGGAACCTCTCTTCTTCTTTTAGTGAAGGAAGTGCGTCTCAACTTGGTCTGGTTGCCATGAGGTCTAACGACGGGAGTTGTGGGTTGCAATAAAGCTTCAAAAGAGGGATAGTCTACTCGCTCAAGAGGAAAAACTCCTTGTATATATGCTGCACATGTATATGTTGTATAGATGCACTTGAAAAAAAATGTGTGCAAATAGAAAATAACTCCAAAAAAGTGGTGGGTCTGAGAGAAAATGATAATCCCACTGGAGTATGTATATAGAGTGCAATAAGCAAAGCTTGGTTTCATGATCCACCTGATGTAGCTTGCAGCAGGGAGACTTGGCTACACTGGTCAAGCTCCCAAGGGTACTTGGCTACACTGGCCTTGACCCATTCTCTTCTTCCTCCTCTTCTTGAGCCGGTTGAACTTGAACTTAGAAGGGAATACCCCGCTCCTCGAGGAAAGAGTGGCCAGATTGAGGTCATAGAGTTACCTTGTTGGGGGGGGGGGTTGTCAAGTTGCCATTTCTGAGGTGGAGAGCTTAGACCTCACTTTCACAGGACAAGAAAAGATTCATGGTCTTCAGGGTTTGTGATTGATGACTTGTTCGATCTGGAGCATTGAGGAGTCTTGGTTATAGAATAGTGGAACTTAGAGGCTGTTGAGTTTTAGACTTAAGTCCAAATAAGGTTCTGACACATCAATAATCCAAAGATCTGATCGAGCTCCATACCTTAATTTAATGAAGGCAAGTTTAATAATCAGCCTTGATCCATGTACATTCTCTTTTTCTTTTTTCTTTATTACTTCTTTTTCAAATAAGTGTTTGCTAAGGGACTAGAAAAGTTAAGTATAGGGGGGTGATGAATACTCATTCATCACTCTTTATTCTTATATTTTAGCTACAAAAACCTTTGCAAATGCATGTAGATATGTGTAGATACAAATAATTACCAAAAGCATGCATTGTGTAAAAACCTATAATTAGCATGTTTTTGTGCAAAAATAAAAGAATAAAGATTAAAAAGAAAAAGAGGGAAATATTTAGAATAAATATTGAGCAACCTAACCCAAGGGAGGGCTCAACATGGGCCTGACCGCATAAAAGCCAAAGTAGAGGGAGATAGGCGCTCATGTGTGTAAATATTTATGTAAATAAAATAAAGGTATTTTCCTCACAAAAATAGGCTTGTAAATATTTGTATATATTTATAAATATAAAATCAAAACAAAAATTTACAAATTAAAAAGAAAACAAAAAACACAACTTGTACATGATCACATTATACATAGAACCACCATCATCCTTATTTATTCTTATAAATAAATAAAATTAATTTCTAAATTTTTTGTACATATCCTATATTATATAGTGTAAATAAATTAAATAAAAACAATTAAAACAAAAACAAAACAAAATTAAAAACACAAAAATATATTGTAAATATACCATGTATATAAATGTATATATGTATTTATTTTACCTATGTATATAAATAATTAAAATAAAATAAAAATACCTTTTTATTCCTTATTTTATAATGAAAATAAATAAAATATAAAATGGTAATAAAATTATATAAAAATAACAGTTAAAAAATCAAAAATTAAAAAGCCTATATTGTACATATACCTATATATAGCTATATTATGTATATACCTTATTTTTATTTCGAAAAAATTGTTAAAAATCACTAAAAAATAGAAAAAAATATTTCATGTTTTAAGTTTTCATTAAATCGGCCATTTGCTACCCTTATTTTTAATTGCAAAATCCAGCCACGTGGCCCTTTCTTATTGGTCCTGGGAAGTGTTGACCGTCCGGTCAACTACCCCCCCAGGACAACCTCCTACGGATGAAGGCGCCCGACCCGATTTCCCTAATTTCTAGCGCCTAAACCCGATTGAGTCCCACCTAAACCCCGGGTCCGTCTCACTCCTGCCACATCCGACACCCTCGCCGGGGTATCCACCTCAGGATCCGCGCGCCTCCACGCCCTACCCGACCTCGTCTAGCCGGACCCGCACCCATATTTAGCCGTTGCTCCGCCACCCTAATTCTCCATCTTTGGCCATTCGAATCCACCCCTGTGAGCTCCAGCGTATTCGTGAGAGTGACAGCTCGCGTTTGGCGCTGTTGAAGCGAGGAGAGGAGGCGTGTCCACTGATCCGGCGAGCTTCATCGCCGTTGCTCCGCCACCAGCAGGAGCACCGAGCCTCGGAGGGAGACGCACCTCGAGGCGACGACCCAGAGCTTCCTAAGCTCGTCCCCAGTCTACTCCTCCACCCAGGTAGCCCCTTAGACCTTTCTTCTTCTTTGATTTTAGATTACGCCCAAATCGCCGCTCCGCCGTGTTCCATCGATTCCGACCATCCCGTAGTTAGATTCGATCATCGGAATCCACAGACATCTTCGCCTCCTTCCGACGCACCTTCTCCATCCCTCCATCCAACCCAGCTCGCACAGGAGCTGGGATTCGAGCTCCACCGTCCCCACTTCGCCGGAGCTCGTCTGCTGCGACCCATCGTCCACCGCCACTCCACCTGACCGGGTCGAGGCAGTTTGCCCTCGACACACGAGTCTCCTGGATTGTTCTGCAGGTTGAATGAAGGCCATCTGAGGCCCTTCGATATCGAGCCAGGAGCTCCGCCTCCGCCGACCTCGCCGGGGCTCTACAGAGCTCGGCTGGGTCATCGGAGGATACCAGCAGCTGCGCATCGCCACGCTGGAGCTTCTCCGATCCTCAGGCGCAACAGGGGAGGTCAGGAGCGCACCCACGAGGCCGGCGAAGTTCGCCGGCCACCTGTTCATCCACGACCTCCAGACGCCGTCGATCAACCCTCCTGCTCCAGTTCTTATCTGGACCGTCCGATCCCGGAACCGCCTTCACCGTCAGATCTGAGGAGGACCGATCCCAGCCGCCCGATGCTCGTGGTTTAAGCCACAGAAAGCCACGACCGTTGATCACACCACGTGGCTTGACCTCGAGCGTCGGATTACTTCGAGGACCCCAGTTTGGAGCGCCAGCCGATCCTCACCCCGATTCCTCCACGTGGCGTCCATCGCGCGGTCCGCGAAATAAAGGTAATTTGCCCTTAGGTCCTCTTCTTTATTTTATTTCGAGTTTAGTACTGTAAATACATAGCTTAGTTGTTTTATTTTCAGTACATTTGCACTTTGGACCCGGAGCTCTATTGTATTTGCATATATGCCCCTGTTTGTGGTATAGCACGTGCGTCGACACGTGCCTCTTTGGGATATTTGCATTCTTCACCCTCTAGTTCTGGATGGTTATGAAATGAATGAAACTTTTTAGTTATTTGCATTGATACCCCTGTGCGTGGTTTATTTGCGCATGTGCGTGATTTTAGTGGGTAAATTACATTAAGTTCCCTGGGCTTTTAATACTTGTTATTATTTAGCCCAGGAACTTAATTTCTTTGCATATAGGTCCCTGAGTGCCCCAGACACGCGCGGCGCACGTAATTTCGTGGGAGTTTTGCACCGGACCCCCCAGAACTTTGGGTATTTGCACTTTGGTCCCTGTGCACTGTGCCCCCTCTTTATTTTTGAATAAAATAGCAAATTACCTCCAAATCCAACGAAAATTGGACACATGGCTCCTTCCATGGTGTAAAATTTTCGAGGATTTTTGAGGACATTTTTGTTTTCATTTGATATTTTTAAAAATTCAAAAATCTCTATTTTCTTCACTGTCTGACTTTAAAAATCACAAAAAAATATTAAATGGTGTCTAAAAATTACAAACAATTTGTCTACTGTGTGTCTTGTTGTGTTTGATTTTCCAGCCAATTTTGGCTATTTTTCATTATTGAAAACCACTAAAAACTTAAAAACACTCAAAATCTTATAAAAATTCTAGTAAATAAATTAAAAAACCAAAAACAATAAAATAGGTGCCTAAATTTTCCTTGATTTATTTTCTTTACAGGAAAATTACCTCCCAGCTAATTTGGGCCTTTAGATATTTTATCTAGGCCCTTTTAGCTTGGCTGGACAGTACCTACTGTTTTAGCTACTTTTTGATTTTTAGAAAATTAAATAAACATCAGAAAATTCTCAAAAATTCATCAAAAACACTAAAAATTATAAAACACATAAAAATATTTTTGTTTGAATTTTTGGTTGATTTTTATTGCTTTTAATAATTTGTTGAAGTGTGTGTTTATTTACTTTTCCTATTTTCTTAATTCATTAAAAATCCAAAAAAAATTATAAAATATCAAAAACCACCAAAAATAGTTGCTTCTTTTATTTTATTTCTCTTTTTGACTCCTTCGTAGGCCGAGAGGCCAACCCGTGCTCCTTGTGTTCGACCCTGGTCGCTATACCAGGTTAATCTAATAGCAGGACCGCTTTCGTGTTTTGAGTGATTTTATCTATATTAGTGGTTCATTTTTCTTGATTGACATAGCCGAGTGATCGAGGTCGCAACGACCATCTAGATACCTTTGCCTTAGTCGCTTGGCGCGTCGTCAGACACCACTCCGGGAAGAGAACTGCATGGAAGGTACTTCAATGTGGCTTATACTAGTCGACTCTGTTTCGCGATGCGATCATCTTTGCGAAGTCATGCCCAGTATGCCAACGAATGGGAGGAACCGTTGGTTCTAAGGATGAGATGCCGATGCAGCCTGCCATCATTTGTGATGTCTTTGACGCCTGGGGCATCAACTTCATGGGCCCATTCCCTGTCAGCCACGGATTCGAATACATCCTTCTGGCGGTAGACTATCTGTCAAGGTGGGTGGAGGCTATCCCAACCCGAGCCGCAAACAGCAGGACTGTCTGTAAATTCATTAGAGATCACATCATCTCTATGTTCGGGATCCCCAAAGTGTTGATATCAGACGGGGGTAGCCACTTCGTGAACAGAGATGTGAAGAAGCTCTTGAAGGATTACGACATCGAACATCGTGTCGCTAGATCTTACCACCCACAGACCAATGACATGACTGAGGTGTCGAATAGGGAGGTGAAAACCATACTGCAAAATCTTGTCTGCCCAGATAGGAAGGACTGGTCTCAGATCTTGGATCAATTCCTGTGGGCTTATAGGATAACTTACAAGACACCGTTAGGAACCTCCCCATTCAGGATGGTATTTGGGAAGCCGTGCCATTTGTCTGCAGAATTAGTGCACAAATCAGAATGGGCAATCAAGAAATTCAACTGGAACATGCACCTAGGGCAGAAACAGAGAGAGATGGATCTGAATGAGCTTGTGGAAGTCAGAAACTGAGCATACGACAACAGTTTGGTGTACAAGGACAAAGTAAAGCGTTGGCATGATAGATATATCAGATGAAAGACCTTTATTCCTAGACATAAGGTATGGTTGTTCAATGCAAGGCTGAAGGTTTTCCAAGGCAAGCTGAAATCCAAGTGGACGGGCCCATTCATAGTCTGTGCTGTGCATGATAGTGGATGTGTTGAGATCTCAGATCTCACATATGAAGCACAAACATTCCTAGTCAATGGACAACTACTGAAGCACTGCGTCGAACCCTATGAACAGTTAGTCCATGTTGAGGAGATTGTATTCATGCACGAGACAGACTCAACAGATACACATAGAGCCGCGCATGAGACCTTGCAGCAGTGACCTCTCGCCATCAGCAGCATCTAGAGAGATTCAGACCGCGATCCTTGTATATACCCACCTCCCTGTATATTCTCCCCTCCCTCCCACGACTCTAATCACTTGCCTCGGCTTCATATATTTTATCTACGACTATACTTAGGATGACCAGATCCTAAGTATCGGGGGTTGGGGGGGTCACCTGAGTCCGTACACTATTCGTTTATATCCTCCAGATACCATCGGTCCTCATACTCACTCCTATCCTATACTTAGGCTGACCTGAGCCTAAGTATAGGGGGGACCGAAGCCCATCACGTATATATTCTCATCAACTTCCCCTCTTGACCTCGTCCGCCCCATTTTTGATCTTCTTCTACACTTAGGCTGACAGAGCCTAAGTATAGGGGGGCAGGACGACTTCTATACATTTTTGTTATTTTAGCTCTCCTACGCTTAGCACGAGCTATGTCTTCTTCATTGCTTTTCGTGCTCTGAGAACATAGAACACGCTAAGTATAGGGGGTGTATATATTATATATATACTTTACCCATAGCTCGTACTTTCATGCATTTTTATTTCATATATACATCCTTCTTTTATTTTTATTCTTCTCTTTATTATTTTATTTTAGATAAAATAAGTGTTAAATATGTAATATTAACAAATGAGGTTAGAATGTTAATTAGTGAGAATTAGTTAATATTTACATGTATTTTTCCAAGAATTTTAGCCAAAATAAACGAATAAAGAAAATAAATCATGGATTCATCACAATACTCTTATTCTTCCCCCAAATCCTCAATCATCTCTTATTATGTTTGAAATCGCCAAACCCAGGTACCTCTGATCTATCCCCATTCACCCTCACCTCTCTTCCTGCCTCTTCTTCTATCTACCCACAACCTTCCACCAACGGTAGCTTCCAACCCTTCATCAGCTAAGGATGCATCGTTCACCTCTCTGTTATCAACCATAATCTGAGCTCCAGATCGAGCTGTGAATCATCCACAGGAGCCATTCCAATAGCTTCTCCATTGAGCTCCTGCCTTTGTTGGCTCTCCCTTCATCCTTCCCCGAACAACACTCCTCGTAGTCTCACCTCACCGTAGAGAGGAGGTCCAGGAATGTGTCGCCTAGACTTAAGATCAGATGCGATCGTGGAGGATCCCAAGCCAGAACCTCCATGTTTCTCTCGACGACTTTGGTCATCTATAGATCGAATTCCTGACAACCCACCTCTTATCATGTATCAACGGAGGTGAAATCAATCCTGCATCTTTCAAACCTCTGCCAAGCCTTGATCAAAAATAGTCTGAGGTAGAGGATGGAGGAACCCCGCTTCGTACATCTACCACCCAATCGCCATCGGGTAGTTCCAAAGGTGTCGCATGCCCTACATCATCATCCATCGAGCCTCGAATCCACAACTGGCGTCGGAGGTTATCGCCAGCCATCCATGTGCAAGTGGGGGCCAAAGCACCACCCGAACCACTCCATGCATGTGCCGCTCATATCGAAGCTCACACGCATGGTAGGCTTCCCTTTGGAAAATTGTGCAAAAACCCCCTCTAGCTTGAGTAACCAAATAAAGTTCCCTGTAGCTCATTTTGTTATATTATTTCATGTATGTCAATTGACTAGACATATCTAGGATACATTTAGTTCTTGAAAATAATTAATTTTGATATTTATTAAAGATAATTTACTGAAAATCATACTATATGCATATTTAATTCATGGAAAATTCATTTTGCATCCAAAAATTCCAAAAACATATAGTAGGTTAATTTCATCATTTTTAACCTTATGTCCAAATTTCATAATTTTGCATTTCATTTACACAAAAATTTGTACAAAACCTTTGAAAAAGACTCATTTTTATGCATTCATATTATGCCATAAAAATGTAAAAAACATGTTCTAGACTTATCATTTCATAAATAAATTAGGAAAAATAGCCTTTTGGACTTTTGAGCCCAATTACATATTAATTTAAAATTCCCACTTTAGGCTAATTTTACCTTATAATTAGCATTTTGCAATTGCATATCATCATTATTTGCATAAAAAATCTAAAAAACATCTCCTTGAAAACCTAGTGCCTAAATGATATGAAAATCATCCTAAGAAGACACTGGCCTCCCTAAGTTCGACCTTGAGCTTGCCCAAGAAAAATAAATGCCACTACTTTGTATTAAATTGATTAACATTAATTAAGTGGTCTTTTTGAGAAAATGAGATTTGCTTGCCTGCAACAAAACAACACATTAATTAATTCTCACGAATCAAGCAGGGTGAAATTACACGTTTTTCACCTACCCTTGCTAAAAATGGGGGATTCTTGTCAAAGAACTGATGCTCGACATGAAGTTAAATGGCTTAGACATTGATCCGTAGGAGGGTGAGGGAGCTAGAGGAGGAGGGGTGATGAATATGAGATTCATCACTCTAAAAGTTGAAAATAGAGCTTTGTCCCCGAGTAATTAGATGCATATTTCCACTTATATTGCATAATTAGCATTCATGCATGCATAAATAATAACTGCATTTTAGCATTCATATTTGCATTAAATGAGAAGCCCAATTCACTTGTAAAATTCACTTATTTGTATATATTTTATACTAATTCCAAATACAATAAAACCAACTCCATAGTGTATGTATTACTAACACTAATAAAGGAAAAATATTAGAAAATACTAACTTGTAAAATTGTCCCATAAACCCAAATCCAAGTTTGAAACTATGAACCTTAAAACGTGCATATCTCTCTAATACAATGTCCGATTTAGGTCTAATCACTTTTAAAGTAATATGTATTCAAAGACCTTCAAAACAAGACCAAATTCTTTAAAATCAGAGATCGTATGTGAAACTTGGGTTTGGGCCCCTATTGTATATTATACATATTGACCGTTTTGCCCTTGTATTTTATCCTTTAATTTTATTAATTATTAAAAATCCAAAAAAATAAATATTCTTTTCGTATTTCCTCCATTTTTATTTTGATTTTTCTCTTATTAAAAATTACAAAAAAAGCAAAACGCAAAAATACGGTATTTTATACCTATAAGATACCACCCAAAAATACACTTTGTATAGATGATTTCATTTGATTTTCAACCCTTCACGAAAGTTGTAGATCTCGTCGAGATGAGCAACTTTCGTGTTGACTTTTTTTTGATTTAACCTCTTTTGATATTTCTTTTCGAATTTTCTTTTCTTTTTAATTTCGATTTTTCCAGGAGTGGCACGTGGCAGCTCCTGGAGGCGCCACGTGTCGCTTCCTCCTTCCCCCACTTATCCCATTTAGCTCCTTCATCTTGGGCCATTGGGTGAAGGGGTATTTCACCAACGACCCAGATCTCTCTTCCTTCCCACTTCCTCCCATTCTCTCTCTCCTCTCCCATGCACGACCCAAGCATGCGTAAACCACCTCCGCCTTTCCCCTCTCTCCCGTGTCTTAGGGAACATGCCATCCCCAACGCCCCATCTCCCCCACTCCTCTCACCTCACCCATGAACACCCCCTCCTATGCCACTACTCCTCCTTGCTCCGGCCTTAAAAAGCTGATGACGCCACCACTTCACAACCATCCGCCATATTCCTCAGAGATAGAGCCCGAACTCCCACCCGCATTGGTGATAGCAATCGCGGACTTCGGGCAGAGCAACGACAAGCAACTATCCTTGGAAAGATTCAGAAGGTTTGATCCTTCTACTGCAGCTTTGATCTTCACAAGCTGCTGAGCTCGAGCTTGGCCGACTCTTGGGCATGTCGCCCTACCGTCTTGTATATGGGAAACCATGCCATTTGCGCATCGAATTAATTCACAAGTCTTTATGGGCCGTAAACATGTGCAATTTGGACCCACAGAAAAGTGGTCAGAAAAGAAAGAATGATCTGAACAAACTCTTGGAGTTCCGAGACTATGCATACGATAACACATTGATGTACAAGGAAAAGGTGAAACGTTGGCATGACCGGCACATCAGATGAAATATCTTTGAAATTGGACAGAAGGTGTGGTTATTTGATGCAAAGTTGCGGATCTTCCCGAGCAAATTAAAGAGTAAGTGGACAGGCCATTCCGAGTTCGTGAAGTGCGTGACAATGGAAGTATTGCCATATCAGAATTGTCTCTTGACGCACAACCATCCGTCGTCAACGGTCAACTCCTGAAGCCTTATCTCGAGCTTGATACATTTTTGGCCGTTGTCGATTCTATCCAGCTTCTGCACCCTGATGACATACCCACAACATTGTCAGCATCAGAAGATTCAGACGCTGCACCTCAAAAACTATTCATCTGATTTCCTCTTTTCTTCTTTTCTTCTTTTCCTTTTCTATCTTATTTTTCTATCAAAAAAAGTGTCACCCCTTGTAGACAATCTTCTATACTTAGGATGCACTTTGTCCTAAGTATAGGGGGGTGTGCACCCCGAGTTTCTCTATTCTTTGATCCTCTCCATTATCTCCTCTTCTTGTCTATACTTAGGAGTATCTTACCCTAAGTATAGGGGGAGACAATCTGAGTACGATCTGTTTATCCCCACCCTTCACCCTCCCTGCTTTGTATACAGTCTGCTATACTTAGGATTATTTTGATCCTAAGTATAGGGGGGACGGTCAACTTCTCGTTCGTTCATTCTTTCATATATTTATTTATTTATTCTTTAGACTTGTCTATACTCCGTACGAGTTATGTCTTCTCTTTTCTCTTCGATCTATGAGGACATAGCTCAAGCTAAGTATAGGGGGGTCGTATATACCATGTATATACTATAAGCAATAACTCTTACTGTAAATAAAATACTACCTCAAGCTAAAAAGTAATGTTAAAAGCATTTCTATTACAATAATAAAAGATGATTGTGAACTCCTCAGACTCTTTTTGCCTTTACTGATTAACAAATCAGGAAAAAAACGCTTTGTGCAAAACGGTTCTCCTTGTGAAGAAATCTTTTGAAATGTGTTTGAAAAATATTGTGTACAAAGTATTCAACCTTTGTAAATAGTTTTGTTTGCAAAAAATTTATTTTCTTTGAGTGGAATAAAAATGTTTGAAAAGCGGTTTGCAAATGGTTGGAAAATTGGTTGTAAAATTATTTTGAAAAATATATCTATACTGTTCGGAAAACCTTTGCAAAATCATTTCCAAATGCGTGTACATGTTTGTAAAAATATTTTGGACTATAGTCTTCAAAAGCTTTTGAAAATAATTCTTAAAAAATTCTGAGGAGTCTGCACAAAAATCTCTCATGCAAAAACAAGCAATAACTCCAAATAAAACTTATAAGAGCTTAAACCACGTTGTACATAAAATATAGTTTTTCTTTGTATATACTGATTAACAAATCAAGTTAAATACCTTTATAGTATGATTTAAAAAATAGTGTGAATTTTTTGGAAAACTTGCTGTGAAATGTTTTCAACCTGTGTAAAATCGCTTTGTTTGTAAAAATCTTTCTTCTTTGTGTGAAATAAAGGATTTGAAAAACCTATGTGCAAATGTTTTGAAAAATATTTGTAAAAACTATTGTGGAAAATGTATATACATAGTGCGACAAATCCTTGCAAAATAGTTTTCAAATGTTTGTAAATGCTTGCAAAAATTATCATGTACTATAGTTTTAAATTATTTTCAAATAAAAAATAATAAATGACAAAAATAAAAATAAACCTAATAAATAAAATAAATATGTGGATGTATCTGTAAAGCTGTAAATAAAAATTCCTTATCAATTGTATATCTATATGTACTTGGAACAAACATGGTAACACTTGTAAATCCTTTAAAATTCTTAAATCTTGTAAAATAAAGCGACACGCCCATGTAAATAGCAATAAATATTTTATACTTTTTGTGCTTAATTTCTTTTTATTTACAAAAATCTTTGTGTAAAAAGATTCGATGATTTTTAAATTCTTTGTGAAAAATTGCATCATTCATTGTGCATAGCATGAGCATATCATTCTTATTCTTTTTGAGTGAGCTTGATGATTGAACCCGTCCAATAAAGTCTAAAATTGGAGCTTGGTTGGACCTTACCATATCTAACTGCACTGGAACCTTATGGGAACTAGGTTTAAGGTACTTCAAATCTATTCAGACTTAATTCTTTGAGAAATCAGGGCTGGGTTCAAATCACCTCAACTGACTAACTAGAACTTTTCGAGAGACACGCATGGCTCTTATCGGCCGTGACCTAACTTGGACACTTGCACCTTTCACTTGGCTCAACTCAGTTGGAGTGGTGAGGGGGTTGGATTTGCCAGTCTGAGACGCACACGGGTGGAAACATTCGTCCTCGTCTAGGGAGGGAAGTGCACCCAACCTGGTCCAGTTTCAATGAAGTCGAATGACAGGAGAGTGTGGGTTGCGATAAAGCTTCAAAAAAGGGATAGGGATAGTCTTCTGGCTCAAGAGGAAAAAGTCCTTATGTAAATGCTGCTGTGAATAGTATTTCAAAAAAAAATCTCCAAAAAAGTGGACAGGCTTGAAAATAAAATAAAAGTGCCTGCCGGAGCATGTATATATGTTGTATAGAAAATAAGCAAGCTTGAGCATCAAAGTTATACCATGTGAGCCTGCAACTGGATGACTTGACTACACTGGTCTTGCATCCCAGGATAGGTAGCTACGCTGGCTACCGTCCATTCTCTTATTCCCCTCCTCCTCTTGAGTCGGATGCCACTTGAACTTAGAAGGGAATACCCCGCTCCTCGTCGACAGAGGGCTGGATTAGGGAATCACTGGGTTGTCATTCTGGAGAAGTTAGTTCCTTTGTCATTTCGGTTGAGGAGAGCCACTATCACTTACACTGTACAAGTCAGCTTCATAGTCATAAGGGTTTGCGTATGGTGCAGGCCAGTTCTGACCAGGCTATTGAGGTGGGTTGAACCGAGTTCTGTGACTCTCGAAGGCTGTTGTATTTTAAAGTTGGTTCCCGACTAGGTTCTACACACATAAACACCCAAGGTCTCACAGAAGCTCCAAATTCTGATTTTGTAAGGACATATATTGCAGTGAAAGCAACCCTATTCACTCTATCTTTTTCAATTCTCCTTTTCTTTTTCTTCGTATTCTTTGTTCTCTTTTGCACTTATTACATAAGTATTTGCTAGGGACTAGCAAAGGAAAGTATAGGGGGGTGATGAATCTCCATTTCATCACCTTTATTCTATCATTTTGGCCTTGAAAACCCTAGCTAATGCATGTAAATAACGTTAATTTGTCTATAATAGCATTCACTATTCATTGCACTTATTGTACATAAAATAAGGTTTTTCATGCCAAAATTATAGAATAAAGAAAAGAAAAGAAAAAGGAATAAAATATTGTAAATATTTTATGACCTTGACCCCGAGACCAAGTCCAACATGGAATTGGTCGACAAGGAATAAAGTAGGGGGAGATAAGGGCCAATGATACAATAAATGCCTCATTTATTCACTCACTCTTGCTTTATGCATTTTTGGCACCTATTTTTTATCTAATGATTTATTCATCAAACAAAGAAATTTTGTACTTTGTAGATAATAAAGTAAATAAAAATCCAAAATTGAGTTTGTACAAAAAATGATACACAGAGCACATTTTATACACAAAATAAAAAGCCAGAATCTCAACTTCACATACCCATATGTTTCAAATAAAAACTCAAAATCCACCAAAATCACCTTTAATTGTATATAGCTTTTCAAGAACTATTTAATAAAATTGGTTTCATAATTTTTGGAGTTCATCTGTGAAAGTTAGGTTTTTGGCTCTCATTGTACACAATACTGATTAAAATATTCATTATATTCATCATTCATTATTTTTTTAAATTTATATTTTTAGAATTTTGTAAATAATATATATAATACATGTACATATGGAAATTAAAAGAAAACCAAAAAGAAAAAAACCTCCAATAAAATAAGTCTATGAAATCACATAGGCAAAATACCTATGTATTACTTAGATATAAATAAAAAAAGGGACTTCATTCTTTTCTTATTTAATATTTTTATTAAATTGTAAATATTATTTACATTCCATTAAAAATGTAAATTCAAAATAACACCCAATAACACTCATTAAATAAATATAATGTATATAAAATACAAGTAAAATACCTATAAGTATACCTACATATTATATACACCTATTTATTCAAATATGCAAATAAACTCATAAAAACCAAAAAAAATATACTTATACTCACAAAAATAATCTATAAATGTATAAAATATAATATAATAAAATAATAAAATAAAATACACAAAATAAAAATAAATTGTACCAAATACATGTAAATATACATGTAAATATACTATTAAAATAAACTCATAACAAAATACATCAAAAAAATAAATAAAAATCATAAATAAATACTACATGATTTAACAAACATTTTTTATTTTATAAGTAAAAATTAATAAAATCATTTATCATGTTTAATCAATGGGTCAAATCGGCACTGATGTGGACCAATCAGAGTCTGTCCTTCGTTGACCGCCCGGTCAACTTCCCTGCCCCCAGCCGCCTTGTGTCCGATGTCATTTTGACCTATCTTCTCCGATTTTCCCAAATCAAACCAATGAGTAGATCGCCTCGATTCCTTCATGAAAAAGTTTCGTCGATGATCCACCCTTCACGCCAACATATCAGATCAATCATCTGACCTGCCGATTCTTTGTGGCTCCCCGGTCAATAAGGGTGCGTCGCCATATCCATAAATAAGTGACTCGACCTCCTTCCCCATTTTGATCTCCTTTTGGTCTTCTTCCACCTTCGTTTCCAGTCCTTATAGCACCCTCGTGACAGAGGGGTTCTTCTGGAAGCGTCAGCTGGTCGGAGGAGTCGAGGGCAACACCCTCGGCGGAGCTCCGGCATCGCCCTGCTCCCAGGTCGACCACCAGGTATAAGAGCTGTTTTACCTAGTTTAATTGCTTAGTTTTCTTTTCTAGTGTGTAATCCAGTAGTTAGTTTAGTCATTAGGACTGTATGTGCTCGATTAGGGCCAGATCGAAGTTCGCCGGAGCTCAACTCCGGCGAACCTCTCTAACCTGATCTACCCATGATCTGACCCTCGCATCATCATCATTTCATTGCCCTTCGCGTTCTCCATCTCCTGAACATACCTAAGCAAGCAGAGCATTCCTTGATCTGCGAATCGAGGTCCTCTTCTTCCGCGTCGCCGGACCTCGCCACCCACCTCGCGTTTTGAGCTTTTCAGCTTCACCCCTTGGTCGAGGGAAATGCCCTCAAGTCGTATGACTCTTTTCCTGCAGGTCAGGCGCCTTGAAACGCGCCAGGAGACAAAATCAATGCCAGCGGAGGTGCCTAGAGCTCCTTATTTTCCCCGAGCTCGTTGCGGCGCTCCAGTGCATCTCCGGCCGATCCGAGACTTCCAGCACTTAGAGGACACCTGCAGGAAGGTTTTGGGCCATCCCAGAGCTTCAAAGACCCCTGGAGGGGAGAGATATCATCAGAGGAACCTCGCTCATGTGAGTGTTCTTCCTTGTTCTTCCAGCAAGCCTCTCAGCCTCGGATCAAGAAGCAGCGCCCAATTGGAACCACAACTGTTGGATGCAACCCTTCATCGACCGCTAGATCGTGACCCGTGATCTAATCTCCATCATTTCTTGGCGACTCGTTATCGGCAAACGTGGAGCTGACGCGTGGCAAGTGGACCAGATCCAGCCGTCCGCCCGCGCCCAGTTAAGGGAGCAGATTGCTAAATCTTCCCGAACTTTTTGTAATTATTATTTAGTTCTGTAAAATAATTGTAACGTTGTAAAATATTTGGGATTTTTGCCTAAGGACCCCTAAAATTTCTGGAATTACAAATTGGTCCTTCCGCGCCTCACGTGCAGTCCCACGTGAGGCGCGTAACTTTTGCATGCGTGCCCCTAGCAGTGTTGTATATTGTGAAAAGGTTCCAAAACATTAAATAAATGTTATTTCTGTCGGTATATTTGCAACTTAGCCCCCTATCTTTATTTTTAATTGCAAATATGCCCCTGCCAGGATGTTTTATTTTTACGTGCTTCATACATTTATTAAAAATACCTAGCTTGCTCCTAAAAATCTACAAAAATAAGGATAAATACTTTGTGCCTTATAGATTCACGCTGCATTTTTGTTTGACTATTTCGTGCATTTTATCCATTTATTAAAAGTGAAATAGGAGCCATTTTTGCACTATTTAAATTATAAAATACCAAAAAATAGAAAATGTTTTGAAAAAATAAAAAAAAAATATATGATATATATTTCTATTTATTGAGTCCAGGAACCAAAAACCCATAAAAAGAGCAAAAGAAAATTTAAAAAAATTAGAAAACTCCAAAATTAAACAAAAAATATAAAACTCAACAAAAATTCCTGAAATATGTCTTTCTTTTTGATAATTATCTATGTATTATTATTTAGGTAATAAAATTAGTTCGGGTAATTTTGGGATTTATTTACTAATTTTAAAACCCAAATTAGGTTCAAATATTTAATATTTAAAAAATCCCATTTCAAGAATATTTTTGGAATTAAAAATACATAAAAATAGTAAAATTCCCGAAAAATAATAAAAAAATTAGAAAAATATAAAAAGCCTAAAAAAAATTATCTAATATATTTCGAGTATTTGTGTATATATATGTATCCATATATTCCATCTCTCTCTCTCTTCTCTTATATATATATATATCTCTTTATATATACACCTATATTATATAATTTAAAATATAAAAAAATGAAATATATTTATATATATTATAAAAACAAAATAAAAATCATAAAAACAATATATATATATATTTCAAAACCCACAAAAAGAGGATTCATTTAAGGATGACTGGGTTGTACATAGAGACCTATAGGCTACTCATTTTTTTCTTGCTCTCTGTGATTCGACCTCTACATACTTATACACTATGCATTTTATGGTAGAGTTAAAAAATTTGAATTCACAATTTTGGGACTTAATTGACTTATTCTGTATTGTGGGTTAATTGTTGATCAATTGGGGTTTCGTGAGCGGTCGCCTCAGTGACTTCGTCTCCGCCTTGTGTGAGACGTATTTTGACCCCCGCTGGAATCCTAATTATCAGATGGCGCCGTTGCCAGGGAGCAATGAGCGTAGCCTATCACATTTTGTCATTCTTGTATGAAAATTCATTTATTCACCATTTATTCTGTGAATAGTTATGTATTTGAAATTGTGTAACCATACATGACTCTGTGATTAGTAACATACACATTCATTTATTTTGATTAATTACATGATTCTTTATTTCATTGATTGAGCTTATATGACTTCCATCTCTTTGTGACCTTGTTGCGAGGGCCCGCCACGCGAGGATGGTTTCTTAGGAAGTCAAGGCAGCCGAGCCTGGAGGAGGTTGGTCTTCACTTCATGACCAGCTGGAGCACCAAGGATGCAAGGAGATGTGAATTACTGAGGCTCTGAGTAGTTAGGATCAATTTTGTAATTTATCGTGAGAGTGAGATAATTTTTGGCATGTAATATAACTTGGACTCTACTCTTCACAACGAGGTCCAGTGCCCAGGTGTCTGTTCACCTGGAGGCCTCGTCGTGGCTTTTTCGTGTTTTTTTGCTTTATCTTCTTTGTTTCCCGTTGTTTTGATTTTTCCACCTTTTCTTTAGTTTGTTTTGTGTGCATGGAGCCCCTAAACTTAGGTTGCTTGACTCGATAGCTAGGTCCACACATTAATAAGAATGCATGTTCCTATATTCTCTTACGTATGGATCTAGTCAAAGATTATCTCGTTCTTCCCGACTAATAGCATTTAATGTTTAGGGCGATTTTGCCGCTTGCATACCGCCATGTAGTTAGGTTTAAAAATTCTATTTTACATACCGTATGGAGAGAGCTGGGATGCACTGTAAGTCCTCTAACTCAGCATGCATCATTCGGTTCAATGGTGAGATTTCCATCATGGAACCAACTTGCATGGCTTTTCCGCTATCTCCCTCTGATTTTGAGCACCTATGACCTAAATGAAAATCTACAAAAATGTTAGGTGCTGGTATGAAAACCGACTCAAGAAAAGTGAAAACCCAAAAAACTAAAACAAGGGGACTGCTAAATAAAATTTGACCTTAATTAAAATTCGTAATGGACTATCATTGTACTGGGTTCATAAAGCCCTCATTGTTTTCAGGTATCTGCAACTGCCTTGTGTATCGCGTGGATTTCCGAAGTAATGGCGCTTCTATCGTACGCGACCGAGTAGGGCCTTGTCAGTGATGGTGTTCCTGCCTTGTGTGGAACATCGACATGGTCTGAAGTACTGAGCATAGGCCACGCCTTCACGGGGGTGTCTATCTCATCGGTTTACGTCCGAGTAGGTTCTTGCACGCTCACGGGTGATTCCGTTGCGAGCGAGAACTGAAGTATTGGTTTCTCCTATTGGCTTCCTCTCTCTATTTCTTTGGCTGAGTAGGGATCCAGGAAGGGTTACAAGGACCTCAAAAAGTACAGACTACAGGTTACAAAGGAGGAGGACAAGTACGAGATTCTTTTCTGGCAGTACTCTCTCTCCTATAGGGTTAGCATGCTAAGGACTTGTTAAAAGATTTGCCTGAAATAACAACTCTAAAATTGAAAAGATAATAAATATCCGAACCTTCACGGCTTCACATGGCGTGAGTTGGTGAACCCAATTTTTTATTGTGTTTGTATGAATCTAGATTAAGGTTCAAAGATCGAGTCCCGCGCCTTTGCTCAAATTTTATTGTATCACTCTCCTTTGATCCCCGCTCAGTTGAGCCTTTCTACTATTTTGCACTCCTTTTTTCTCCTCGTTGACCATCGTATCCTTCTTCCGACATCCAATCCTCCTTTTGCCTCGCGAAGTTGATCCATGGATGGTTTCCGTCGGATCCCGCCGACACCTACATCGATTCCATAGACTCAACTTTGCCAATAAATTCGAGGCGATTCCCCAGAATCCGACCCGGACTTTGCGGATCGATCTCCAGACTCCTCGTCTTCTACCTTTCTTTTGACCACCCAATAAGCTGGGATCACTTTTGTCCCACTTTCGCAGTTGTGAATGGAAGTCGATTACAATCCACATCTTTTTCCGTTCACAACATGCTGGGGTTGACCTTAATTCCAGATTTATCATGACAGCTGAACAATATTGCAAGTGGTCTGATCAAGATTCTCTCGTTCTCCAGATAGAAGACAAACCAAGCCCTGGATTCTATTTCGGAATTCATTTCTTTGTACTCAGACCCTGACATGGCTCCTCAAGGAAAGGGCAAGGGTTAGCAGCCACCCCAACCAGAAGGCCAGATGCCTGATCAGAATCAAATTAATGCACAACTGTTGGCATCCATCCAGGCCATCCAATAGCAGCTGACAGAGCAGGCCCTAACATAGATCGCTTTTGAGGATATGCTGAATGATGTGATGAACAGAGCCGAGGGAGGAGGAGGCAGAAGAGGAGGTGGTAATCCTCCAGATGATGAGGAAGAGCCAGAAAATGGGAGACCCAAACCTACACTGAAGGAGACCTATAACCCTGGAGACAGCCAGATGACCGAGTGGATCCTTATTCCATTGGTGCATGCTCACTTTGAGCTGAAGCCCCAGTTCCTCGCTCTTCTTCCAGCTTTCCATGGGAACACCAGTGAAGAACCATACATCCACCTGCAACATTTTTCACGCATCTGCCGTACTACTCACTATCCCAATGTCCCCTTGGACATTGTCAAAATGATGGCATTCCCCTTCAGCCTGCAAGACAAGGCCCTTTATTGGGTCAACCATCTGGGAAGGTTGTGACAACCTAGGAGGAACTGAAGTCAGCTTTCCTGCATAAGTTTTACCCTCTCGGTAGACTCAACCAGATGCGAGCACGAATCAGCAACTTCTCCCAAGGAGCCCACGAATCTATACATGAAGCATGGGAGAGATACACCGATCTGCAAGAGAAATGTCCCCATCATGAGATCCCGAAGACTAGCTTGGTCCAACACTTCTTTGGGGGCCTGAACATTGAGAGCCAAAGGCTCGTTGATGCAGCATGTGGGGGTTCACATTTCAATAAGGATGAAGATGTAGTCTGGCAAATCTTTGAAGAAATGGCCGAAGGAGAGGCCTCCCTCTCTTCATCAAAGGCATACCAGAAGCAGCCCCAAATCCTCCAGAAACAAGTACACATGGCAGCGTCCCGCAAGGCAGAGAGAGATGAGAGCTCCAATCTCAGCATCATCGGGGGCCATCTCTCGAAGGTTGATATCATTGAGAAGCGATCACATGACCTTGAAAAACTTGCTGTGATCGAGAAGATGACTCAAAATCTTGACAAGCTTGGTCAGATGACCAAGCAACTAGAACTGCTGGTGGGCACCATCAACTCTGTTCAGTCGGCAGCACCATCAGAAGCTCCAGCTGAGAGGAAGGACGTGCAACCACTGTTATATCAGCCTCAATCGAGCCAGCAGCCACCGGCAGTCCAACACATGTACTATGTGCAGGCGCCCGATCAGGGCCCGCCACAACAGTAGATGGTTGTGTACCAACCAGAGTTTGTATCCGGATCCGATCCAATCTTCCCACCACCAACCCTGATTCAAGAAGTCAACGGGGTATGGAGCAATGAAGCACAACCGACCAGTCCCATGAGACAACCTCAGGGTCAGCTACCAGCCAACCGGCAATACCACCAACCTCAGGGCGGTCGATTTGGGCAGTCCTCACAGCCATCGCTAGAGTATCATCAGCCTCCCCCATATGCAAATCAATGGAGGCAGAATTAGCAATATCAACAGCCACAATACCGCCATCCACAACCTTTTCAACAGTATGCGGCTGCTTTACCTCAGAAGTACCAACAATATCCCCCTCCCTCTTACCAGCAGCTTCAGCTTCCTGCACCACCCCAGCACCACCAACAACAACCTCAACACCAACACATGCAGCAACACCGTGGTCTGCACGCTGAACCTACTGAGGTAACTCCTGTGAACCCGACCATGGATTGCCTGGCCCAACTCATTAAGAGGCTAGTAGATATGACCAAGAGGCTCGACGACTTGACGGCCACCAAGACTACTATCCCAGCCCAGGTCGAGGCCAACCCCAATAGCTTTAAAAAGAAGGAGCAGGTAGAATGTAATGTCCTATCTGTGTCTGTAGAGTCAGAAATTGATAATATTATTTGTTCTAATGCAGTCACTCTCAGGAGCGGTAGGGCCTTGCCTCTGCCTGCTATCAAGAATGGGGAGAATAAAAGAACATGTGGATCATCATCTTCTGCATCAGCCGTGCCAGCTACAGGGGTGGGTGAGGAGGAAGAAGAAGGAGAAGCCATTCCAGAAGTCATGCAGCACCAACACCCTCAGCTAAAAATACAAAGAAACCATCAAAATCAAAAACAACAAAAAGAATCTTGCAACCGAAGCAAAGCCGCGCCAGCCTCGGAGGAGCCGCCAGCAACAGCTGATCCCTCGCTAGCCGACGGAGCGGACGCGCTACTTTTTGCTCGCCCATCAGCACCAGTATCTCAGGATCCAGTCTGTACTCCTTTTTGTAGTCCGAATGTACAACAAATTGTGGGTGATAGTTATGATGTAAATAAGAACTCTACTTTACCTATCAGTGATGTAAATATTCCTTTTCCTAATGCAATTGAAAAATCCAAAAAATTGCAAAAAGAAAAAGTGCATTGTCTGATCCTGGAGTTGTGGAAATAATAGATAACTTAACTGTTGAGATCCCCTTACTGAAGGCCGTGGAATACATGCCAGCTGTCAAGAGAGGTTTGAAAGAGGCATGTACCAGCAAGCGTCGTCCAATACTAAAGAACAGACGCCAACAAGTTGAGAAGCACGTCCTCACCTTGACCACGGTAGCAGCCATCAGTAACCTCCCACAGAAAAAGAAGGACAATGGAGCACCTCTTATCAGTTGTGAGATTTTCGATCAGGTCTTTGAGCGCACTCTCCTTGACAACGCATCTTTCATCAACCTTCTGCCAGCATCAATAACGCAAGAATTTGGGCTGGGTCCGCTCAAGCAGACACGAATGATCCTTCAGTTCGCTGACCGATCCATCAAGCGACCCAGAGGGCTGTTGGAAGACGTTGTAGTTAAGGTACTGGAGATGCAATTCCCAGTTGATTTTGTAGTCCTTGATATGGGCTCACCCGCACCCTTACTCCAGACCCATATCATCCTCGGCCGACCATTCTTACGTACATCAGGTGCCGTGGTTGATTACGGGTCCGGCAAGATCACTTTCAGCTCGAACAATAAGCAGATCACTATAGACATGATTAGAGAGCCAAACGCCACAACTGATGAGAGCCATATAGTATCAGAAGTAGACTGTGACTTTATTACAGAAATCAGAGACTCATTACTGTCATTGAATGATTCATGGACCCGAGAAATCCTCACTCTCGAGGAGGACTTGGAAAGCACAATTGACATATGCTCCGATGATTCTTGGGAGATAAACTCTCTGATGCTGGAACAATTAGGTGATTTCAAGAATTCACTCCAGACCGAACACAATGAGCCTAGTACAGAACCGTTCGGCACATCATCAGGGTCTCAACAGAATACTGAGGATGGTAGCTCCATCAAAGAAGTACATCCCACCACCAGTATTGTGTCTGAAGTGACCAACAAGTTGGACAGATAAAAACCAGAACTCAAGCCACTTCCTACAGGCCTGAAGTATGCTTTCCTTGCGGGTGGAGAACACATGTATCCAGTCATCATCAGCAGCAGGCTGAACCCGAATCAGGAATCTCGACTTCTCGAGGTTCTAGAAAAGAACCGAAAGGCACTTGGTTGGTGCATATCATATCTTCGTGGGATAAATCCAGTATTGTGTTCACACCACATTTATCTGGAAGAAGATGCTAAGCCGTCCCGCGAATTCCAAAGAAGGCTGAACCCAAACCTCCGGGACATCGTCATGAAAGAAATCACGAAATGGTGCGACACAAGCTTCATCTATCCCATCTCCGATTCAAAATAGGTAAGCCCATTGCATGTTGTTCTAAAGAAATCCGGTCTTACCGTGGTTAACCAATGACAAAGGAGAGGAAATATCCACTCGGGTACCAACATCCTGGTGGGTGTGTGTTGACTACCGGCGTCTTAATGTAGCAACTAAGAAGGACCACTTCCCCTTGTCATTCATTGATCAAGTGTTGGAAAGACTGGCAGGCAAGGAGTTCTTCTGCTTTCTAGATGGGTATTCCAGGTACAACCAGGTGGCAATCGCTCTCGAAGATCAAGAGAAGACTACCTTCACTTGCCCGTTCGGCACCTATGCCTTCAGGAGAATGCCCTTTGGATTATGCAACGCACCTGCGACATTCCAAAGATGCATGCTAGCAGTTTTTGCCGAGATGGTAGGTAGTTTTCTCGAGGTGTTCATGGACGACTTCTCTGTCTATGGTGATAGTTTTGATTCTTGTCTTGGACACCTAGAAAGAGTGCTTCAGAAATGTCGTGAAATCAATTTAGTGCTTTCATGAGAAAAGAGCCACTTCATGGTCACCGAAGGCATTGTGCTGGGTCACGTCGTTTCCAAACGTGGCATGGAAGTCGACCCGGCAAGGGTAGATGTTATTGCCAATTTAGAGCCACCTCAGTTAGTGAAAAATATAAGGTCATTCCTGGGGCATGTGGGATTTTACAGACGATTCATCAAGGATTTTAGCCACATCGCCCGACCTTTGACAGAGCTTTTATGCAAGGAAACCGAGTTCAATGTCAATCACCAAGTTCTCCTTGCTTTCAACCAACTGAAGGAGCTTATCACCCAAGCTCCAGTCCTACAGCCGCCGGATTGGTCTCTTCCTTTTGAGATCATGACTGATGCATCAGACTTTGCAGTCGGGGCTGTTCTTGGACAGAGAAAAGAAAAAGTGCCCTATGCCATTCACTACGCCAACAAAACATTAGATAAGGCGCAAAGAAATTACACTGTGACAGAGAAAGAGTTGCTGGCTGTGGTTTTCACCCTCGAAAAGTTCAGATCCTATTTACTTGGATCAAAAGTTACCATTTTATAGACCACTCTGCTATCCGGTACCTACAACAGAAGAAGGATGCCAAGCCGAGACTGATTCGATGGATCCTTCTCCTCCAGGAATTTGATTTGGAAATTAAGGACAAGCCTGGAGTTCAGAATGTGGTAGCAGACCATCTCTCCAGAATTGAGCAGCATGAGCCTCCCCTAAACACCTATCACGGAAACCTTTCCAGATGAGTCAATCTTAGCAGTGGATTCTCTCCCTTGGTATGCTGACATAGTCAATTACCTCGCCTCGTGGGTAATACCATCGGATTGGACGAAGAATCAGAAGAATAAATTCATGTCGACGATCCGTTTTTATCAATGGGAAGATCCTCTTTTATTCAGGGAAGGAGAGGATTGCATTTGGCACAGGTGCATCCCTCAGGAGGAGCATTATAGTGTCCTCGAGCACTGTCACTCGCTCGAATCTGGTGGACATTACTCTTGAGACCGTACGGCAGTCAAAGTACTTCAGTGTGGCTTCTGGTGGCCCACACTATTCAAAGATGCAATAGTATTTGTCAAATAATGCATTGACTGTCATAGATTAAAGGGTACACTCACTGCAAAAGATTCGATGCCGCTAAAGATCATTCAGATAGCTGATGTTTTTGATGCATGGGGCATTGATTTCATGGGACCTTTCCCTAACAGTCAAGGTTTTGAGCACATCCTTCTTACCGTCGATTACGTGAGTCGTTGGGTTGAAGCTATTCCCGCTCGAGCCGCTGACAGTCGGACAGTGTGCCGATTCTTGAGAGATAACATCATTGCGCGGTTCAGGATTCCGAAAATTCTCATATCAGTTGGGGGTAGCCATTTCATTAACAAAGAGGTCAAGAAATTAATGAAGGAGTACGGCATCGACCATCATGTCGCATCCCCTTATCATCCTCAGACCAATGGCATGACCGAACTGTCGAATCGAGAAATCAAGACAATCCTTCAGAAACTTGTAAGGCTGGATAGAAAAAACTGGTCTCAACTTTTGGATTCAGTCCTCTGGGCTTACAGAACCGCCTACAAGTCTCCCTTGGGCATGTCGCCCTACCGTCTTGTAAATGGGAAACCATGCCATTTGCCCATCGAATAAATTCACAAGTCTTTATGGGCTATTAACATGTGCAATTTGGACTCACGGAAAAGTGGTCAGAAAAGAAAGAATGATCTGAACAGACTCTTGGAGTTCCGAGACTATGCGTACGATAACACATTGATGTACAAGGAAAAGGTGAAACGTTGGCATGACCGGCACATCAGACGAAAGACCTTTGAAATTGGACAGAAGGTGTGGTTATTTGATGCAAAGTTGCGGATCTTCCCGAGCAAATTATAGAGTAAGTGGACAGGGCCATTCCGAGTTCGTGAAGTACGTGACAATGGAAGTATTGCCATATCAGAATTGTCTCCTGACGCACAACCATTCGTCGTCAACTGTCAACTCCTGAAGCCTTATCTCGAGCCTGATACATTTTTGGCCGTTGTCGATTCCATCCAGCTTCTGCATCCTGATGACATACCCACAACATTGTCAGCATCAAAAGATTCAGATGCTGCACCTCAAAAACTATTCATCTGATTTCCTCTTTTCTTCTTTTCTTCTTTTCCTTTTCTATCTTCTTTTTCTATCAAAAAAGTGTCACCCCTTGTAGACAGTCTTCTATACTTAGGATGCACTTTGTCCTAAGTATAGGGGGGTGTGCACCCTGAGTTCCTCTATTCTTTGATCCTCTCCATTCTCTCCTCTTCTTGTCTATACTTAGGAGTATCTTACCCTAAGTATAGGGGGAGACAATCTGAGTACGATCTGTTTATCCCCACCCTTCACCCTCCCTGCTTTGTATACAGTCTGCTATACTTAGGATTATTTTGATCCTAAGTATAGGGGGGACGGTCAACTTCTCGTTCGTTCATTCTTTTCTATATTTATTTATTTATTTATTCTTTAGACTTGTCTATACTCCGTACGAGTTATGTCTTCTCTTTTCTCTTCGATCTATGAGGACATAGCTCAAGCTAAGTATAGGGGGGTCGTATATACCATGTATATACTATTAGCCATAACTCATACTGTAAATAAAATACCACCTCAAGCTAAAAAGTAATGTTAAAAGCATTTCTATTACAATAATAAAAGATGATTGTGAACTCCTCAGACTCTTTTTGCCTTTATTGATTAATAAATCAGGAAAAATGCTTTGTGCAAAACTGTTCTCCTTGTGAAGAAATCTTTTGAAAAGTGTTTGAAAAATATTATGTACAAAGTATTCAACCTTTGTAAATAGTTTTGTTTGCAAAAAAATTATTTTCTTTGAGTGGAGTAAAAATATTTGAAAAGTGGTTTGCAAATGGTTGGAAAATTGGTTGTAAAATTATTTTGAAAAATATATCTATACTGTTCGAAAAACCTTTGCAAAATCATTTCCAAATGCGTTTACATGTTTGTAAAAATATTTTGGACTATAGTCTTCAAAAGCTTTTGAAAATAATTCTTAAAAAAGTCTGAGGAGTCTGCACAAAAATCTCTCATGCAAAAACAAGCAATAACTCCAAATAAAACTTATAAGAGCTTAAACCACGTTGTACATAAAATATAGTTTTTCTTTGTATATACTGATTAATAAATCAGGTTAAATACCTTTACAGTATGATTTGAAAAATAGTGTGAACTGTTTGGAAAACTTGGTGTGAAATGTTTTCAACCTGTGTAAAATCGCTTTGTTTGTAAAAATCTTTCTTCTTTGTGTGAAATAAAGGATTTGAAAAACCTATGTGCAAATGTTTTGAAAAATATTTGTAAAAACTATTGTGGAAAATGTATATACATAGTGCGACAAATCCTTGCAAAATAGTTTTCAAATGTTTGTAAATGCTTGCAAAAATTATCATGTACTATAGTTTTGAAAATGTTTTCAAATAAAAAATAATAAATGACAAAAATAAAAATAAAACTAATAAATAAAATAAATATGTGGATGTATCTGTAAAGCTGTATCAAAAAAGTCCTTATCAATTGTATATCTATATGTACTTGGAACAAACAGGTTAACACTTGTAAATCCTTTAAAATTCTTAAATCTTGTAAAATAAAGCAACACACCCGTGTACATAGCTATAAATATTTTATACTTTGATTGCTTAATTTCTTTTTATTTGCAAAAATTCTTTGTGTAAAAAGATTCTTTGATTTTTAAATTCTTTGTGAAAAATTGCATCATTCATTGTGCATAGCATGAGCATATCATTCATATTCTTTTTGAGTGAGCTTGATGATTGAACCAATCCAATAAAGTCTAAAATTGGAGCTTGGTTGGACCTTACCATACCTAACTACACTGGAACCTTATGGGAACTAGGTTTAAGGTACTTCAAATCTATGCAGACTTAATTCTTTAAGAAATCAGGGTTGGGTTCAAATCACCTCAACTGACTAACTAGAACTTTTCATGATACACGCATGACTCTTGTCGGCCGTGACCTAACTTGGACACTTGCACCTTTCACTTGGCTCAACTCAGTTGGAGTGGTGAGGGGGTTGGATTTGCCAGTCTGAGACGCACACGGGTGGAAACATTCGTCCTCGTCTAGGGAGGGAAGTGCACCCCGACCTGGTCCAGTTTCAATGAAGTCGAATGACAGGAGAGTGTGGGTTACGATAAAGCTTCAAAAGAGGGATAGTCTTCTGGCTCAAGTGGAAAAAGTCCTTATGTAAATGCTGTTGTGAATAGTATTTCAAAAAAAATCTCCAAAAAAGTGGACATGCTTGAAAATAAAATAAAAGTGCCTGTAGGAGCATGTATATATGCTGTATAGAAAATAAGCAAGCTTGAGCATCAAAGTTATACCATGTGAGCCTGTAGTTGGATGACTTGACTACACTGGTCTTGCATCCCAGGATAGGTATCTACACAGGCTACCATCCATTCTCTTATTTCCCTCCTCTTCTTGAGTCGAATGCCACTTGAACTTAGAAGGGAATACCCCGCTCCTCGTCGACAGAGGGCTGGAGTCATTCTGGAGAAGTTAGTTCCTTTGTCATTTCGGTTGAGGAGAGCCACTATCACTTACACTGTACAAGTCAGTTTCATAGTCATAAGGGTTTGCGTATGGTGCAGGCCAGTTCTGACCAGGCTATTGAGGTGGGTTGAACCGAGTTCTGTGACTCTCGAAGGCTGTTGTATTTTAAAGTTGGTTCCCGACTAGGTTCTACACACATCAACACCCAAGGTCTCACAGAAGCTCCAAATTCTGATTTTGTAAGGACATATATTGCAGTGAAAGCAACCCTATTCACTCTATCTTTTTCAATTCTCTTTTTCTTTTTCTTCGTTTTCTTTGTTCTCTTTTGCACTTATTGCATAAGTATTTTCTAGGGACTAGCATAGGCAAGTATAGGTGGGTGATTAATCTCCATTTCATCACCTTTACTCTATCATTTTGGCCTTGAAAACCCTAGCTAATGCATGTAAATAACATTAATTTGTCTATAATAGCATTCTCTATTCATTGCACTTATTGTACATAAAATAAGGTTTTTCATGCCAAAATTATAGAATAAAGAGAAGAAAAGAAAAAGGAATAAAATATTGTAAATATTTTATGACCTTGACCCGGAGACCAAGTCCAACATGGAATTGGTGGACAAGGAATAAAGTAGGCGGAGATACAATAAATGCTTATTTACTCACTCTTGCTTTATGCATTTTGGCACCTATTTTGTATCTAATGATTTATTCATCAAACAAAGAAGTTTTGTATATGAAAGTTATAGATAATAAAGTACATAAAAATACAAAATTGAGTTTGTACAAAAATGATACACAGAGGATATTTTATACACAGAATAATAAGCCAGAATCTCAACTTCACATACCCATATCTTTCAGATTAAAACTCAAAATCCACCAAAATCACCTTTAATTGTATATAGCTTTTCAAGAACTATTTAATAAAACTGGTTTCATAATTTTTGGAGTTCATCTGTGAAAGTTAGGTTTTTGGCCCTCATTGTACATAATACCAATTAAAATATTCATTATATTCATCATTCATTATTTTTATAAATTTATATTTTTAGAATTTTGTAAATAATATATATAATACATGTACATATGGAAATTAAAGAAAACCAAAAAGAAAAAAAACCTCCAATAAAATAAGTTATGAAATCACATAGGCAAAGTACCTATGTATTACTTAGATATAAATAAAAAGGGGACTTCATTCTTTTCTTATTTAATATTTTTATTAAATTGTAAATATGATTTATATTCCATTAAAAATGTAAATTCAAAATAAAACCCAATAACACTCATTAAATAAATAAAATATATATAAAATACAGGTAAAATACCTATAAGTATACATACATATTATATACACCTATTGATTCAAATATGCAAATAAACTCATAAAAACCAAATAAAAATATATTTATACTCACAAAAATAATCTACAAATATATAAAATATAATATAATAAAATAATAAAATAAAATACACAAAATAAAAATAAATTGTACCAAATACATTTAAATATACATGTAAATATACTATTAAAATAAACTCATAACAAAATACATCAAAAAAATAAATAAAAATCATAAATAAATACTACATGTTTTAACAAACATTTTTTATTTTATAAGAAAAATTAATAAAGTCATTTATCATGTTTAATCAATGCGTCAAATCGGCGCTGATGTGGACCAATCAGAGTATGTCATTCGTTGACCGCCCGGTCAACTTCCCTACCTCCAACCACCTTGTGTCAGATGTCATTTCGGCCTATCTTCTCCGATTTTCCCAAATCAAACCAATGAGTAGATCGCCTCGATTCCTTCATGAAAAAGTTTCGTCGATGATCCACCCTTCACGCCAACATATCAGATCAATCATCTGACCTGCCGATTCTTTGTGGCACCCCGGTCAATAAGGGTGCGTCGCCAAATCCATAAATACGTGCCTCGACCTCCTTCCCCATTTTGGTCTCCTTTCGGTCTTCTTCCACCTTCGTTTCCAGTCCTTATAGCACCCTCGTCACAGGGGGGTTCTTCTGGAAGCATCAGCTTGTCGGAGGAGTCGAGGGCAGCACCCACGGCGGAGCTCCGGCGTCGCCCTGCTCCCTGGTCGACCACCAGGTATAAGAGCTGTTTTACCTAGTTTAATTTCTTAGTTTTCTTTTCTAGTGTGTAATCCAGTAGTTAGTTTAGTCATTAGGACTGTATGTGCTCGATTAGGGCCAGATCAAAGTTCGCCGGAGCTCAGCTCCGGCGAACCTCTCTAACCTGATCTACCCATGATCCGACCCTCGCATCATCATCATTTCATTGCCCTTCGCGTTCTCCATCTCCCGAACATACCTAAGCAACCAGAGCATTCCTTGCTCTGCGAATCGAGGCCCTCTTCTTCCGCGTCGCCGGACCTCGCCACCCACCTCATGTTTTGAGCTTTTCGGCTTCACCCCTTGGTCGAGGGAAGTGCCCTCGAGCCGTGTGACTCTTTTCCTGCTGGTCAGGTGCCTTGAAACGTGCCAGGAGACGAAATCAACGCCAGCGGAGGTGCCTGGAGCCCCTTCTTTTCCCCGAGCTTGTTACGGCGCTCCAGTGCATCTCCGGCCAATCCGAGACTTCCAGCACTTTGAGGACACCTGCAGGAAGGTTTTGGGCCATCCCAGAGCTTCAAAGACCCCTGGAGGGGAGAGATATCATCGGAGGAACCTCGCTCAGGCGAGTGTTCTTCCTTGTTCTTCCAGCAAGCCTCTTAGCCGTCGGATCAAGAAGGAGCGCCCAGTTGGAACCACAACCGTTGGATGCAGCCCTTCATCGACCGCCAAATCGTGACCCGCGATCTAATCTCCACCGTCCATTGACGAATTGTCATCGGCAAACGTGGAGCTGACGCGTGGCACGTGGACCAGATCCAGTCGTCCGCCCGCGCCTAGTTAAGGGTGTAAATTGCTAAATCTTCCCCAAACTGTTTGTAATTATTATTTAGTTCTGTAAAATAATTGTAACGTTGTAAAATAATTGGGTTTTTTGCCTAAGGACCCCTAAATTTTCTGGAATTACAAATTGGTCCTTCCGCGCCTCACGTGCAGTCCCACGTGAGGCGCGTAACTTTTGCATGCGTTCCCCTGGCAGTGTTGTATATTGTGAAAAGGTTCCAAAAACATTAAATAAATGTTATTGCTGTTGGTATATTTGCAACTTAGCCCCCTGTATTTGTTTTTAATTGCAAATATGCCCCTGTCAGGCTGTTTTATTTTTACGTGCTTCATGCATTTATTAAAAATACCTAGCTTGCTCCTAAAAATCTACAAAAATTAAGATAAATGCTTTATGCCTTATAGATTCACGTTGCATTTTTGTTTGACTATTTCGTGCATCTTGTCCATTTATTAAAAGTGAAATTGGAGCCATTTTTGCACTGTTTAAATTATAAAATACCAAAAAAATAGAAAATGTTTTGAAAAAATTACAAAAATATGTATATGATATATTTTTCTATGTATTGAGTCCAGGAACCAAAAACCCATAAAAAGAGCGAAAGAAAATTAAAAAAATTAGAAAATTCCAACATTAAACAAAAAATATAAAACTCAACAAAAATTTCTGAAATATGTATTTCCTATTTTATAATTATCTATGTATTATTATTTAGGTATTAAAATTAGTTCGGGTAATTTTGGGATTTATTTACTAATTTTAAAACCCAAATTAGGTTCAAATATTTAATTAATCCCGTTTCAGGGATATTTTTGGAATTAAAAATACATAAAAATTAGTAAAATTCCCGAAAAATAATAAAAAAATAGAAAAAAAATATAAAAAGCCTAAAAAATATTTTATCTAATTTATTTCAAGTATTTGTGTATATATATGTATCCATATATTCCATCTCTCTCTTCTCTTATATATATATCTATTTATATATACACCTGTATTATATAATTTAAAATATAAAAAAATGAATATATATATATTATAAAAACAAAAAAGACATAAAAACAAATATATATATATATATATATTTAGAAACCCGCAAAAAGAGGATTCATTTAAGGATGACTGGGTTGTACATAGAGACCTATAGGCTACTCATTTTTTTCTTGCTCTCTATGGTTCGACCTCTACATACTTATACACTATGCATTTTATGGTAGAGTTAAAAAATTTTAATTCACAATTTTGGGACTTAATTGACTTATTCTGTATTGTGGGTTAATTGATGATCAATTGGGGTTTCGTGAGCGGTCGCCTCAGCGACTTCGTCTCCCCTTGTGTGAGACGTATTTTGACCCTCGCTGGAATCCTAGTTATCACTTCCTCTTTCTCATACTTTCTTCATCATCTTCTTCCTCTGTTTCTCTACCTACATTTCTCTCTCCTCGATTTCATCATCTTTTATCCACCGAATCATGCAAATTTTTACACATTCACAGTTAAATCATATGTTTTGAATCTAATGGTGATTTTTCTTGAATGTTTAGGTGCAATTTCATCAACCGATTAATCTAACATTTAAGCCACTTAAACAAATGCATGGCAAAATAGGGGAATTTGTGAAATCCCCTGTTTTTGCCCTTGCTCTCTCTCTCTCTCTCTCCTCCTTCTCTCTTCTTCTTTCTCTCTTCTTCTTCTTCTTCACCACCTGCCCTCACTGTGCTCCAGCCCTCGACGGCCACTCCAACCGCCAGCCGTGCGCGCCCGCCATGCGACAACCTCCGCCAAGGCTGCAGGCACTTCCAACTGGGTCGTGTGTCTGCCAACCTCCTCCTCTCCGCTCTGTCGTGTGTCGACGAGCGAGGAGCACGCTCAGTCTTCGCCAACCACCTCGCTCCAGCTTCTGCCGCACCATCGTCTCGCCCACCTGCTCCACCTCACGTCGTGTGTCGATGAAGGTTGAGAAAGTCCTCCTCCTAGCGTGTAGCCCCTGCTCTGCCGCCAAATTGTGCCCTCCCTCGAGGTGTGCCTACAGCCGCCGACTGTTGCGCAACCCCTCGACGACGCGCGCCTCCAGGTCGCTGCCGCCAGCCTTGCTCCGCCACCCTCTGCGGCTCGCTCATCTCCCAAATTGCAGGCGGACCATGCAGCAGGCCGCCCTCACTGCCGCCAGCTCCTCCTCATCAGCCGCACCCCCTTGCTCTTCCCCATTGCACAACAAAACCGTCGCTACTCCAACAGCATGCGATCTCCACACCACATCTATGCTCCAGTCGACGACGAGTAGGCCCGACGCACGACCGCTGCAATCTCCAGGCCACTCCTCCTTGGGCCCATAGAAGAAGGAAAGGAGCACGTGTTGTGCACGTTCCTCATTGGGCTAATTGCAAGCTGCAACCCTGTATTTCTTGGAAAATCGCACGTATAGCCTCGCCTCCTGACGTCATGTGCAAGGCACGCATCCCACTAAGCAAATTACATCCATGCCCCTGCAAGTTTTGGTAATTGCATAAACGTCCTCGTCAGCATATTTCATTTCTATCAATTTTATTCCTGTTTGCATGTTGGTCCATGTGTTTGCACATTTATTTAGGCATTCATATAGCCTCATTTTTAAATTCCAAAAATTACATCTTGTAGAATATCTTCTGCTTTATCTTAGTTGATGCTTGTTGAATTTTTAGGAGCAATATTCTATTTAATATAATTATTTTGGTGGAAATTTGCATATTTTGTCCACTGTTCATTGTTAATTACTTATTAAATTAATTGTTGCTCCAAAAATCACTAAAAAATCACAATAGGTAGAGTTTAATTATTTCTACATTGTATCCAAAAAATCATTTCATTTACACACATTACGAGGCCTTAATAAATTAATTTGTATTTTTTAATTGATTTTTAATAAGTCCAAAATTAATTATTTTCAAAATTTAACCATTTTCCTAGAATCCTCTTACATAAAGTCATCTAGGATAATTTTAGTTCTTAAAAATAATTTAATTTGGTATTTATTAAAATTAATTTTGCAAAAATCACCCTACATTCATCTTTAATTCATAGTAAATTCACTTAGAGTCGAAAAATTACAAAAAAATTACAGTAGCTTAATTTCATTGCATTTCATATTCTAGCCAAGTTTCATAATTTTTGAACTTCATTTGACCATCTTTCAAAGTTACCCTTAAAATTTGGCTTTAAACTGCATTGTCTTTCTTTTAAATAGCATAAAAAAATTATAAAAAGACCAAAAATATTCTTCTGGAAATCCGACATCAGAATTAACTGAAAATTGACCTAAGGAGAAAGCTGCCTCCCTGAGTTCGACCTTGGACTTGCCCAAGTAAAAAAATCTGTCGCTCGCATTTAATTAAATATTAATTGAAGTGGCGTTTAATAAGTCTCGATTTACCTGACTACACCAAACGACAACATTTAATTCGATCATTAACCCGGTTGAATTAGGTAGGGTATATCGTGGATCGTCAAATGACACCGTTGCCAGGGAGGCACGGCTTAGATTAATTTTTAGAGAATTTTAAGTTTTGATTTTCCGTCACCGAGTAATCTGATTCTCGGCTTTTCTTGTTAATATTTCTCTGTCATTTATTTTGTGTCATCCTTTATCTGACCTCAATTTATTTTTGTGCGAGGATCTTGCATTTAAATAATTTGAGAGATTTGAGAGGACTTGTAATTTTTATTTTGTTTATTTTTTTGCATTTTTCCAGCGGTTCCCGTTTGGGTTCTCGCGTGTGTAAGTATAGTGGAAACGTGTCCCAATGTGCTGTGTGGATTGCTTTTACGTAGAATAGGCTTGGACTTGCAGCTCTTGTAGCTACTTTAGGACTTGCTTGTGCTCGTAAAATTCTATGACCACACTTCACACATAAAAGACGCACTTAGACCGCAGATCCAGACAAATTCAATCTGTGCTTCACTCCCTAATAGAACTGCCTGTCTAGGAGCGGCTTTTATCGCTTGCATTGCATATAGAATAAAGTTTTCAATTCTGTTTTGCATCCTGCATAAAAGTGAAATGATCACTGTAAGTCTTCTCAACTTTGCATACCATCATTGTTTTATCTTGCATCGGCTTTTCTTGACTCCTTTCCCTTGATTTTTATCAAACTTAGGATAAAAAGGAAATTGGGACTAGACGATAGGCGTGCTTTGTGGTTGGACTAAATCAATGGTCACCTAACTTAAAACCGGGACTGCTAAACAAAATTGACCAAAAAATCAATAAAATAGGAAATTCTGTTTACGGGAGAGTATCTCCGACCTTGTTTTCAGGCTGAGTGAGGGTACTAGAGTGTATGAGCACCCTAGGGCAGAGCCAAAAATCCCCGCCTTCCATATCGCATACCCCGATCCGAGCAAATATCACAGGCTGAACTATGGGTTCAACTAACCAGTGCCAAGTAGCCTTCGCCTACTCCGGTAGGTAGATAGGGGCGAAATTGCAGTGCACCGTGCCAAGTTGCTAGTATCCTTCGTCTGCTTCGGCAGGTAGATAGGGCCAAAGTTATAGCCTTGTTAGCCTCCGCCTACTTTGTAGGTAGATAGGGGCAGGTCCTTGAACTTTCGGCTAGTGATAGGAGCGGAGAAAGGAAGGGCGTTGGTATCTTAGGCGACAGGTTAAACATGGGAGACGCATCCGGCCTTTAGCCGACTCCCTTAGGCCCCGTAACCTTTGCTACTTGTCTGATAAATTCACACTTAAAATCGACCAGATTAATCGGACTCGGTTTCGAGTCCTTCACCGTGTTGAGTGTGAAAAACATGGTTTGGATTCATTTGCTTGCTTCATGTAGGAGTAAAATCCTATCTTACACGTAGAACTCCCGATTCTTCTTCTCGCCATCTAAGATGACTAACTGGGGGGATATCTACTCCCAATTCGCCAATCTTTCTTTGAACCCCCCACAAAGCTCATCTTCACCAGCCCAAGCGCAACTTGGGCCAACCCGAGCTCATGACCCTATTGAGTTCGGGATCCATCACTCCAAGGGTGGTTACCCTCAAACAACCCTTTTCTCTCCTCTGATCTCACTGAGGAAGACCATTGCGTCAGTGAGAATCTCTTCCCTGATATATCCTCTAACCTAGACCATCTTCTTTACCCAGGAAAAGAGGAGAAAATGCCAAAGAAAAACCCTGACGAGGAGGAACACATGGAGGACCCCATGCTCCAAGTCCTGGCTTGGCTAGATAGAGCCAAACAATTGAATTCAGAACTGATGGCTAGGATGGGACATGTGATCGAGGCTAAAGGAATTGACCGATCCATGGCAGCCGCATACAATCCCGCAGAGAATGAAATACATAGCTGGCTAGTACCTGAGGTTCCCCCTGAAGCCTTCGAGCTGAAGCTCCACTTTCTGAGCTTGCTATCGAAGTTCAACGGAAATGCCAATGAAGAACCTTATGCTTTTCTTAGAGACTTCGAGCTGGTTTGCAATAACCTTAGTCTTCCTAGGGTTGGACAAGACTATATCATGCTGAAGGCCACCCTGTTTGCCTTAGGAGATAAGGTTGCTCATTGGTTGAAAAATCTCGGGGTGAGATGTACGACCTAGATGCAGTTCAAGGACCTATTCTTGAAGAAGTTCTACCCGCTCAGTAGAACTAATCATATGAGAACCAAGATCACGAGTTTCTCCCAGGGACCCAATGAACCATTCGATGATGCCTGGGATAGATTTAATGACTTAACGCAGAAATGCCCTTGCCATGGTATTACAAAAGCGATCTTAGTCCAGACCTTGTTCTGTGGCATGACCTCAGAGATGCAGGGGTTAGTGAGTGCCGCCTGTGGAGGAAGCTATCTGAACAAGAACGAAGATGCCTTATGGAAGATCCTGGAGCAGATGGCGAAAACATGCAGATCTCAGGCCACTAGGGCCTATCAGTTGTCTCCTTCAAGCCTATCCAATGAGACAACTAGGAGGACTGTAGAGGATCTGACGGACGACCTCCTACCCAGCATGGGGATAATAGCTGACAAGTTAACCATGGTCAAGCAGATTCACAAGAGGGTCACTGACCTTGAGGCACTCTCGCGATTGCCAAAATAAGTGGAGGAACTGACTGAGAATGTAGCCAAGATACGTCTACCTGCCCCTTCTGCACCACCTGTACCTATACATCAAGTTCATCTTGTACATGAAAAGGTACAGGGGCCTCAAAGTAGCTGGGTAGAGGAGTGGGAATACACTCAACAAGAGCAACATGCACCCCTACAAGTGGTGACATGATACGAGGAGCCTCCGCAGGTGCTCGAGATCAATGGGTTGTGGTACAACCATGACCCCGTCGGCAGATAGTCGGGTATAGGGAATGGTCAGCCACACCGATCTTCCCTATCTTACCAGGAAAATAGCTCTGCACCCGCACCGCGCTTCATATAGTCCCATCTCGAACAAGGGTACCAGCTTCAGCAGCACTAGCAGCAGCGCATGTTCCACTCAGGCCAACATGGCTCTCCACCACCTTCCCATCAGCAGCAATACCGGCATGGCCAACAGGGCCAATATAGGAATTCATCCTTGAATCAACAGCGACAAGTCCCTCCCACAAGAGAATTGAAGTCCCTCACCTTGGCGATCCAGACCCTGACTGATAGGGTCCAACAGATTCAGAATGACTACGTGGATATGAGAATGGAACTGAATCATGTTTCTCGTACCAGGGCCAATAGATGGTGCCGAAGACCTCAATTCCTGCCCAGGTTCAGACCAACACAAATAGTCTGAATCTAGGCCAGAACTGACCACGAGATCAGTTATACTATTCATATAACTCTTTATTTGAACATGAGATCCTTTCGTACGATAATGTAAACCATATGTCCCTCAGGAGCGGAAGGACCGTGATCGTACCAGATCGGGCACGGGCACCGGAGGAAGATGCCACCAAGTCTCTACCTGAGGAGAACTTAGAGGCAGAGGAGCACCACCACCACCACCACCGGTAGAAGAAGAGGACTTCCAAGTCCTCAAAGAAGAAGGAGAACAACACCAGCAGTGAGTCCAACGAGACCGATGAGGAGCCCGCACCTCTATCTGAGGAGGATGTCCCAGTAGTCGCGGAAGACATATCGCCGGTTTCGCAACAGAAATTTTCTTTTAGTCAGAGTCAGAGTCATTGTCAGAGTCCTGTACAGAACTTAGTTCCTAATTTCAATGAAAATCTTTTGGTTTCAGAATCTGAGTTAGCATCAATAATCCCTTTCCCCAAGCTCTTAAAGGTGGAAAGAAGAAAACCAAAAAAATACAAAAAGATGACCCTGAGATGGCAGAATTCTGTAACAAGTATATCAAGGTCACAATCCCTTTCAACAAGTATGTGGACATTACACCTGCATTCCAGAAGTACCTTAAGGTGAGATGCACACCTACTAGGGTCAGCAGGAGGGCCAAATCTGTGTTGAGAAATACGTTCTATTAGTAGCAACTACTTGCGCAATAAAGAATGCGTTTCTGAGGAAACGAAGAGACACTGGTGCATATTATGTGGTGAGTCATGTCGATGACACTGCGTTTGCATGCACTCTCCTTGACAACGGATCCTCAATTAACTTGATGCCTACAACCCTCTATGAGCGGCTTAATCTCGGACCTCATAGGAAATCAAGAGCCTTACTCCAATTTGCAGATAAATCAACCATGAGGTCCTAAGGAGAATTGCGGAACGTTATCATCAAAGTCAAGGGTCAGGAGTATATGGTGGACTTTACAGTCCTGGATATGGAGACCCCTCGAAATTGGAGAGATTCCTAGATCATATTAGGAAAGCCCTTCCTCAGAACAGCAGGGGCCTTATTTGATTACAAGATCGGGAAGATCCAGTTCCAAACTCCAGGCAGAGATGAGGAACTTGAGATGAAGCAGACCAGATGGTAGAGGCCGGATTCAGAATCCAGCACCGAGTACTCTTCGTCTGAAGCATATTGTATTCATGTAGACACCGTTGGGCCATGGAGACATAACCCAGCTAACACCAATGAGTCCCTCTCCTCTGGAGAAGATCTTGTGCATGAGTCAGTTTGCGAGACCCTTAGGAACGAGTACAGTGTAGAATGTGCATCCCCCTACATCTTCGATGATGTAGAGGCCCAACTGGGCCTATCAGTCCTTCCCTCTTTAGGACAATCAGAAGACGAGGATGATGAGTCGGACGTGGCTTTTGTCGAATGCTTGGAAACTTTTGACGATTCGACTCTAGAGCCGAATGAGTTGATGGCAGCAATTTCAAGGATAGATCCAACCACTACCAGCACAGAGCCAGATTCGATTAATCCTGACTTCCTTGATGATCACACCTTACGTGAGCTCAACCCTTTACCCACAACACTAAAATACGCCTTCCTTGTGGGACAAGAGAAGAAATATCCGATCATCATCAACTCGCGATTGACCGAGGAGCAGGAATCTCGCTTGCTAGAGATCTTGGAGAAAAATCGCAAGATAATAGGCTGGAGCATTTCTGATCTCCACGGGATAAATCCTGCTCTGTGTTAGCACCATATCTACTTAGAGAATGAGGCTAAACCCGCTCATGAATTCCAACGTATGTTGAATCCAAATTTACGAGAGGTCGTGAAGAAGGAGATAGAGAAATGGTACGACACATATTTTATTTATCCCATCTCCGATTCTAAATGGGTGGCACCAATCCATGTTGTCCCGAAAAAGTCGAGAATTCAGACGACCACCAATGAGGACAGAGAGGAGATTGTGACACAAGTACCCACATTGTGGTGCGTCTGTGTGGATTACAGACGCCTGGATGCCGCGATGAAGAAGGATCATTTTCCCCTACTATTCATTGATCAGATCTTAGAGAGATTAGTAAGGAAAGAATTCTTCTGCTTCCTAGATGGGTTCTCGGGCTACAATCAAGTAGCCATTGCTCCTGAGGACTAGGAGAAAACTATGTTCACATGCCCCTTTGGTACCTATGCTTTCAGGCGCATGCCCTTTAGGTTATGAAATGTTCCTGGTACCTTTCAAATGTGCATGATTGCTGTATTCACCGAAATAGTCGGCGAATTCCTGGAAGTCTTCATGAATAACTTCTCGGTCCATGGCGATTTCTTAAATTCCTATCTTAGGAATCTGGATCGAGTCCTCAAGCGGTATTGTGAGGTCAATCCGGTGCTCTCCTGGGAGAAAAGTCACTTCATGGTGACGGAGGGCATTCCAAGAGAGGAATGGAGGTTGACCCTGCCAAGGTGGATGTGATCAGACGACTCCAGCCACCAACCAACGTGAAACAGTTGTGGTCCTTTCTAGGGCATGTTGGATTTTAACGAAGATTTACCAAGGATTTCTCTAAGATTGCCCAACCGCTAACTGATCTTTTAGGCAAGGACATGGAGTTCATTGTTGATCACAAATGTCTTGAAGCCTTTAAGCAATTACAAAGGATGATCATGGACGCCCCGATCCTACAAGCCCCAGATTGGTCTTTGCCTTTTGAGATCATGACGGACACCTCAGATTTTGCTGTTGGGGCTGTGTTAGGACAGAGGAGGGATGGTGTCCCATTCACTATCCACTATGTAAGCAAAGTGCTCGATACTGCTCAGCGTAACTATATAGTTACGGAAAAGGAGATGCTTGCAGTAGTGTTTGCCTTGGATAAGTTCAGATCTCACTTAATCGGATCCAAGGTAGTTGTGTTCACGGACCATACAACGCTACGATACTTAATGGAAAAGAAGGATGCGAAGGCGCGTCTTCTTAGGTGGATTCTGCTTATCCAGGAGTTTGATTTGGACATTCATGATAAACCTGGAAAGATGAACGTAGTAGCTGATTACCTCTCCTGTCTCGAGGATCTTAATGCTTCTGATGATATGCCGATTTGAGACTCCTTCCTTGACAAGTCGATTTTTTCTGTTGACTCACTCCCATGGTACGACAATATCATGAACTATCTTGTCTCCAAGAAAGTTCCCGAAGATTGTCCCAAGAGCCACATCGATCGAATGAAGTCAGATTCGAGACATTATCACTGGGAGGATCCGATCCTTTTCTTTGAAGGTCCGGATTGTGTCTGGAGATGGTGTATTCCTTAGGAGGAATATCAGAGTGTCCTTACTTTATGCCACAGTCTAGAGACAAGAGGACACCAATCCGGGAAGAGGACCGCATGGAAGGTACTTCAGTATGGATTATAATGGCCGACTCTGTTTCGCTATGCGATCACCTTTGCGAAGTCGTGCCCAGTATGCCAACAAATAGGAGGAACCGTTAGTACAAGGATGAGATGCCGATGCAGCCTGTCATCATTTGTGATGTCTTTGACGCCTGGGGCATCGACTTAATGGGACCATTCCCTGTCAGCCACGGATTTGAATACATCCTTCTGGCGGTAGACTATCTGTCAAGGTGGGTGGATGCTATCCCAACCCTAGCCGCAGACAGCTGGACTGTTTGTAAATTCATTAGAGATCACATCATCTCTAGGTTAGGGATCCCCAAAGTGTTGATATCAGATGGGGGTAGCCACATCGTGAACAGAGATGTGAAGAAGATCTTGAAGGATTACGGCATTGAACACCGTGTCGCTAGTCCTTACCACCCACAAACCAATGACATGGATGAGATATCAAATAGGGAGGTGAAAACGATACTGCAAAAGCTTGTCCGCCCAAACAGAAAGGACTGGTCTCAGATCTTGGATCAAGTCCTGTGGGCTTATAGACACCGTTAGGAACCTCCCCATTCGGGATGGTATTTGGGAAACAGTGCCATTTGCCCGCAGAATTAGTGCACAAATCAGAATGGGCAATCAAGAAGGTCAACCGGAGCACGCACCTAGGGCAGAAACAGAGAGAGATGGATCTTAATGAGATTGTAGAAGTCAGAAACCGAGCATACGACAATAGTTTGGTGTACAAGGACAAATTAAAGCGTTGGCATGATAGATATATCAGACGAAAGACCTTTGTTCCTGGATAGAATGTACAGTTGTTCAATGCAAGGCTGAAGGTTTTCCAAGGCAAGCTAAAATCCAAGTGGATGGGCCCATTCATAGTCCGTACTGTGCATGATAATGGATGTGTTGAGATCTCAGATCTCGCAGATGATGCATAGGTATTCCTAGTCAATGGACAACTGTTAAAGCACTGCGTCGAACCCAATGAACAGTTAGTCCATGTTGAGGAGATTGTATTCATGCGTGAGATAGACTCAGTAGATACACATAGAGCCGTGCATGAGACCTTGCAGCAGTGAGCTCTCGCCATCAGCAGCATCTAGAAAGATTCAGACCGCGATCCTTGTATATACCCACCTCCTTGTATATTCTCCCCTCCCTCCTGCGACTCTAATCACTCGCCCCGGCTTCATATATTTTATCTAAGACTATACTTAGGATGACCAGATCCTAAGTATGGGGGGGGGGAGTCACCTGAGTCCGTACACTATTTGCTGTATATCCTCCAGATCCCATCGGTCCTCATACTCACTCCTGTCCTATACTTAGGCTGACCTGAGCCTAAGTATAGGGGGGACCGATGTCCATCACATATATATTCTCATCAACTTCCCCTCTTGATCTCGTCTGCCCCATTTTTAATCTTTTTCTACACTTAGGCTGACAAAAACTAAGTATCGGGGGGCAGGACGACTTCTATACATTTTTGTTATTTTAGCTCTCCTATGCTTAGCACGGGCTATGTCTTCTTCATCGCTTTTCGTGCTCTGAGGACATAGCACACACTAAGTATAGGGGGGCGTGTATATATTACATATATACTTTACCCATAGCTCGTACTTTCGTGCATTTTTTTTATATACTATATAATAATTACGGGTGGGTAAAAATTGGTTTTTTGTAAACTACATGTATACCTGTATATTGTATAACACTTGTATAATTCACATAACTTAACTCTTGAAAATTTGTTGTAAAATAGGAGGTATACCAAATTTAAAAAAAAAATGAAAAAGAAACAAAAAAAACAAAAACAAAAAAATTGGCTTCTTATTCACTCTCCCATATCATCCCTTGATTCAAAAAAAAGTCTTGTATTCATCTACATAGCATGTCATGTACATCTCATCCGCATATCTAGCATATGCAAAGTGAAAAGTTAGTTGGTTCTGAACCAAGTTATGAATATATGTCGAGGATGGATTTGATTTGACCTTAATCTACCTAATTTCAGAGGAACCTTATAGGAACTGGAGTTAAGATTTCTCAGGTCAAATGACTTAATTCTTTGAGTCCGCAAGTCTATGTTCACGTGTCATCTTGATTAGTCTAAATAGAATATCTCGTGCACACGCATGATTCTTATAGACAGTGACCTAGCTTGGATAAGCACAATGCATGTAGCTCTTCATTGATGAGGTGGTGAGGAGGTAGAATCCTTTGGTTTGGAGTAGCACACGAGTGGAAACATCCATCCTCCTCTAGGGAGCGTAGTGCATCTCAACCTAGTCTGGTAGTGTTGACGTCTAAAGACAAGATGCTGGGATGCTGTAGGTTGCAATAATGCTTCAAAAGAGGGATAGTCTACTGGCTCAAGAGGAAAAAACTCCTGATGTACATGCTGCACCTTGTATATAGTTCAAAAAAAGGAAAAGGAAAAAATGCAAGAACTCCAAAAAATAAGACAGGCCAAAGTGAAAATAAAATACATGTCGGAGTATGTATATTACCAAGAAGTCTGCAGCTGGATGACTTGGCTATACATATCATGCATCCTAGGATAGGTAGCTACACTGGCTACCATCCATTCTTTTCTCCACCCCCTCCTTTTGAGCTGGTCGCCACTTGAACTTAGAAGGAATACCCTGCTCCTCGAGGAATGATGTTACTGGACCGAGGAATTTAGAGTTACCTTATTAGAGGAGGCTGCTTCTTAGTCATTTCTGATGTGGAGAGCTCTTTTACACTTACACAGTACAAGTAAGAATCATAGTCATCAGAAATTTGTGTTTGAGGATTTGTTCTGACCTGACTATTGAGGAGTCTTGAATAGAAGACTTGTGGAACTTAAAGGTCTGTTAGGTCTTAAATTCAGATCCCAATAAGGTTCTGCACACAATTAATCCAAAGGTCGTGTCAAGCTCCATTTTCACCTTTTGTTCATGACCTTGGTATGGAACCCAATCTCATTTCACACTTGCATTACATTTTTATTGCTCGGGAACGAGCAAGGTTTAAGTATAGGGGGGTTGATGAATCTATGATTCATCACTCTAAAAGTTGAAAATAGAGCTTTGTTCTGAGTAATTAGATGCATATTTCCACTTATATTGCATAATTAGCATTCATGCCTGTATAAATAATATCTGCATTTTAGCATTCATATTTGAATTAAATTAGAAGCCCAATTCACATGTAAAATTTATTTATTTGTATATATTTTATACTAACTCCAAATATAATAAAACCGACTCCATAATGTATATATTACTAACACTAATAAAGGAAAAATATCAGAAAAATACTGACTTGTAAAATTATCCAATAAACCCAAATCCAAGTTTGAAACTAGGAACATTAAAACGTGCATATCTCTCTAATACAGTGTTCGATTTAGGTCTACTCACTTTTAAAGCAATATTATTCAAAGACCTTCAAAATAAGATCCATTTCATTAAAATCGGAGATCGTATGTGAAACTTGGGTTTTGGACCCCTATTGTATATTGTACATATTGACCGTTTGCCCTTGTATTTTATCCTTTGATTTTATTAATTATTAAAATCCCAAAAAAGTTTAAATTGTAAATATTCATTTCGTATTTCCTCTATTTTTATTTTGATTTTTCTCTTATTAAAAATCACAAAAAATGCAAAATGCAAAAATACGGTATTTTATGCCTATAAGATACCATCCAAAAGTACACTTTGTATAGATGATTTCATTTGATTTTGGCCTTTCACAAAAGTTGTAGATCTCATCGAGACGAGCAACTTTCGTGTTGACCACTTTTTGATTTAACCTCTTTTGATATTTCTTTTTCGATTTTTCTTTTCTTTTTAATTTCGATTTTTCCAGGAGTGACACGTGGCGGCTCCCGGAGTCACCACGTGTCGCCTCCTCCTTCCCCCACTTATCCCATTTAGCTCCTTCATCCCGGGCTGTTGGATGAAGGGGTATTTCACCAACGACCCAGATCTCTCTTACTTCCCACTTCCATTCTCTCTCTCTCTCTCCTCTCTCCCATGCACGACCCAAGCATGCGTAAACCACCTCCGCCTTTCCCCTCTCTCCCGTGGCTCCTCCACCTCCGCCAACTCTGGCATCGAGGTCCCTTCTACCTCAGGTGAGCCACCTTCGAAGTCTCTATTTTTCTTCGTTTTCTTTCGCTTATTTTATTCCCAGTAGCCCTAGCATTCGATCAATCCCGTTAGTTTAGAGTTTCACACATCAAATTTACCAAATCATGCCCTCGCCGGAGCTTGCTCCGACCACCCACACGGCGCCACCACTTCACGCCTCCTTTCCACCATCGCGGGGTTCCATGCATTTTGCCCTGGACCCCTTCACCCCTTTTTGCAGGTCAGCACGCACAATAGAGAGCCTGGGGCTCATTTTGAGCCTCGCCGGAGTTCCAGGAGCCCGCCAGCTCCGCCGCCTTCTCCAGCGAGCTCCGGCCACCGCCGGAGCATTTTGGAGCCCCCAGGAGATAGAGGACGACCTCAGGAGCTGTCCGGCAGATTTTGGAGCTTGAAGTCCACCGGAGTGCCGAGATCTGGAGCGGGGAAGCTTGCCTCACCGGCGTTGCTTCCCTGGTCTTGCTCCACCCCCAACGCCGTTGGATCTTGGCCGCCTTCCAGATTGCACGCCAGCCGTTAGATCTTCCCCAGCCTCCATCGTTCGATCAACCAAGGAGATCTAATCACGGCCGGTCGCTGCAAACTGTCATCGACCGTTCGTTTGCGCCACGTGTCAAGTAAACCTTCCAGCGCCGTCGGATCGCCAATCGTTGGGTATTTTGCACCTAAGCCCTCGCCATTTTGTTTATTTAATTATTAGTATTTAAACTTTCATCTGTAGTGTAAAAGTTGTAATATTTACATTTAGACCCCTAGACTTTTAATATTTGCATTTAGGTCTTGTCCACGTCACCTTACGTGACCGTGCACGTGGGGTGGTAGAAATTTTGCAGGGACCCCTTGTGGCTTTCGTTATTTCATTTAAGTCCAGGAACTTTTAAATTAAGTGTATTATTTTTGGAAAAATTGCAAGTACGCCCCCGGGTTTTTAGTAATTACATATAGGTCCTTCCCAAGCGCGTGTACTCCACGTGCGCGACGGGGAATATTGCAGGCATACCCTTGTGGGATTGTGTATTTGTGTTTGGTCCTGGAAATCTGTTTATTAGTTATATATTTTGTGGAAAATTGCACTTTGGCCCCTGAGTTTCTGGTTATTTACATTTATGCCCTTGCCAGTAGTGTATTTTCTATTTGTTGTCTCTGTTTATTTCATGCATCTATAAAATTAAAATTCCCAAAAAAATAATTTAAAGTTCCTGTTTACTTGCTATTTCACATCATATTTTTAGTTTGCATTTTTATTACATTTTAATAGCTATAAAAATTCAAAAACACATATTTTCTATATTGTTTGCACTATAAAATCCACAAAAATTATAAAAACTCTTTAAAAAATTCCCAAAAAATATAATTTTTTGTCTTTTAATGTTTTTAACTTTCAGACCAAAAATCACTAAAAAATTATAGAGAAAATACCTAAAAATTATAAAACTCTAAAAATCATCATAAAAATATTAAAAATTCCAGAAAAATCCTAAAAATATAATCTATGAATTTTCTTTGTTTGATTGTCTTTTATTTAAGATTAATTTGGAGAATTTTTGTTACTGTTTGATATTTTATTTATCCATTTTTATTTTAGCCTTTTAGTTTATTCATTGTTTTCAGTATTTTTGACTTTAAAAATACAAAAAATTAAGAAAAATCCAGAAAAATCACAAAAACATTAGAAAAATATAAAAAGCTTAAAACTATTATATTCCTGAACTTTCCTTATTTTACCTATTTTTATAAATACTTATTCCTCTCCTCTCTTATATTGTATATATTCTATTTAAAGAAAAGAAAATAAAAAATATAAATATAAAAAGAAAATATAAAATCAGAAAATTAAAAATCAAAATATAAAAATATAAAATAAAAAAAATAAAATAAAAAAAATATAAAAATAAAAACCCACAAAATAGCACATATGGACACTTGATCACAGTCACATTTTTTAGCATTATTGCCACGTTCTACCAGTCTGCTCCCTGTTCGACCTCTACACTACTTGCACACTATACACATCCTTTGTAGAGTTATAATAAATTTTAACTCCGCATCGCTTTTCATTGTTTGAATTCTGTTGTGAGTTTATTGTTGATTTGACTCGGGTTTCGTGTGGCAGTTTAGCGACTGAGTTCTTGCCTTGTGTGGAACTTAAGACCACCGATTTCTGGGTTAATCAAATGGCGCCGTTGCCGGGAGCAACAATGTATAGATCATTTCTTTGTTTTTAACTGTGATTATTTTCCTATCATCTTTCCTTCATTTATTTTCATTATTTTTGATATATATTTTGAGCTATCTGACACTCCTTCTTTGTTGACTTGTGCGAGGTACCACGGATCGAGGGAGGCCCGTTTCCTTAGGTGCCTGTGCACCCACATGAAGCTGGCTACGGTCCGCTCCAAGAAGACTTAGAGAATTTTGTAGTTTAGCTCTAGTTTATTTTTTTGCATATATATTTGTGTATTTATTTGTGAGAGAGTGACACATAATTTGTAACTAAACATGACTTGGACACTTCGACATTTCACGAGGTCCAGTGCCGGGGGGATTGTTCCCTTGGGGGCCTCGTTTGCTTGCACGGTTTTCTCGTTGGTTTTGTTTTTGTCGATTTTCTTTTCCTTTGATTCATGAGATTTTGGCCCCTAGACTTAGGATTTTATTGTGATTGTGACGTAATTAATTAGGACCCCACACCTAATACATTTGCATGTGCCTATAGATCGTTAAGTGGACCTAATTAATAACTCACAAAAGAAAAGCTATTTTGGTCACCTGAGGGGTCACATGCCGCTAGAGGTCGTATACAGCGCTGGCAGGATCCGTTGTGGCGGACACCGATCGACATCAGAGGACCTGACCCCGACCTCTCTTGTTGACCATTTAGCTACTGTTCTTCTCGTGTAGAATTTTCGTCTAAGGCCGATTTCTTCGTGCATCATACTACTTTATTTCTTGTCTTTTTATTTTATGCGCGGATCACCCTGCATGTAGAGTGCTGGAGCAAGGTACGCATTTCTATCTCTACATGCATCATTGTATTGATCGCGCATCGGCTTTTCTGACTCCCCCCCGTTTTATTGGACTAAAAAATAACCAGGAGATCCGAAAATTCGTTAGGCCTTGTCTTTATTTCAGAAAAATAACTAAAAAGTGAATATCATAAAATTGGGACTGCTAATGCAAACTTGACCTTAAAACTCACCTCACTTTCAAAAAATTTTGTCTTGGGGAGAGTAACCCCTCATTGTTTGATTTATCTGCAGCGGAGAGAGTGACCCAAACACTAGGATAGAGCCACGCCCGAAATCTTGGTTGACTACTGGTCTTGGTGAGTCGTTCTCCAGTGAGGATCTCTCTGGTAACTAGTAAAGCGGACCGCGACTCATTAGCAAAGGGAGTTGATCGGGTAGCCGGTAAACGATCCGCAACTCCTACTGGGCTGGGAAAGATCTCATTTGGGATTGGGACAGTCGACTAGGAGAGTTGGGTTCCCAACAGCTCGCTTAACCGCTCTGATAGATTGACTGATCACCTTAATAAAATTTGACAAGATAAAGGACCCGAACTTTCACGGTCATCAGCCTAATAGTTGCATAGGTGAATTGGGGGTTTGTTCTTCACATCTTGTTTGCATTCCATATCTCATCCACCCTTTTCCAGATCAAAATGATGGGAAGGAGATCCTTAGGCCATGTCTGGTGGCACCGCTGTCGAGCACTCCTTTCTACTCATCTAGGTCAGCTTAGGGAGTCCAGACCCACTCTCCGAGCCTGAGTTTACGTCCACCCTGTTCCCCCTCGAACACTCTCCGAGCCTGAGTGGTGTCAGAGTTTAGTGCAACACACAGTTCAGAGCATTTGACGGCACCTAAGATGGGTTCTTTTGCCTTTGCAGAGACCCAAGATATGGACGACAGAGAGGAACACCCAGATGAGCAGAGACCACCTCCGTATATATATGATCAAGCTGCCATCAATAATTCACTGTTAGCGTCCCTTGATACATGCAGAGACCGATCCGAGACCAGGGAGTGTTCATGGGTGACATCATGAGGGAGCTAGCACAGATGTGAGAGGGAAGAGAAGACAGACTTGAGGGCGGTGACATACCAGAAGCAGCGGGCGAAAGGAGAAACCTAACCAGGAGAGGCCGCCGCCGATGACCATGAGGCAAGTTGCACAACCCAGCCGCAATCCTCACTCA